>CM037789.1:15599437-15649437 GCA_021229015.1 Solen grandis
AGAAAAAAAGAACAAACCGCCAAATTTGCGTTTGCGTTTTAAAGTTCGATCGATGTTGTAATAATTAAATATGAAAGAAATAAATCATAATATATTAAGAATTAAGTCGATTTTCAACAACAAAATAACCCTACATAAATAGGACAGACTTTATGATAAGATATTGACAGGATCTTCTCAAAGCACATTTGACCATATTTAACTATTATGTCATGTAGAATTGATCCTAATCGCGACGTGGTCCATGAGAAAAAATACATTGTTTTTGGCCCCAAGGTTGCAGGTTCGAACCCCATTGGGGGCAAGGCTTTTTCATGAACATCCCGGGCGAAAAGTACTGGTCCAACACAGGAACCGTTGAAAGGGATTAGTATAAGTTGTAAGGAATTGTTTACCAATCGATGTAATATAAACAAGTGTAAATTGTATCCTTTACATATAGAAGTATATATTTAAGGAAGAAAGAGAATATTTTTTGTTTTCATCGAGGTATGAAAAAATAAACCTGGTCACACTGTATGAAACCGCGAAGGAGTTTGCTTACAACAAATATTCTCTTTATTCCTTATAATTTAACTTATGGTTGTGAGAAAGAAAATTAAAGCATATTCATAATTCACTTCTTTTATTTAAATATTACAAATACATAAATACTATATTTTCAAGATCCTCACGTAATAAAACTAGTTATACGTAAGAATACAAAGAATGACGTCATTTTTTTCATGGGGATATAAAAAAAACAATCACCAGTAGTAATGAAAACAAACAATATTAAATTTTATTATATACCTATACATTTTCTGGCCCTAAAACACGCAAAGTACGAGACGCAAATACAACTCAACAGATTAAAAATACGTATTATATCAGCGTCTAATACATAGTATGACGTCATACTGTGCGGACTACTTTCGGCATGGTTCCCGCTGTAAGTGGGCGCTACGTAGTAAATAGAGACGAGAACCAATACTACTGTGAGAACCAGTTTCTATTTTTATCAAAGAAATCCTCTCGTCAAATTTATTTAATAAACGATAAAAAAGGATGTTCTTGTTTGTTTTTTTAATTATTATCAAAGAAACATTGTTTTTATTTTTCTTTAAATTTCTTTACAAACTTATCACAAATAACAGACACGTTTTCGAGAATCACCGTTATTTCATTGTTGTCGGCTGCAGCAATTGTTTACATTTCAGGATAGGTCTAAAACGCTGACTATCTCTTTCTTCAATTAAGTGCTCACAGAAATGTCCAAAGCATTAATAATTATGCCAATGCATCTCTAGAAATGCAAGAACAAATGTCAGACATACTGTCTCTAAACCCAAATCCTTCTCATGTGGCTAAAGCTTAATCAGCCTATGAGCAAATATCAACATACTTCCACTTCCTGTCATCCCCGTCCAGCCCTTGAACCCGTTCCTTCAACATCTAAGTCTGTGGTGTCATCAAATATCCACAGCATGTCAGAAATAGAATGTGTCTCAAAGCACGCTGGTCAGATCTTTCAAAATGCAACGCTGATGAACTGTCCTATCACAATCATAAACAACACCTCGAAAACTGACGACACTTCTCCTACCTTGCTCAAACGCCGGAAAAGAATCTGTCCAGTTATCACGTCTGACACTGACAGTGATTGAAAAACGAAAGGTTTTCCAGCAGACATGTTTTATTCCAAATTCAGTGTTCATATGTTAGTGTTTTTCATTTTGTTAAAATCCACTTATAGCATTACAGTTAGCGTGTTGGCCGCCATTTTTCTTAAATATATGAGAAGAGGTGGGGGCGTGGCTTAAATTCCATAGTAAAATTCATCCGCCATTGATGATTTTTTTTTTTTTTTTTTTTTTAAAGAAAAAAGTAATAAAGCCATCAAAACCCTAAAAACTGACTTCTTCTGTTTTGAAAATGTAAAGGTATATAATAAAAGGAAAATTATGTTGCAGTAGCTTTCCGTGGCTTCGTATTTTGCTTCTCGCAGCGTAGGAAGAAAGATATCTCGCTCGACCTTCGGTCTCGCGAGATATCTTTCTTCCCACGCTGCTCGGAGCAAAATACAAAGTCACGGAAAGCTACTGCAACATAATATTCCCTATATATAGCTGTATATAATATAACCGAGATCTAGCTAAATGTCGATAACTCGAAGACCAGAATCGAATTATGAAACCCTCGTATAATCGCGAGATCAAAGCATGGAAAGTGATAAGCTCGTGCCGGGACGTGAAACATTCCTCGGAATATGCATGAAATTCTGGACAGATATAACAGTCTTTAAAACATAAACAGTATTTAAATTAAAAACGTTACACAATGATGTCATTCCAGTGTAACTTCATATATCATGAGTAATTATGAAAAATAAAGAAAAAAATATTTTTAACGGCAACTGATTTTGCACGTAATTTTAGTGCACTTTCCGGTCAGTTTGACAGATAAAAATCAATACTCTTTCCATGCCATGCTTGCACGTGCACGTGCAAATAAGGACACTACACGTATATTATCGCTTTATGTTTGAAGTACCGGTAATTTTTGACCCATTCTATTTTATGGGATAATATATAAGTATTGTTTATTAAATCATGAATTATATAAACGCATCTTCATTAAAATCAGAAGACTTATATGTCAGAATTTCATCCCTTATTTAATTATTTCACCTGAGCCGGTATGAAATTAAAAAAGTATTATTAACCAATCATTCAGTAATGTTTCCGAAAGAAAAAGTTAAAAGCGTAGTTTTGATACAGACGAATTCTGTTCGATTACCATGTCGCCATAATGGGCGTATTTCTGGTATTTTACCAGTTTGCACTTTCTAAACCGGTTTACCATAATTTAACCGGTTTACGAAAACAAGATTTAAGACTAATTTCATCAGTTTTCTTTCAGTTCGTGTATGATGTGGACATTTTATAGGAATATCGTGCATTAACTCCCTCTATAGCGACTTATAAACTTCAAATGTAGCATTCGAAATCTTTTCAAGATAAATTAGCGAGTTTTTTTGATTTTCAGTGCAAATATTTGAGATGTTTTGATGTTTAAATGAAGCCTTATTTATATGTATAATATGAAAATGGTCCAAATGTACATAGCTGCAATTCAGAGTGTTCACTGAGGCTTTATAGTCCATTTAAATATATTATTTCTTGTTCAACATATTTATATTTTCCGAAAAATGCTACACGTAATTAGCAAAATCCCGAGCTCATATCTTCTGTTGCAACTGCGTATAATTTGACATAATCACGTGCTGAATTAATTTTCCCGTCCCTCTCGAATTTTAGCAACACAGCATAGTTTTCAACAATTCTTTTACACTTTATAATCACAACATTTATTTCATTTACAAAATATAATCATATATATACACAAAAATGACTGTTATCAAAATGTTACTTTATTATCAATATTGTAAAAGAAATATTTCGGTATTTTATCAGCGACAAGAATGGTGAGGTACATTCCAGTGTATCAGAATATAAGAATAGCTAAGCACTACGTAGATATATATTTAAACATATCAATTTCATATCAATTGGGAATCAAATGCTAACAACTTAAACTAATCCTCTCAAAAGGACCTGGGTCGGACCAGTACTTATCTCTACGAAAGCCAATGGTAATTCCTTGTTCCCAATGGAGGTCGATCCCACAGCCTACATATTTGAAGTCCTGTTTGCTACCACTGGAGCACGGCGCCCATTTTACGCGATGTCGAAGTCCCTTATATTTCACTCTCTATTGAATTAAGCAATTAATCAAACCCCGATATGTACTTTAAAAAATGCGCAAAAAATATTCGTAAGCTATGATATGGCCAATTTAAATCTGAGATTTTATATAAAACAGACTCCAATTATTAGTCAGAAAAGCGTTTCAAGGATGAAGTTTAACATAGAACACACATCGTTATCGTTTCGATTGCAACAACTGTCATTCTGCAAATCTGCCACATTTGTTTACCATGTTACTACTTTGGCTCTGCACGAGACAACTTTGTCGAGAATCTCATCCCACCACGAGACTTCCTTTTGGAACATACCGTTGCATAGAATTAAACAGAAAACTAGATTGGAACTTTTCAAAGCACCCCCTTTTTCAACGAAAAATCTACTTTCAGTCTGCTGTGGCAATAATTATAATAATAATCACAACTTGAATTATACATTTAGTAAAAATCATTAAAAGTTTTCCATTATTTGTTTCATTCAATGTACTTTCGGCAATTACTGCGTATTGTTTTTGTGATTCCAAACACCATGCCTTAGCGTCCCAGACCCCTAAGTAAATATGCAATGCTCAATCCTGTCAATTTAACAAATGACACACCTGTTAACTGTGTTTCAAATAAATTTAAAGATTAATTAAGATTAATATTCAATTCAGTGAATGTTTAATTCATATTAATGGACACGTAGGCGTGAACAGCAGAAATATATCGTTACATAATAAAACAGCCCTGCACTCTAAAGAATTTCTTGGTAGCATTCCAACGCTTCCAAACCTCTCTATCTACGTGTACATGCGTCTTATTCAGAAATTCGGTTAATATATGAGAAATAAGTGAGAGAACTTTGACCCGCATGCTTTCTCCGAGTAACAACGCGCTGTGGGTAGGGAGAATTACTGCGTGTAATATATGCGCTTTGCACTTGTTTTAATTGATGCATCTATTTTTAGATTATGTGAGCTATTAGTAAACTATGGATGGATGGATTGGATTGATGGATGGATGATTACTTGTATGGGATGAGGGAGAGATGATTAGTTTGCCGGATGGATAGATTAAGGGATGGAGGGATGTATAGTTGTACGATGGATGGATGCGGGTCAAAGAGTAGCAGGATTTTTTTTCTTTTTCTGCCAATATTTGGCTTATCTCGGAAATATTTTCTTACAAATCTGAATAATCCCCTCTAGGAACCATGGGTTGGACATGTACTTTGCGCCCATAAATAGCATGATCGATTCTTAACTATGCTTCGGAGTAAGAGTCAACATTTCATTTAAATTAAGTGATTTTTTTTTAAATTTCAAAATAAAGTAAAACACTCTATGGGGCCTGTGTATTAAAGACAAAAATAAAATATATCACGTCATCATATCTTTTTGACGGTGATTATGATAGCTATATGAAAGACTCGTTCTTGTAGCAGACGTGATTCACAACTCTCTAGCATGCACTCTCCAACGTAAATATAGAGTTCTAATCACAGGCATTCCATCTGAATGTGTATTTTTTAACTTTACTATCAGTGAAGGGAGTTGTAGGCGCATGTAAATAACATAGCTACCGGATCATAAATTGAATAACTTTCTGGTGATCACGGTAGACGTGCTGCAGCCGTCTGCTACAGGAATCGGTGGTATCGTCTGCTGCTTTTGCCTGATTCTTATCTTGAATATCAGGAGTGCACTCCCCTTATACATAAATTGGCGTGTTTACTATATGGTCAAATGTTCAAGCCCCTGTTTGATCACTCGCACCGTTCATGTGAAGAAACTTTCCATTTAATTTACGATATGCCTGTTGGACCCGGTACCCCATGACATTTCAGATCTCGCTTTATGACTAAAATCCTGACCAGACGACAATAAATACCAAAACAACAACTGCTAGTACCTAGCTTTTTTATTCGAAATAACTCTTAACATGTAACGAAGTACGAGCTGCCTAGAATTATAATTTGCGTCTGAACACCTCATTAAAACCGGGCATACTCACGCGTATATTGCAGCATTTCCATTTACCATATGCAGTTTTTTTTATGGTAATTTACCTAGTACCACAAGAGTCAAATAGATTCTGTGTATGGTAGGTAAAAAAAATATGGATAAACTCCAAATCAAGCCCAACTTTCAAAAAGTGGATAACCTGAACTTGAATGTATTAAGGTATTAATAAACAGGGGGCATAATCCCAGCGGAATATCTTCTATTACATCACCCATATTTATCTCCCCTCCCTAAAAATTGTTTACTTGTACCATAGCTGTTAATTTCAATACATATAAAAATGCATATTTATTTAAAAAGTGACACCACTTATACAGGTATTCATTACATTTCAGCCTTGAGCGGAAGTTATACCTATTGCGACGCGAGAACGAGGCCTTCAGGTCTTCCGGGGCAGGGTCGGTCCCGAGTCATTCCATGAGCCCCACCCCTCCGTCCCTGAGTTCGTACACTGAAAACTGCATCAAGGTGCTGCAGGAACAAAGTTTGGCCGTCCAGGTTCGTTGGCTGGTGATGAGAGGAGGGAAAGAGATAATGATGATATAAAGATATAAGTGTTTATTAAATAAAAATACAATAATAATATTAAAAATTTAATTAACTTTAAAAAAAAATAAAACAATACATGTATATATTTTATTTGTAACATATTAACTACATAACGAACAAGATAAATAAACATGAAATTAAATGAAAACGAGAGAACACAATGGTAACCCCTCCCACAACTTTCTCATTCCACGACCACACCCTCTCTGCCCCCTCACAGGATCATTACCGCTCGAGCTCTCGGTGCAGTAACAGTTCCAGCGCATACAGCTACTCTCCCAAAATCGACAAACCCCGCCGTAACGGCAGTCTCCGGCTGTGTGGGGTGCAATACTCCCCTTCTAGCGCCTCCGACACCCGAAAACACGGATCACCAAGGTAACAGCCTATTTATTTACTCTTTTTTTAATTCAAAAAATCAATATTAACTCTATCTTTAGAGTGCCCCAAAAGACTGATATACTGCCGGTTGGACATTAAAACCCAAGCAAACTAACTTTTAATTCCTCATAATATGCAGGGTCGAATCTGGGACATTGTCACATATGTTTCCCAGTTTGGATTAATGCGTTGCACCTGGGAAGGATATAAAATATTTTTGCTCCCATCTAGGTTTGAACCCACAGCCTTCGGATCCGCAGTTATGAACGATATCACTAGACCACAGCGTCCCTTATAGAATTTCTGAAAACGTGTTTGAGTAATATTAAGGAAAAATATCATTCTATTTTGTTTTTGTTTTTTTCTTAGATCGTTTCATTCTACAAACTCCGGGCACCGGGATATCACGGCCATTAATTCCAAACCTTTGATCCAATCGACAACAGAGCATGCGCGGAAGGCATTGGACAGGTCATTTCCGGGTTGTGACGTCACCGGAACACGGGAACAAGACCGAAATAAAGGTCACAAATCAGAAGTAAAGAAAGTAATTTGTAAAGAAAATGGTCAAACGAATGTGATAACTGCAGAAAGTGACAAGCCGTGTGTATATAACATTGAGAAAAGAAACACCGCAGCTGCAGCGGCAAATATTGAAATGCCAAGTGAAACTGCATTTAGTTTCCATGTAGAAAACGAACTGGTCAGCAATCTCGAGCGAACTAAAACCGATAACAAGATTGATGGAAGGAAAGTTGAGAAGGCCCCTGAATCAGAAACTGTGTCACCTCAATCTCTCTTGGAACGCCGAAGAGTCTCCTTACCCGAGATAACAACTATTCCAAATTTAAAAGCGATCAAAATAAGGTAGGTTGAAAGGTTGAAATGAAAAAAAACGAAAACCAGTTAAGTTTTCAAATCATTGAAGATCGTTCTGAACAAGGCATAAAAGTTCTAAAATATCACGTTCTGGGGCAGATAACTCAAAAAGTAGGACGGTGACCCCCATTTTTTTTTCTCATAAAAGTGTGTCTTTTATGATTATTTATAATCATGCAAAGTTTTAAAAAATGAATTGAACAGTTTAAATTTCCTTCTTTGTATATATAGAAAATGTTGCAAACTGTCACATACGCCCTTTATAGAGATTATAATTATGGATTGTAGAACAGTTATATAATGTAAGGTGTCCCCTCTACCGCAATCAGCGGAGTAAACATTATTGTAATAATGTGCTCGATAACCATCTTTCGGTAATAAGAACTGGTCCCGGTGGTCGAGTGGTTAGAGCGTCCGCCCCGGAATCGGAGGTCGTGGGTTCCATCCTCTGCCGCGACATACAATAGTCGTAAAAAATGGTACTTGTATTTCTCCATTGCTTGGCGCTCAGCATATAAGGGTAACTTAAAATGAATATAGAATGTTAAACGCTAACATTTTTTTTTTTTTTTTTTGGATTTTTCGGCCGGTTTGTTTTCACCTGAACTTCCTGTGTAAACTCAAACAGCTGATTGATACTATAAGTTTTGTTGGTTGACTTAAAAATTGAAAGTATCTCTCCGGAAAAGGGAAAGAGATCAGCTTGTTCGCTTTGTATTATATATTCCTAAAACATCGATTTTTCGACAGAAATATATTAATACTTGTCTTAACATTCTAAATAATAACACACACACACACACACACATATCTAAAGGATGAAAATCACATGTCGGATTTGAAACCTTCAAACCGTTTTGTATCCTGGAAATCTCACATCGCAAGTTCATATCCGCTCTTTATATTTTAAACGCTTGAAAGACATTCATAATACTTGGGTCAAATGTCTTCTCATCCAGACGCAGAATAAACACTTAATATAATTAAAACACCACGGCCGTGTATCTTTTTTTAGCTCACCTGAGACATGTGCTCAGGATAAGCTATTAGGATCGATGAATGTCCGTCGTCCGTCCGTCCGTCGTTCACAATTAGATTGTTTGCACTCTAGCAACTTCATTTCTTAAGCAATCATCTTCAACTTTATAACAATGTTTAATACCATAAAATCTAGGCCAAGTTCGATTATGACTGGTATCGGTCTATTAGGTCAGGAGTAATGCCCCTTTTAATATTAAAAAAAGCCAAGATTTCACTTTGTTTGCACTCTAGCATCTTCATTTCTTAGGCAATCATCTTCAAACTTTATAACAATGTTTATAGCCATATTCTTTCGACCTAGTTCGATTATTGCTGACATTGGCCAATTAGGTCAGTAGTTATGCCTCTTTTGGTGTTTAAAATTGTGTGTTTAAAGCCATAATTGACTTTAATTTTCTACCACAGGCACTGTTTAGTTCGCGGAATTATAAATGATCTAATTGCTATAATTTAGTAACTTGTACAAGCATTTAAGGCAGTTTTCTCAGGTAAGCGTCTTTAGGGACATCCTGGCCCTCTTGTTTAAAGATTTTTCTAGTTTTCAGCGATTCATAAAAAAAATTCTACCTTTGTCATAATTCGTGTTTTCTTTAATCCCTGGTCATAGAAAATCAAGAAGATTTGTTTTTAAAATTGTCAAATTGAAGAACATCTGTCAATTTCCCGTATCCCAAAAAACATGGTTGATTAATTAATGACATGTTTTTAGTCGTATTTTTTTACTGTTTTTTATAGGCCAAAGCAGTCGAAACAAGTTCAGTGTTCCATGGACCCGAGTCATATGGTGAAAGAAGGATTAGAGGACCAGTTTATGAAGTGTAAGTTAAATTCATTCATTCATTCATTCATTCATTCATTCATTCATTTGATCTGATGGCACTAATCGATTGGTACAAATATTGATACTTTTTTTTTTTTTACAATAACCGTCGTGATAAACGTACTTAATTTTCTATCCATCATATAAGAAATTGTCTGTCTTTACAAATTAAATATCAAGTTTCAAATTTAAGGTTTCAGCTACTTTCTCATTATTTCTCATTTAAATCTTTGAAATCCTTTAATTATGTTCTCTAGATTTCTCGTTGATTTTTAATTTCAAATCAGAACTCAACTGAATTTCTTTTCATAAAAAATCCCATGGAAATTACGTCCTATCGGGAATATAATTATTATATTAATACGATTAGAAAGCCATGTTACAGAGTTTTTGCTGATCCCAAAATAATTCGAACAAAACTAAGATAAAAACACTTTCACACAAAGAATAAAATATTTTATGTTATCATTTTTAAGATAAATTATGAAGTATTATAAAGTTACATGTATACATGTAGTTTACCAGGGGTATAAACATTTCTTTAAAGTCAATTGTCCTGTAGGACGAGTAGGTGAAAAATCTTACTCGTCCTTAAACAAAGATAGCTCGTCCTAAAATGATTTTAATTTTGCTTCCCGTAAAGTTGTATAAAGCTTTTGATATTTTGCGGAAACACCTCAGTCCCGGACTGTGCCGCAAGCTAACATAAAAAGGTATTGAAAAAACACCGTAGAATATTGTGAACCAGTCTGCTCTAGCACCTTACGGATCTTTCTAAAAATGATCGACGCTATGGTGATATTTTTTATGATTTTGATTAACCATCGTAACAATATCAAATTCGTTTTTACTGAAACATTTCTTTCTTGGCCGCGAAAAGTTACTCGTCCAGTCGAACGAGTGTTCAGGGAAATTATGCTCGTCCGACCGTAAAATTCACTCGTAAATACGAGCGGACGAGTGGATTTTTACAGCCCTGATTTACGTTTAAAGGAAGGGTAGTAAATCTAACATTCTTTTGATTTTTTTCCTGTTTCCTATTTTATTGCAAAATATGGTTCAGGAAAGAGGTTTAAGCTATCATTATATCGTTTTATTTGTATTTTGAATATACATCTGTTAAAATATTCAAATCATCAAAATTTACTAGTTTCACAAAATATACAATGTCTTTTGTTTCTAAATTATTCTATAGCAGTTTTTAATTTCATAATTGTTTAATTAACCCTTTCCCTCATAGAGGACACCATGAAAAGACCTATGCGAATAGCATAAAACCAGATCAGCCTGCGAGTAACTCGCAGGCTGATCAGGTTTTATGCTGTTCGCTGCTCCTCAGTGGTCTGGAAATGGATTTTTATTAAATTTGGTAAGTTTAACTGTGGTTTTCTGCAGACCTATTGAGTGCGTCAAAATGAGTCTATATGAGGGAAAGGGTTAAAGAAACTGTAAATGTTTCAATTTCTGGCAACGGCAAATCAAAATCGTTAAATACAGAAAAACGTTACATTTATCTTTTGCAATTTTACAATTCCTTACCATAACAAATACATATAATGATACTATACTTTATATTATAATGTCTCTTACTCACGAATACAATCATATTAAATGTATATCTTTATTCGCACAGCTGTTAAACTGAACGCCAAGCTTGAGGAAGACTTAAATGAAGCTCGAAAAGAGATAGAGCAGTTGAAGAAGCGCCTTAAAAGACTTGAGGTGGGAAACGTATAGTGCATTAATAAAATGCAATCTTGATTGAGTTTTTATTGATTATAATTTATTGATTTATACACTAAGGACTTATGATTCCCAATTGCCAATTGTTTTCTCTTTCTTATCATCCAACTTCTGATTTGCGCATGAATCAAAAATTATAGTAGTACAATTCTAGTCAAGCAGTTACCTAGAGTCATTTCTTTCTCCTGAGTACATTATCTTTCCTAAGTTGAGAGATTTCCGAAGCTGTGAAATTATTCCGCCATAAGACTCGCATTTTATGTCACTCATAAATCTACTTACATAACCACATATTATACATTGATTAAAACGTTAATGCGATTTTATCATTTATAAATTTCTACGTGTTTTTTGTATTATTATTATTATTATTATTATTATTATTATTATTATTGCGAAAATGACAAACCGGATATCCATATTCAGTACCCTCCAGCGGACAAGATAACTGGCACTAGAACCGCAGAATTGCAAATTTCATTGTAGTTTTGATTATCAAAAATATACATGTACGATATTTTCTCCGGTACTGTATATTAAAGCATGGTAAGGAACGGATTCTGACTTCTCTTGATTACGAACGGCGTAACTTTGTACACATGCATGCTACTATCATATTCTAAGGACGGTTCGATTAATCTGATATCCAGTTAACAAATTCCATAACGAATCATTGTCAAAAGGCAACCCTAACAAGGTAATAACGCGAAATTTAAAAAATATCTTCATAAGACTGCTCCACTATCAACATCCGGTTTTTGGGGGCATATGTTGTTGTTGTAGTGGTAGATTTTAATCAAGCAGATCGCTTGACGAATTAACAACGTTAATTTTCCTCTACGGATTGTGGGAAATTCCATGCGTAGATGATTTAAATCATCCAATCAGAATCGCTGAAAAAACAAACCGGATGTTGATAGTGGAGCAGATTTATAAAATGTACAAGTTTTTAACAATTGGTGTCATTTCTTCGTTAAGGTTGTCTTTTGACATTGTTTCTTTATTTCATGTGTTAACTGAATATCAGATTGACCGAACCATGCATAAAATATGATGTTAGCTTACATCTGTGCAAGGTTACGACCTCCGTAATCAAGTCATGTCAGATTCCGTTCCTTACCATGTTCAATATACTGTACAGAGGGACAAAAAGTAATCAACAATCCAATGATATTGGCATTTCTGCGGTTATAGTGCCAATGGTCAAGATATACGTGCACCTGTTTGCATAGGCGGGAAAATTATCACTAAAGATACTATGAATAATATTGCGTGACGTAAGCCACACCTCTGGCATGTAATGTGTCCTTGGTTAATCTAATACGAATATGGTAAATAACATAATGTCGTTCGGCCCTCACAGCTACAAGATCCATTTGATGAGGGAAATCAATAAAACGGTTCCAAATTACAAGCCACACTTTCTCCTTTACTGTTCCAGTCTATGCTCAACGCAACATTAGGACTCACAATCTGTTGATTATTATTTTTATTGCTGTAATTAAGATAGTCACAGCAGAGTTACCGTCCCTTAGGATGTCACAGATTGGTTAAGTCGCCATCGCCCGACAGATGTCCACAAATCTAGTTACTATTAAAATATCTCTAATTTTGACATTTTTTGATGATCAGAGTCTTCGAGCTAAGTTATGATAACCGATGATTTACTGTTACTTTGCCTTTATATGGGCTCGATTTTTTTCAGGTCTCGGCAGCATTTCATGTTAAGAAATATCCCAGCTTGCTGACAATAGACCGATTAAGCTATCGTTACGACTAATCTATTGATTAAATGGCGACAATAACATGTTTGCGATTGTTTACAGGCAGGGGGCGCAATTCCCAAGACATTTGGAATGAATGACGATGACGATAAGATAACTGACGACAACGGTTACTATACCGGAAGTAATAGAACGTCACGTACCGGATCCGAGCACGAAAAGACGAGGTACTAGCTTAGAAATTGAATTTAAGCAAGCTTTCCTCATAAATGTTAAGTAAACAAGTGCGTAGACAGTTTGTTAGTTTTTTATTTGAAATTTGATTCGCTTTTTCATATTCAGAGAAGCCTTTTAGAACTATTTCTTTAAAACGACAGGTTTTAAGTTGACTGTAAGCCATTGTGGGAGTCAGTAGGATGCACACATTGGGTTTAGGGTCAATCATATCAGGATTACTTAAAAATTAGAAAGACAAAAGAAATAAAAAAAAAGTTTCATCACAAGGAAAGAGATAGTACTTACAGTTCCTCCTCCACCCACCCACGTACACTCTCCTGCTTGACGCTCTCAGCATAATTGTATACATTTCCAGGACCGGTTGGCCCGATGTCAGGATAATGTTGTGGTATCATGTCAATGTCTACGGCGTGATACTGCCGTGTAGGCAGAATTATACCTGTTTCAAGTAGGCATAGTCTCTTACTGTTGGCTTGAAACAAGCATGATTACCTACAAGTTAAAATTGGCAAACTAAAACGGAAACTAATTTTATAAAAGGAATTCAAATGCATTTATGTTTTACAACTTAAGGGGATCGAAGAAACAGTTCACCAAGCGCCAGGCCGTGACTCCCGTGTCATATGGCGGACCCTTACCCAACTGCAAGTGTTCCGCATGCCAAGAAGCCATGGGAAGCGATGATGACCTTTCACCCTATTCCGACCTTTATTTTGACGACCCTCAACGATTTGCTGTCAAGTAATGTGTACTTTTTTTCCTTTAGTTTTTGTTTGATATTTTTGAGCATAAGCCTGAGCTCGTACTTATGAATTTTTCAATACATAGGAACAGGGTTTTTGCATTCACTTCTATTGAACAAGAAAACTGGTGGCTATATAGGTCACACTGCTGTCTCGTCTCGACTTTACAAACGTTCAAATTTTTTTTTGGAATTAATCATTTTATTCATAGCAATTGTAAGTTATTATATGTGGTATTTTTTAAAAATTGAATAATAAATAATGTCTATTATTAAGAAAGATATATATATATATCAAGATTACTCAAAATAAAGTCCAAAGCATAAAATAATAAAGATTTTTATACGGCACGTCTGAAGTCCATTAGTTTTTCAAACAATCCGTAATTTAACAATGTGATATGATTCAGAGACTAGTACAAAAATTGTCTTAAACTTACATATACTTAATGGGAAAACTCGGGATTGTAAAATTGTAATATTAGATAAAATATTTTGTCGTCTGACTTTATTTACTACATATTCCCAATTCCACCATTTTTATTTTCAGCACAATTTAAATTCCCAATACTATCATTACAACATTAACATTTTTTTTCCTCCGTATTTCTGTATATAAATTGCATCAGCAATTTCGACATAAATTTCATTCAAAAGAAAGAGTTTTGTGATGAATGACGCCATTGTCCCATAATAGGATATTAAAGAAATAATATTGATTTTATTTCTGTCAAGCAAAGATATATGTACCTTTTAAAAGAAGGCAAAGTAAACACGTTCATATATGACTCCATTATTTATTGACATTCTGCGCGAAAAACGAGCACAATGTAGTTCCCTGGCGTACAAGATCCTTCTTAAAACCACAAGGATACAGTTTAATGCCATTTATCGAACAAGTAATAAAATGATATATCAAGATACATTTCGTACATTGACAGATATTGGACAATGGCCACTTAAAAACCACAAAACATCTCCTGAATGTGTTCCATTCCAAGTCTCGATTTCCGATATTTAGCGCGCCTCATTAATGTCACGTGATATTATCGTGATGTTATTCAAATTTTGAAGAAGTAAAAGAATGAAATTCAGTCACAAAAGGAAATGCGCACTGTGATATTCGTTTATCAAATGTATGATTTCTTTCAAACATGAAATATCATGTGTTGAGATAAAACAATCCCCTATGATAGCCGCACTTTCAAAATAAAAAAAGTTCATTCTTTTTGACATACAATATTCATGTATTATTTTTCCAAACAATTTATATATCGGACAGGAACTATTTATTAATATATTGGAAAGCTTGAGTGTAATTAAGCATATATGAAAACTGCATTCCTGGTCAGGAATTTGACAAAAACAATGTTTGATATACTTTCTGCAAACCATAAACTAACATTTGATATTAAAGCTCTACAGATAACATGATAATACAATCTAAAATATCGCCAAAAGAAGTTGATAATTTATTTTCTATGGTGGCTGCCTAGCTAATATTCTATCTATTTCATACTTTTTCATAAAATAAATATTCTGTCCAATCCATGCTATTTAAAATACATATTCTGTCCATTCCATGCGGTTTTATTTCACCCCCCCCCTTTCTCTCGTGCCTTTGTGAGTCCATGTTTTGGTCTCATTATTCAATATGACGTCATATCTATCTATTTGACATATCATTATTTTTTATGCTTGATTTTAGTCAAGCGCCAATAACCGTAATATAAGATACGAATATCATGGAAATGAAAATATTTGAACTTTAATGATGTATAAACATATTTGTAAAACTGCTCAGATTTTTAAACCGAAAACATAACATAATGTTCGTAAAAAAATTGTAAAAACAGTTATTCATTCAGCACGTTATCTAATCTTACAGCAGCAAACTCCAAGTTCAGCTCGATGATCACGTGATGACAAAGGGAGACTACTCGGGCTTCATCCGATATATCGGTCACATGGACAAAAACGACCAACCAAACGCTTTGTTTGTGGGATTGGAGCTTGATGATCCTGGTAAATGGGATTTATTTGTCTGTGAGCTCGTGTTTCATGCATATACTGATACCCCCGTTATCCGTTTATCCGAAACAGACCACTGTCCTTTGACCTGTTTTCTACCATACACCTCGCACCTGTTAACTTAAGGTAAAGTCCCTGTAACGGTTCTGCTACATTTCGGACCTCATGACCTTTCACGGAGATTATCAAGGTTTCCTAATGTTTCATTAGGGTACCTTGGTTATCTTAGTAGAGGATTAATAGTCCAAGACGTAGCGGAACCATTACAGGGACTTTACCTTAAGAGGTCCAAGACGTAGCGGAACCAGTTACTTTACCTTGATCCACTGTCACCATGTAACTCATGTGATTATAAAAACGGCGTGGCATTGAAAAAATACTCTCTCTGAATCGGGATGTCGTGGGTGCGATCCCCGGCCAGGAAATACAAAAGTCGTAAAAAATGGTACTCGTATAGCTTCATTATTTGGCGCTCAGCATAAAAGGGTAGTTTCATTACTGGTTGGCCCCGGTGTCAGGATGTGGTATCATGCCACATGTGTACGGTGTGATACTGATAATGGCAGCACTATATCTGTCTTAAGTGGATATCGTATCCAGCTGACTGAAATTTTTGTCTTAAGGACTTTAAACCCAAACGAACTAAAAATACTCTCATTATTTTTATGAAAAATTCTTTTAAGTGACTTATCAGGGGAAATAACTGCTGCGGGGGGATTTGCTCTGCTACATACTTTCAGATAATGTGTATTTGTATTTTGACAAGTTACGAACTGATGTGCACCTTCCTCCATTTTCAGTTACGAACCTTTGGCTTATAAAATGATTTAATATTTGATTTTTGTTGTTGTAGTTGTTTTGTTACGGATATATTTATCTCTGAATGCTGGAAATACTGAGGTTAGTGGCATGTAGAATTTGTACTTTGTTCCCCTGCACGCATATTTAACTGAGCTACATCGCTTGACTTCGGATATGTGGGCGGGGACATTGGTGTCGTACAGCAAGTTAATTTAAGTTCAGCCATCAGATTCACAGATTGATCATGTTTAATATTGTTCGCTGCTCATTAAGGGAAAGTCCCAGTAATGGTTCCGCTACGTCTTGGACTACTTAACCTCTACCAAGATATTCAAGGTACCCTAATAAAACATTAGGAAACCTTGGTTATCTCCGTGAAAGGGTCCGAAATGTAGCAGAACCATTACAGGGACTTAACCTAAGGTTTTTGAGGTAGTAAAAGTATTTTGTAGAAAAAAAAAATCCTTTCAAATTAAAAAGTGTTTTACAAAAGTGTAACACTGGTTCTGGTGGCCAATAGTTTAGAACGTCCAGCACGGAACCAAGAAGTCATGGGTTCGGTTCCCGATCTTAAAGTCGTTTAAAATTATACTTTTATATTTTCCATGTGTTTTACTCTCAGCACATAAGGGTAGTTCTAGGACAGATTGGCCAAATGACTGCGTAATAAATTAACTGAGTGTGGAATCATGCCACTTGCCTATGGCGTGATACTGCAGTGTGGCGGCACTTTATCCGCGTCATGCAAACTCTGAAATACTGCCATGGGAACATTAATTCAAAGCAAGCTTACAAAAAATAGACATAAAATGATTTAATTTTAGAACTGGTTCAATAAAATATTTTTTCTCCTAAAATAATAAATCATGAATTTCCATTACAGTTGGAAATAATGATGGATTCCATCTGGGAAAGAAATATTTCTACTGCAAGAAAAACCACGGAATGTTTGTTCCGTTGAACGATGTTATCTGCAAAGTTGGCAAAAAGGTAGGTAGAATTTTATTCTGTATTATTTCAAAGATCTTGTGTGGATATTTAAAAAATCCATTTTTTTTTATAATATTACAATCGTTGATGAGAGCGAATTATCAAATTTATTTTCGGAATTAAGGAAATGTTATACACATTTCTTTAAAGTCATTTAGGAAACATGAATTACATTTTATACCATATCAACAGTTCCTGGATTGGACCAGTACTTTGTGCCTGTGAAGGACTTAAAGACGATCATAACATTTTCATCATTTTTTTTCTTCAAAATATTCATTATTTCTTGATTCTTTGTATATTGATAACATATTATCTGATCTACTAAAATATTAAACAAAAACAAGGGGTCACAAGCCTTAGAAAAAATTATGAGGGTTTTCATTAGTATACGGGACCTCCGTGACCGAGAGGGTCAAGTCGCTGACTTTAACACTCACTCAGCCCATCACCGCGTGGGTTCGAATCCCGGAAGGGTAATTCGGATTTTCATGTGAGAGAGCCTTCCAGCTGGCTTGCGGTAGGTCGATGGTTCTACCCGGA
This sequence comes from Solen grandis, assembly GCA_021229015.1. Lineage (NCBI taxonomy): Eukaryota > Metazoa > Mollusca > Bivalvia > Adapedonta > Solenidae > Solen > Solen grandis. The sequence continues at coordinate 15,617,670 of CM037789.1, forward strand.
TGCCGCCGTGCATTCGGGGTCTTCCTCAACCTGTTATTACTGGACGTCGCTATATGACTAAAATAGTCAATTTTTTTCTTCGATTGAAATACAATTATTAATAAATCCTTTGTCACATTTTTGGTTAAACATCAAATTAAATGAAACAAAATTTAATTAGGGTTTACTTAGTATCCATCTATTATTAAATACCCTTACATGTGGTTAAAATAAACCTTTATTTTGAAAAAAAAAAAAAAAAAAGTATTTAACTTTATTCTTTCTTACGTTCAATCAATCCGGTTTTTTTATAAAGTTTTTCATTAAATATTATTTAGGTATTTTTCTATAAGGCAGGCGCTTAAAAACAATAGGTCACTTGGCTTATTCTTTAAGAAAATACATTTTATGTTTGTAGGTGGGTAATTCACTAGGTGGGGAATTTATCTTAGGAGTTGATAAATATTTATTAATATAAATAATTATAGGCCTGTATACCTACTGCCGAAATCCAGTGAAAATTGCACTCGTATGCTCTTCTTAATTGTTTTTAATATTTTTCTTTGAAGTACGTAACGGCAGTCGTCATGATAGATATGTACAGTACAGTACAGTACAGTACAGTACAGTAGACACTTACGGCAATATCTATCCTTACACCGATTAAAATATGCGGTTGACAACAGAACCGAAAACTCTTCAGTTTAAAAATAATACGTTAGCCTTTTTCGATCTTGACTTTTATCATCATCTGGCGTTTTTATTTGAACTTGCATTACCGTTGATAGTGTAAAATTTACTCGTGCGTGATAGTAGAAATAGTCTCGTTCTCTTAAAAAAAGTCTTAGCCGCATGTGTGATCACACTCCATAGTTACGGACTTTATCACGTGATCAGTGGGCTATTATCACAACCCTTTAGAATAATTTAGCCTTAAAAGGTTAAAAGATAATTAATGACTTAAAGTGTGGTAGCACTTTGTCTGATTCAAAGCGATCAAGTCTCTCCACAAATGTTTGAAATACTGTTTGGTGAATGTAAAACTCAACAAATATACCTGTTTCTATTTTTATATTTTCAGACGCAGTTTAAGTCCGTTAAAGACGAAATATTAAAATTAAAGAAGAACTCCAAGAAAGCCGTTCCCTGAAAGGCTCCTATCTTGCGTTGGTCTTCGAAAATTTGAAAAGACAAAATTTACCAAGCTTTTAAGTCCCCTACCAGTGTTTACACCGGAGGGGACTATAGGTTTTCCCTCCGTCTGTCTGTCCGTCTCTCACTCTGTTCGTCCGGAAATCTGGATCCCGCGATAACTTAAAACTGTTTAAGATAATATTATGAACCTTGGCAAAATTCTGGTTGCTATGGTAACGGAACAAATATGCACCTCACCGGTAGGGGATTCATGTGTGGCGTTCAACACCAGTTACTTGTTTTAAATTGCCATTAACCGTAGGCTGACAGGGAAAAGAAAAAGTATTGCCCGGATTATCGCGAAATTTGGAAAATCGGGAGTACTTTTCCTTCCTAAGGTAGTCCATCCATTCATAAATTGTGATCATGGTCCATTAAGTGATCGTTGGAATTTTATAGTAAATGCAAGCCTTTATAGATTTTAGCAAAATAGCTTATAAATCCAAGTCGGTGGATGCTTGCATATGCACTGAAGTCTTTTAAACCATTTAATGAACAGAAATTATAATTTAATGACGGATTGATTACCGTAAATTAATCATTTGTACCGTACATTTCTGTAGTGTGAACAATAAATCTCGAATAATGCAAGGAGTGCGGGTAATCGAATCTCGGATTATTGCAGTGTGATTGCATATCACACTAGCATGAACTGATAGCTGTAATTTAATATTAGGATTAAGTCATTAATTTTTATAAGTTTGCAAAAGTACTTATACAAATATCATTAAAATCATAAAATATAAGTAAATGAAACAAAGTGGGTTGATTCGGCATGTTCATATAGGGATTTCCCTTGCAGCTCGCTGCAAGTATGGGCTAATGCTTAGCGTTGAAGAGTTAGTAGTTGATAATTACAACCCATTTTTCTGGTCATTTCTTCATCCTAAAAAAGAAATTGAAATATTTGTATACCTTAAAATAGAGTTACGATTGTAGTTGTTTGAAAGTTTACAATAAAAAACACATTTGTTTCCAAATGTTTTTATACGTTCATCATATGATAAATGGCGTCTTTTTAAGTTGTCTGTTTTCTAATTCTGGCAATTGTAAACGAACCGTTACCAAACTTGGTTACACTATTTGGTGACGTCATCAGTGACCCTCTATGAAAATCATAGGGCGAACACCGGAGACAGGCTGGTCGGAGAGTTAAAAGCTTGGTTAGCTATAACCTCTAGGCCATCTATGAGACTGATAAAAGTAACATAATCAACAATGTCTGCATGTAAATTTAGATTATGTAGACCAATCATCGCTTTATCACATTGTAAAGTTCAATAATTAGATGGTCTCAGTCACTCTTGACATTGTCTTGCTTTCGTCACAAAACTCGTGTGTTATTACCTCATCTGTTTCTGGAAGAAAAACATACGTGCTATTGTCCGCGTTGCTGCCGTCGTCGTCCGGAATCTTAACGTTGGCCATAACTTCTCTACTATTCAATATACAACTTTCATTTTTGGTATGCATATTTATCTTAACAAGGCCTATCCAGACATATGCAAATATTTCACCAATTGACCTTGACCTTTGACCTATATTTGCTGTAACTTTTGAAAACATTAAATGCCTGTCATTTCTTAACCGTTTTGAACAGGGCACTGATATTTCATATGTGAATTCCTTTTGACAAGATCTTTTCATCAGTGTTACACTTTTGGACTTTTGACCGTGACCTTTGAACTTTGACCTATTTTTATTTTTTTAAACAAAAATCTTTAACGTTGGACATAATTTCTTTACTATATGACTTACAACTTTTATTATTTTTGATATGCATATTCATCTTGACAATGGCTTTTAGATATACCTCAATATTTCACCTATTGACCTTGACCTTTTTTAAAAAATTTTTTTTTTTTAAAACTCTATGCTGATTTGTCATCATATGAACCTTTGATCATGAACACTAGACAGATAATTGTTTACGGTTTTGTGTTGATTATCGAAAACTCAATGGATTAGCTACTGTAAATTTTGACTACAAGTTTTACATCTTTGTGTTGTATACATTCTTTCCATGCATAGGTCAAGGTCATCCCTAAAGGTCAAGGTGAAATTTAAAGGATATGGTTCTTCAACTTTGCATGTGAATGTGTACAGTTTAGTTGTTATTTTTTAAGGTCAACTTTTTTAAATGTTTAACAAAAATATTTAACGTTGGCAAAAACAGACGAGTTTTGGCACCCGCATGCGGTGCTCTTTTTTCTTTTTGGTATTGATTTGTACGTATTTAGTCAAAACATTTTGTTCGAGATGTTTATATCATTCTGATATGTTTTTACATTGATCGATAAAAGTCATACCATTTTTTTCCTAATTTATTAAAAATTTTTTCCTTAGAAATGTATTCATTATATCATATGCATACGATTGCTTAAAAAGTTAAAACATATCCCATTTTGTCTAAAATGCATTTTCTGTCTTGACCATTTGTTTCCTAGTTCATATGAATGTTTTATGCTCTTATTCTCTAGTATTTCATTGAGCTTTAATCTAAAGAAATAGGGCCAATAACAGCTGTTTTCTTTTGGTTGCGATCTTACTATTTTATACAGGATTTTTCTCCTTGCCAAAAACTGACATTTTTTCCCAGAATATAATACAATATATTCCGAATTATTTTTTTTTCTCAAAAGGAATAATTAATGAAAATTTAATAAAATTTGTGATATTGTTTTAATCTAAATGTTGACTTGAAACTGTCATAGACATAAACCACCTATAAATTAGATAATTTTGCTATAAATTTAAAACACTTTCATCATCTTATAATTTCCCAATTATTTTCCTTATAACGCTAATTTTCCCAGCCAGAAAGTTACAGATAGTAAAATGTAATTGAAAGTATTCTTGCTGACAATCCAGTTTGCATTTGTTGATTTCCTTTCCGTTTTTCTCTCTTAAAGTTCTAAGAGTTCTAATTCCAAATAAGGCGCTTTGGTGCCATCATGCTCGTGTATTTTACAGTCTATTTCTCACCCTATGTCATGCATCATTTCTGTGTGAAGTTTTTTCACAGGACACAATGATTTATTAATCTTTTTTGTCCATTACGCCTTCGTAATGTCATCTGCTTCATATCTTATTTGAATATCATGGATTCAAATACAATTTACCTTCTCACGCAATTTTCATATTTACTAGAGAAATATTTTGTTTCTACTTAAGTTCCCTAAAACACAAAGTAAGTCTTATAAACATAATATCTATTGTTACATGATCACATATAGTCTCAATGAGTTCGCATTAAGCCAAATAAAATAGAAAATTTTGACTGAACTCATGTGGCAGGGCTTCCAATTTTAATGACAATATTTAATAATTTTCACAAATAACGAAAAAGGAAGAAGTTTTATCAATGACAGTAACAATGAACACATAAATGTAAAAAAAAATTGTGAAGAAACATATATTACTGATGAAGATCATGATGATAATGATGGTGGTGATGATGAAACGATAAATGAATTACGAAAAAATATTGCTAATACATGTATATCATAAGTGGTATTTCTGGCCAGACCAGATGTCATTAACGTATCTCCAGAATATCATAGCCTTGAATCCAAGAAACCATTTCCTTAAACGAAAGCCATGTTACATTTATTGTGTATCTTCAAACTGCATTTCCTAGATAAGTGTTTTGGTTTCTTTCATCAATATCGTGATGTTCTCCTTTATCATTTCTCATTACTGTACGTTTTCTGTAACTTATTCGAATGTCAAACGATCTTCGAGCCATGCAATTATTTGCTAATGCATAATTTCATTAATAGCTTCATAGAGAGTCACCCGGATGCTAAAGTTTTAGCCTTCACCGGAGTGCCTCGGGTTTTATCCATAATCCGATATGGTAAACTATCTCTAGGACTTGATAAATAATAATTAAAAAAAAACATTTTCGTTTATGTATTAAACTAATTAAATCATAATGTTATTTATTTAATATTCTAGAAAATTCATAAATGGTTTGTTGTTTCGATGTCTTGAAATGTAGTGTATAAATCCATTCTGTGAAAAATCATTCAGCGATCTTTCAGTGAATGGAGACATTTTACCCCAGACTTAAACCTCATGCAGAAATGTTTTAAATAACAATGTTAACAGTTGCTAAAGTGACGATGTACAAGATGCGGATAATTCGGAAAATAAAAGTAAATTCAGATGAAAATAAACATTTTATTTTCAATCATGAAAATATATTTCTATGACACATGTGAAAGTACACTGAAGTGAATTACAGTTGAAAATTTGATTTTCCACTGTTTTATTTCCGCCGAAAGTTTGGAATAAAATAGTATCTTGATTTAATATTGCTATCTTAAACATTTTGTTTTTGTCAACAAGTAGAATTAGGATTTTACTTGTCTTGTGACATATATGTATACCCAAATAAAAATAATGTAAGATATTGTATAATGCAGGCACTGTTAAATAATCAGCTTACGTTGGGGAATCATTTTCGTTGATTTTTATTTTTTTTATTTTTTTTTTTGGTGGTGGGGGGGGGGGGGTATGGTATTATTCATACGAATTTTGTTTTTTGTTAAAACCTCACTTTTTCTTCAAATACCTGAAATATTTATTTAACTAAAATTTCCTTGGTAATATTTCTTCTTATCCAGCGAAATGTAATGACGACGAAAGAAGAATGATTTCAAAGTAAAGTAGAGAGCATAACGATAAACAGCTATAAATAGAAATGAACCGATTTCATATTTTGTTCCTGGTATTATAAATAATCTATAGCTATTCAGGTAGTTAAGTGACTATATTTTTGTTCCTGTTTGCATACATCAAGTTTTATAAACTTGTATAGTTCTAATTTAAAGAAGTTGAAAACGTTGCCATGCAATTCAGTAACAAACTATTGTGCATTACTGATCTAGCATACGTCTGTAAATTGTTTGCAAAAAAGAAATGTCATCATAGACGTGGAAGGAAACAAAATAAATTTAGAAATGTATCTATACTTTGAACATTTTTCATTAGATTACAAACTCATTAGGCAATCACTAAACATTTAAAAAAAAATGTATACGTATTTGTTCTAACATTTAATCTTTCACCTGAGGTTTAAACCGGAAACACTGTCTTAGAAATAGATCTTCGTTAAAATACAGTTCCATGGTGTCATTTTATTGTATAATAATACGCAATGACGATGTAAAACATCACGGGATCACGAATGTAATTAAACATTTTTTTCTCAATAAAATCGACTAAATTGTAACACATCTACCGGTTTGATTTTGATACTAATGAATGGTATTAGAGAAACCCTCAGAACTGTGCATGGTCGTTTGTTTCATCTGGTGCCTCCGTGATTACTTTATAATCACTTAAAATTAGCTGGACGTCGTTATATGAATGAACTTTCTTAGCGGCGGTTAACTCTAGAACAATAACGAAATCACACACAAAAAAATCAAGTTTTCGCCATGGCGCAAAATGTACATTTTTGGGATATGACGTATTAATCCCCTACGCGTATGAATCCTTTATAATAGAGCTCCTGTCAAGTATTTAAACGAATCCCGTTGATGTTTTACTGAACACTTACAAAATATTTGTAACTTAATTTGTTATGATGAAAAATAAAATTTCATGAAATGAGAGTGATTTTTGTTTTTCTCAAAACCACAGTTAATATATATAGAATATATGATGATATAATCTTATATAATATTATTTCATGTTATATATTAGATTTTAACATTTCTTTTTCGCCGGCTAGGAATTAAATTTTTATCTTAATTACTCCAGATAGTTTTAGGCTGGTCCAGTACTTTGTGCCTTGAAGGAGAATCATGCTCCAGGGGATAAAATGTAACACCTGCTGAATTGCCCATATCCCTTTGGTTATGTTATCATGTATTAAAATAAAATGATTTAAAAACTATAAAACCAATTAAAACTTTTCATTTTGTCATTTATTCGCAAATGTGTGATATATGTGAATGAATATGTTTATTATTCCATGAATTAAAATGCACGCGATTATGCAGGCCCTATGTTTGTATCTCTGCTCTTCTTTCTTCCTCTGTCTGTCTCTCCCCCCACCTTCTCTCTCTCTCTCTCTCTCTCTCTCTCTTTCTCTCTCTCTTTGTACGTCTGTATGTGCGTATGTCAGTCTGACCAAATAAGTACGTTTTGTTGTAATACTATGTTCGATTTGTTTATTTGAACCGGATGCTCCAACAGCCGGAAGTGGATGTCCTCATATGACCTCGCCGGTTTTCACACTTTCCATCAAAATAAATCCAATTACAATACAAATTGCAGTTTAAGAGGATTGTTAACTAACACTAGTGTCTTTTCGAGAGCGTCTTAAGCTGTCTATAAACAAATCCCAGACAACTGAAATTCTCTCAGGGAAATAACAAAAACTGATAAATCTGTTAGGCTTTCATGCAAACTTAAGATGCCAAATAGACTGAGCCTGTTGATAAAGACATCTATCTGGTAAGTTGTCATTTGTACATCAGAATACTTCATAAAATAGTGAATGTTTCGAGACAAAATGAAATAACCTGAAGGAAAAGTACACTGGGAAACATTTAATTACATCTGGAAATAGGATTATTACATTACAGGACATTTGGAATTTTATTCCTGCTAAAATGTACTCAGATACGAATACAGTACATCGATTTTTGTCTCAATGAGTTTCTGTGACTCTAATAGAATTGGTTTAGGTCATAAAATGTAAGCTGCTTTATGATTTAGAGATAGGAAAATTGGTTTATGTCGGTTTTTATTTTCGGCAATGCAAACTGGAGAGAGAGAGAGAGAGAGAGAGAGAGAGAGAGAGAATACTAAATAGATAAATGAATAAATAGATTGGATGAATGAAAACATATAAATGAATGAATAAATATTATTTTACAGACACTTGGAAATGTAATACTATGTACTCTAAAATCATTGATTTTCGTGAAGATTAATTTCATGGAGTTCGAGGATGGCACAATTCATTTGTTATTGATATCTTAACCCTTTCCCTCATAGAGTAACTCGCAGGCTGATCAGGTTTTATGCTGTTCGCTGCTCCTCAGTGGTCTGGTAATGAGGATTTTACAATTAAATTTGGTAAGGTTTGAGCGTGGCTTTCTGCAGATCAGGCTTTATGTGGTACCTATTGAGTGCGTCAAAATGAGTCTATATGAGGGAAAGGGTTAAACAGATCAGGCTTTATGTGGTACCTATTGAGTGCGTCAAAATGAGTCTATATGAGGGAAAGGGTTAACACACTCATATCTCAAAATGTGTTTTTAACAATATTAATAAATAAACTGAATATCAAGTTTAAAAAGGTTCGGACGGTAATTATGAGAATTGCCCCAAAATTTGCAGCATTTTATTGTTGAATAAATGTGTTGTGTACAAGTTTTGAGCTTAGAAATTGAAAATCGGGAAGTGAAGCATATGCCTAAAAATGCAAATAAATTAATAATATTAATAATAATAATAATAATAATAAATAGTTTTCCCTCTCTATCTATGCTCTGAATGATACAGTAATAATGGTCAGAGAGAAAAATGACCCTACCTGGATTCGAACCCACATGCCATGTCAATTAAAAACAAGTTCTTACAACTTATACTTATCCCTCTCTACAATTCCTGGATTGGACCAGTACTTTGCGCCAGTGAAAGTCATGACAAATCATTGCCTACAACGCGGTTCGAACCCACAACCTTCAGATCCGCAGTCGGATTTGTAACAACTGTACCACCGCGAACTTCACTGATACATTAAAGTTCCAGGACCTTTAAAGTACAATTTTCCTAACATTGTTTTAAACAGACAGTGTAGCTCTTGCTGCATCCGGTTTGATACAAAACATTTACATTTTTTTTAAAGTTTGATTTATTGTATCATTTTATTGCCGAGTATCAACTATCATTGTGTATGCTTATATTTTGTCAATGGCATTGTAAAAATAAAATCCTGTCGGGCCGTTGAAATAACAGATATGATATTTTCACTAAAATCGATTCTTTCGGCGTCTATAGGAATAAAACGTTTTTTCATTTGATGCTTTGAGTATGTAAATTGTTTTAGTTCAGACCATTTTATGGCACCAGGGAACAAAGGGAAAGGTTTTAGTTGCATTTCATATCTATATTTATCTCGTCTTCGATTCCATTTTTACTCTGTATTTTGTTTAAATTACTGTTAACTCACGCACAATATATCGGTACAAAACTCGCGAACTTACTGATATCTTAAATTTAACGACTTAATTTTGCGGAAATTATAATACAGGAATTAGTGAGACATGCATGCTCGATGGATACGCACAGAAAGCAAGCAAGCACGGGTTTTTAGCGAATACTCCCTACTTTCATTTGCTTTCTTTATAGATCTCTTTTATCTTATATGAAAAGCAGTTAGTTTGAGATGCCTTTTTTTCTTAAATGAAAGCATAATATAAATGATATTGGTTGATTTTATTTTAAATATCAGATTTTCCTTTAGCCCGTTGTCATTGGAAAACAGTATTTTCACTAGTGGCGAATGCTGGACAGCTACGTCGAAATAAAAAAAAAAAACATGTTTTTTTTCTACAGAAGGATGATAGTCAAAGTAAATGAACACGTATTTTAGGTGTTTATAAGAACATATCCAGCATTCATGATACGCGAGACACCTCTCCATTCTGCATACATTTTGTTGAACAATACATTTATAACAGTCACTGGTATACATGTGTATTCTTGGAATTTCAAAAACACGAACGCGATGGCGATATATTCCATCTAATTTGACGTGGAAAAACATTCTTTCAGGTAAATTGATTAAACAGCCTCCGCGGAAACTTCTGAAAATGTCCTTGCATGTGTGTTGTAAAGAAATGTCCCATGAGTTTTTACGATATATCACTAAAACAAATAATGATCGACAGTTTAATGTACTTTCCTTTGTGACAAAACAGAGTATAGCGTCTGTTTATTAACGATAAAAGTTCAGTCAGTTTAAAATAAAGCCCCTGATGGTTCCTCTACATTTCGGACCTCATGGCCTTTCACGGAGATAACCAAGGTTTCCTAATGATTCATTTTAGGGTACCTTGGTTATCTTGGTCCATGACGTAGCGGTATTTGCCGACTTTACCGGAAGTGAATTACAGGTCATAAACTTTAACAGGAATTGCGCGAAAACATACTTTCCTCGTTGAAATCACAGGTACTAGGGAACAGGACCCTAGCTGTGACCCTCCCCCACCCCCTTCACACACACACACACACGAAACGTTTTGAATATAGCGGTTTTTATCTTTCATTCGCCATTTACATTGAGTTTAATGTATCAAAATATTCACATCCAAATAAATCTAACGTTTACTATCCATGTCTTTATAAATAAAAAAATCACTATATATAAAACAACAAGGTAACCAACTTCAGCAGGATACTGAAGAGCACCCATCAGGAATTGGTGTCAAAATATCTATGAAAAATGTGCCCATCGGTAATATTGGCGAGTTCCCACTGTAAACGGATAATTTTCCTTCATAACTGTTCAAAAGAAATACAAATATAATTATTTCTAATGTCTAAAATGTCAAGATTTCGAGTGGGGATGTAGTGATTTAACTCCATTCGAACCTCGATCAACGGAAGTGAACCCAAAACGATATCTATGAGGTCAGCGCTGCGATTTATTTATGTACAGAAGGGACTGGTAAGAGTATTCCGAAGTTATTTTGTTTAAACATATTTTCGGAACACTCTTACTTTCCCGTTCTATATCATATACAATCGCAACATCTTTTTCTCGGTCTGAGTTGACCTTCGTGGTCGATGACGTCATAGATGTCATTTTGGGTTCACTTCCGTTGATCGAGGTTCCAATCGGTTAAAAAAGTCAAATCTCGAGTAGAAATTAAGAAATTTCAGGCATTTAAAATGATAATATCTGTATTTCATGTGAACAATTATGAAGGAAAAGTATCTGCTGACAGTGGGAATTCCCCAATATCATCGATGGGCGCATTTTCGTTGATTTGTTGACACTTATTCCCGATGGGTGCCCTCCAGCGTCCTGCTGAAGTTGGTAACCCTGTTGTTTATTATGTATAAACTATCGTGATTTTTCTTTCTTATTGATAAAGACAGGGTCCTGTCCTCAAGTACCTGTGGTTGAAATTTCAAACATTTCGGTTGAATTCAAATTTCACGACCTGACAAGACACCTTAGTTCTATTTATAGATTTTGAGTTTATCATTCCGTGACCGGTTGGTTATAGTCGCTTACTAATTATCTCTGAGCACCTCGCCTCTGTGGGCTTGAATCCCATTTTAATCACTCGGCTTTTTCATGCGAGGAGGTCTCCAGTCTGTTTACAGTAAGACAGTGTTTCTATATTGATGTCTTGATGCGTCGATCTGTGCACCTTAATATTTCTTCCACCTGTAATTAGCCGGACCTCTCTATAATCATGAATGAAATACTATCCCAGAACATATTTTGAGTTTTATTTTCATTTGCCGTCACTTGGCTGATCACATTCACTCTTCGCGCATGCGTTCACTTCATAGACTGAACTTACGAAATCGCTACTCTGAACTGGTGAAGACACCATGTTGTTGAACGTGTCACGTGGAACTGCAAGCATCTGCTTCGGGGATACTGTTTTCTATACTTAACCGATGTCGTCGAAGTTGAGTTTACGAAAATAGCCTTTTCCGTGCACTTGCATTTACCGAGTTTATTTGTCAGCAAACAAGACTTCACCATCATTAACGACGGAAAGTAATACTTTTTTTTTAAAGTTTATACTGATTATCTTTGAACAAGCTACTTAAAACTAAATCAAGAAAACAAATACGGCTGTGTTCATGCGTCGTTTCCATAATGTCGCATCGCTTGTAAACAGAAACCATCCCCAGCTAAGTAAAACAGAAATATTGTCAGGGAAGCTTTCCGCGTATTTTGATTGATGTCATGTTGTAATAGATTAATATCTTCATACATGTAGAGTTTTAATAATTTAAGTTGAATATTAAGTTTTGAGAAATATATGCATGCAGGATGATGGATGAGAGAAAAATGGCGCCATTGTAGGCAACAGATGCAGGAATTTTGTTAAAAAAAACCCAGTAATTCAAATGTAGGAGAATATCAGATTTATCAACATTTCCTACTTTAGTGCGTAAAGTGCAACTTTTTTTCCGGTGAGAAACATTCAGCATTTAACATTATTTGTTCCATTATAATCATCCTTTTTTTGTCCTAATATACTTTTTTGTAGTGCTTTATTCTAAACCCAGCTTTATTTGAAGCCTATTTTCTTTTGCAAGATCGATGTTGATCTATATCTAGCATGTTTTTCGACGTAGCTGTATAAAATTCATTTTGACCTACTTTCTTAACCAATCAAACGTCGGTATGCAAATGAAGCCAGATTAAATACAATGCTATATTTGGCTTGTATGATTTATTTTATGATATTTTGGATATTCCAACTTAAAATGGGAGTTTCAGATTGTATACATCCTTCTACTTGATATAACAGATTAACATTGTCTTCACAATACCTCCCATAATCTTTGTATTTATAAACATTTTTGCTAACGTTTTCAACTTCATAATAGTTTTAATCTGTTTTATATGTTACAATTGACAATTATTTATCTTCGCCGTATATCTTTTTTAAAGATATTTCTTGTTGTTAATGCAATACCTTTGAGTTGTTTAACCCGTACCATGATGAAGGCACTTGTGACTGCCTTTGCGACCAGTGCAGACCAAGATCATTCTGCGCATATGTGCAGTCTGATCATGTTTTGCACTGTTTGTTATTCAGGATAATGGGTCAGTCCCAAATGAAGACAGAGCATGTCCAATTAAGAATTTTAGCATGGTAAGGATTAAATACATATTTAGATTAATTTATCTTTAATGTAAATCTATATGTTAGACGTATATAAAACATTTCGTCGGATAGAATATATTCTGTAACAGTGCAGTAATTCATTTTACTATTTTTGATAAGAAAATAGACACATTTCTGTAGATAGACGCTGCAATCATTGATATTTGCATCAGTGGGGTGCAAAACGAGCAGTTTGAAGCCATGCAACGTAAGCCCAGCGTTGGCGTAAGATCCTAACCAGCCATTAAACTTGGAAAACTGTGTAACGTGAAATCCGGATAAGCTCGAAGCCATTTAACGTGAGATCCAAAGGGAAAATGAAGGTCAACAGCATCAGTGGTCCGGGGCAGTGGAATAACGCCCATGCCAAAGTTGTTAAATATGGTTCTGGTATATCTCCAACGCATGACGCTCGGCATTTGGGAGTGGTTTGAGTCTAACATCCCCCAAACATCATTTCAGTCACTTTGGAAACAATGTCTACTCACATTGCAGTATCACGACGTAGACATTATAGAGACATGGTACATGTACCACACCCAGTCACATTATCTTGACACCGGGCCAACCAGTCCTGGAACTACCCTAAGGTTTATATGTTGACCGCCAAGTAAGGGAGCTATATCTGTACCTTTTTTTTCTATTTTGGTATGTCACGACCGAGAATTGAATCAACGACCTCCGTAAAGAGTGTTATTGTGTTGTTTTTGTTTAAATGCATTTCTTTTATTATTTAGAGCGGAGAACTTGGCAAAACTCAAAACAGTTTAAGGCACAGTACCAGTCTATCCGGAACAGAAAATTGCACACTAAATATTTTTCGTACAAAGAGCAAAATAGCTTTAAAAAAAAAACACCCCTCAAATTGTGGTATTTTAGTATAGACACACATTAATTCATGGTTTCTTCTACGAATAACGCCGACAGTTATATAGTCAGACGTAACTAACACGGTATCATCCTAATGTCAAAATATGACAAGAAGTATGTACTTGATTGGAGTGACCTCCCTTTCTCATATTGTTATGACGGGAAGCAGACGACAGTTTTCGTCTGATTTTATTATAAAGTATACATTCCTCAGAGATACAGTTTCCTGCCTCAACACTAATCAACTCATGCATCTTTTCTTCTCTTTCAACTTGACAGACAAAATGTTTGGCTATGCATTTCTATTCGTCTGCCATTTCTCATTTTCTCAGACAATACATTGATCTCGACACGTGCCTCTTTGCTTGCTAAAATGACGAACGACGCAGTGGTAACCGGTCTCATTTCCGTTGCAATAACTGCAGCGTGCTAATGACCAGTTTCTTTAATTATTGCAGACAAACTTGGTCTGCTAAAAGCAACAGCGGAAATAAATGCATTGTCTTCCAAATAGTATTCATATATTTTGAAAAAAAAATATTATTCTAGGCAAAATGTGTGACCTACTTTTTGTCCGAATCCGGAAACAATATCTTATATAAATCATAATCATTTTGTATGTTGATTAACTTCAAAAACAACAACAGGACTGAAATGGTATGACATAAAATTATTTCAGCATTTTTTACTGCATGATTGTATAGGGATTCGAATAATACTAAAAAACAAATGGTATTAATGTTCTCGTGAAAACATCTGATAAACTTTGTATCTCATTCAGAGTTCAAGATCTTATTTTTTATTGACAAACGAAATGAAGTCTTTATTTGGCTTGCGCATGCGCATGTGCGTCTCTCTAAGTAAGAGAAATGGTAAAAAATCTGAATACTCTATTTTGACTTGTGATTATACCTACTCCAATTTTATAATTGTTTCAAGAAAATTAAATAATTTACTGTTTGTCCTACTTAATCGTTCAAAATATTGGAAAAACATATTGTGTAAAATGAAATTATTGTAGTGTGAATAAGAGAACTAAAAGCATCATGAGTGGAGCTTGCTGCTGCGGCCATTGGTTACGTCATGTTTTGTTTTTCAAGTTATCATGTAGCCTTACAAGTATTGGTTAGTTCATAGTTGCCTTTAACTACACGATATAGTCACGAAGGCGGAGCTATGTGTTTCCATAGTCCATACTTATTAATTTTTACAAAAGTATTGGACTACGCGTCATAGTTCACGGTGACTATATACAAATACCAGCATCTGACTGGACGAGAGGAAAATTCCATATGCTAAAATGTAACAAACATCGTCGACTATGAGTCATACATAACTGTCGATCAAACAGGAGGGCAAATGGAATGCTGTGTGGCGTACGTGACAAACTGCAGATATTCTAAAGTCCATGAATTTATTGCAGCTGCGATAAATTCCATAGAGTTTAAAATATAAACGATAACATATTTACAGTTTGTCACGTACGCCATACAGCTTTGCCTTTGACCTCGCAATATGGACCCGCCTCCCGTTTGGTTGACAGCTTCACTTGATGTCTTAAGTTATGTTCAGAGTCAGTGTTGCTAGGTACATTTCTATTTTGAGCTAGCAACATGTAATATGACGTAAAACTTGTTCCGCACATATCTGCTTTGGTCACATAGGCACCATACGCACTCTACATACTCATAATTTCTCCACATCAGACCCCACTTCATTTTATGCAACTTATATTTTTCAAATTTTGAACGAAATACTAGAATTTCATTGGACGATCAAGTAGGATAAACTGTAAAACTTTGTGATGTTCTTCGCAAGTTTCCGTAAAGTATATCGATCCAAACATTTCGTTTTTATTGATGACATAGTTTGCAATGCTTCAAAATTGGAATATGGCCGGATGACCGAGTGGTAAGTGCAGCGGTATTGTAATAACAATGTAACAGGTTCGAATCTTCGTTGCAGACATGTTTTTTTTCCAAGGTTAATAAAACTTTTTACTGATTTTTTATCGAAAGTAATGCAGCTTGAGTGGATGGATGACTACTTAGTTGAATTTCTGGTGTCTTTTTTAAATTTACATGTGTGAATTTCATGTGTTGCATTATTCAAATAAGTAGTGAAAAGTCATTAAATAGATATGATAAATATTTATGATCTGAGCTTGATTCGAACCGACAACCTACAGCTTCGAACTCTAGCCCATTATCATTGAGGCTAGCAGGGCGAATGATACGCAAATGAAATATCATAGTTTTAATAACTATGGCATGTCGTGACCGTTGACGGATGAAGAACCGGAACAAGTTTTCACCACTGACAAATTAAACTGAAGGCTAATTATATTGAATACAACGTACTTGTTGCAAAACATAACATGTGAATATATTTTGAATTCACTAAGGGATTATTTATCATTATTTCACATAATTCAATTTTGAACTACACATGATATATTTCATGGATATAATCAACAGTTTCTCACCAAACAAACAGCACTAAATATATGACTAAATTTCTTTAAAAAAGAAAGCTATACGACTGAGAGTTAGAGAATGGAAACGCAGAAAAAACAAATATTGAAAGTCAGAAAAATATAATGGAAGAGAAGGAAACATAAGGTTTGCTATGATATTAAAGAGGACCAGAGATTCAGAAACATATACGATAAATGATAAACAAAGAAAATCATCTTCTAATAACTTAATTATAATCATGGTCCCCTAAATTCTTAAAAAGACTTCAGTGCAGATGCAAGCATCCACTGACTTGGAGTTATAGTCTCTTATGCTCAAAGTCTATAAAGGCTTGCTGTTGCTATAAAAATTTCCACGATCACTTGATGGCCGATGATTGTGAGTTTAAAAATGTCCCGTAACTGTACCTACTACCAAATGAATAACAAATAAGATTAACGTGGTAAAAGGGGCGTCGTGGCCAAGTGGTAACGTACCCGACTGCCAACCCGAAGGCTATGGGTTCGAACTCTGTTGGGGACAAGGATCCAATCCAGGAGCTATCGAGAAGGATTAGAATAAGTTGTAAGAACTTATTGACGCTTAAATAAGTAAGAGTTTA
The DNA here is from genome assembly GCA_021229015.1 of Solen grandis. Taxonomy (NCBI): domain Eukaryota; kingdom Metazoa; phylum Mollusca; class Bivalvia; order Adapedonta; family Solenidae; genus Solen; species Solen grandis. The sequence goes on from CM037789.1 coordinate 15,634,682, forward strand.
CTTAAATAGTAGTCATAGTATTAGGGGCATTCAGTCCAAAATACAAAGCATATAGCCATTTTATAACATATTACAGAAAACAGAGAAAGTGTGTCATATACCTTTCACTGACTTAATCATCATCTCAGCCATCATTCTATCCCTAATGGATGAAGCAAATTATTCAACGCAATTAACATTTGAATTTATTTTGAATTTGTACGATATAAATTGTTATTTTATTCTATTTGTTATCAAATTTTATTTAAAGGGTTAATGTAAATGTTGTTAAGCGTGCCTCTCTCGTAGTTACAGAATAAATCAAAAGTGTGTACTCTCATTACATATTGGTTGGTGAGCCATATCAAAATGAACTGCGAAACAAGAAATATCTATTTTAAAAATCATCGTCGAAACCCCACGGTATATATTCCGTTATCACGTCTTTATATACTGTGGGATTTTCAGCTGGGAAAACTTCGTTTTCATGAATATTAATCAGCTACTTGGTGACCATTGAAACTGCGCATAGTATTTTGAATACCATTCGTTGAAATTTGAAAAAAAAATCAAAGTTCCTGCAAGATAAACCTCTAAGGCGAGAAGCGTGAAGTCACCTCTACATGGTAAGCAAGCTTTCAAAATACCGCGCTGTTTAATTGTTGTATTGTTGTATTGGAGTTTACCGTCGCTGCGATAGTATTTCAATCATATAGCGACGTCCAGCTAATTACAGGTGGAGGAAGACCCCGAGTACACAGAGGTACCCGGGTAGAACCACCGACCTACCGCAAGCCAGCTGGAAGGCTTCCTCACATGAAAAATCCGACCCGGGATTCGAACCCACAGCGGTGAGGGGCTGAGAGATTTGTAGTCCACGACTGTAACCGCTCGGCCACGGCTGTTTAATTGATCATTGATCCCTGCTGCTGCCGCATTGTCTCTGCCACGGATCCAATGAAATGCCTAATTAATGATTCATGAGTACGAAGTTTCGCTAACAAAATATCCAACGGTCGTTCAAGAAGCAAAGCGTATTGAGCGAACGTTGGTTTTCCGACGATGGAAAAAAAGATATGCAGCGTTGATAGGGATTAAAGTAAAAGAGAATACAAAACGGTTGTATGATGTAAAGCATTTCATCCTAGAAAAAAATCGGTATTAAAGCGCCCCCTCAACCGCAACCAGCGGAGTAAACATTAAGTACATCGTCTATCAGTCATACGAAGACGGTGAAACAGACTACTCACAACGTTCGGTCCGAAACAAGAAAAAAAATCAAAGGGAATAGATTCGATAAAATAACATTAGATCTATATGTATCATAAATGTAATACAGTCAGAATTATTTATTAAAAATTCGTGAAAACTAAGTATGTGTTTCAGCTAGTTGTCATCTAAACAAACAATGGTGCATAACCTTTTCTCCGTGAGTATAGTAATATCGGCCAATTAAAGTAGGTAAGAAACTCACTCGGCTCTGTCTTACGTCATCATCATTATGTAGGTCAAAAGTAAGGTCAGACATCTACGCCGAAAAAATAGAAAAGAATAGTTTAATGAAAGAAAGACAAAACAACTGCATTCTTTTATAAGACGATACAATGTTGCAAATTTAGCCTGCCATGTTTTGAATGATCTTCTGTAAAGTTCATATTAACAGACAGACGGCATACTTTTGCGGTAACTGCGCCATCTTAAAATATTGTTATTTGTTTTCTGTAGAACGTTAATATTGTACAAACAATTTCGCATTATAATGTAATAATTGGTTTTGAGCTCACATTAACGTCACGATTTGCACGAATTTTCGGTTCCCGAGATTGGTCAACTGCACTCACCCTTGCAGACGTTCTATTGGTCTGACACAATGGACCGTGGGGACATTAGAAACGTGTTGGAGTGACCTTACAATAAAAATGAGGATATTTTGAACTAATGCAGAATATGATAAGAGGTGCAAAATGACCAGTCTGCTACCTGTGATATCATTTCTCCTACTAGCCTCGGTTAGGGGTAAGTCTTATTGTCAATATGATATTTGTTGCATTATTTCAGAAGACATGTAACGGACTTGTGCATTATACAAGAATGAATAAAAATATGTTCTGTTGTGGCTCAAATGTATTAACAATTTTTAGTGCTAAGTAGTACTTAAATTCTTAAATTAAGGTAGAAAAAAATCCACCATTCCTGTTAAACGAAATATAAGAGTACGTGAGATGGTCTGAATTTTTACTTAATAACTAACAAATTGGTTAAAAATGAATTATTTAAGTATTTTCATTAGAGGAAAGGGAATGTTGACATTTGCCACTAAGTATTAAGTTTTACTTATCGTTAAGTATGGTTGGCGCAAAAGAGTTAGTCCTATACTTAGAATCTTAGACAAAGTAGAAACGCATTTCACTTTTCCAATTTTACGAAATATTCAAGTACTTACATGACTAAGCTGACGAACAGTTTGGGTATTTTTTCTTTCTTAGAGACACACATTTTCTATCAAATATTTTAATTACATTGGCGCCAGTATTGTTAGTAAAATTCGTGCCTTATTTCATTATCAAGATGCAAACATATAATCCCTATATGACCGGTAAAACGATATCACATTGTGTATTTATTAAACATCATGTATTGTCACATGGGAATAGACATAAAGAAACCATTATGGATTTATTTATCCACATAAGTCTCAAGCTAGTTTAAATGTTTTAAATTTTGTATTATATTCTTTTTATTGAATACAACAAAGTTAAGAAGATATAATTTGTCACTTTATTAAATGTTTTTTTGATCACGCGATAATTTTGTTGATTTTGAAATTCGTATTTTAACATTACATGTAGATGAATGAAATGACTTATTAGAACTAGATCTAATTTAAGTCTGCATACGATTGTATCCTAGAGCGTCCGCCTCTGGGGCGGGAGGTCGTGGGTTCGATCCCCGGCCGCGACATACCAAAGTCGTAAAAAATGGTACTGTTATAGCTCCCTTGCTTGGCGCTCAGCATATAAGGGTAGTTGCAGGACTGGTTGGCCCGGTGTCAGGATAATGTGTGGTATCATGCAACATGTCTACGGTGTGATACTGCAGTGTGGCAGCGCTATATCTGTCTCAAGTAGACATCGTCACCAAATGATAGAAATACTGTCGGTGGGACGTTAAACCCAACAAACAAACAAACGATTGTATCCAGATAGCAATCAAACATTTACATCTACTTTGCATCATAGTTCTGAGCACGTGAAATGATTTCTTTCCTAAATAACTTACAATAACTGTGGAGAAATGAAATATTTGGGTATTTTTATTAGAGAAACAAGAAAATGAAATTCACCCTTAAGTATTAAAGTTTTATTTAGCGATAAGAATTATCAGTGGAATTCGACCCTGTTCTGTTTGCAATTCAGTCAATAAATTTTCAACAAGCACCCCGTTCACAAATAATGGTACAGTCCAAAATGTTGGAAGGTCAGGTCCAATTGGGAATTTTAACATTTTTCAACAGGCCTCAAGTCCCTCTTTTTCGTCAGGTATACTAAGAAATGATCAGTCTTACACACCGGGCATTATTTTCCCGTGCTGTAAGGGTTGAGAGAATGTTTTGTTCCAGACAGTTCACGTGCTATTGCAACAGTACTTCCAGAACCAGTGTGATTGCATGCGCATGGAACGGTGACATTCTATTTTCAAAATAAAAATGTAATATATGAATTCACCATGAAAGGGATATATCACCGACCTGAGGGTCAGAAATAAGGCTTGCCGAGTTACTGCCTGAAAGTTTTGATCCCGAGGGTGAGCTGTATAGGTTAATATGGTTTACTTTGACAACGCGAGAGAGTCGCGAGAGCGGAGGTCGAGCGACTGTGTCGCGTAGTCAAAGCAAACCATGAACTAGGCTATTTTCTCTTAAGTTTTTCAATTTCAACGTGTTTCACGTGCCCAACACAGTAGCCTGCAGATGTCAAATCTAGCTTATTAAAACACGATGAGAAGATCTAAGCAATTCTTCACGACAACTGGCCTCTGACGTCAAATTTGAAGTCGTTCCTGTTTATTATTAGGCCATTCGCTAGTTGAATAGTTATTGTGAGCTGAATTTAATATTATCGTGGAAACAAATAAGAAAGTTGATTTTTTTTTACGAGAATTTTAATTTTTAATCTTGATACTTGGGACAGATTCCTACTCAAGATTTAGCGTACAATCTTCAACAAACCTCATGAACAAGAAGCATGCCATGCAACTAACATCCACGTATTTAGAATGAAATTTAGATGAACCGACTCGGGGTTTAATGGACCAGTTTTTTTGTTGTTTTGTTTTTTTTCAAATTCGCTTGCAGTGTTCAAGTTCTTTTTTCCAGCCTTTTTTTTAAAGTTTTTTTACTTGTAACTTATCTAAAAAATGTATACATTTTTATGGCATTTTATTGTTCAATGCCTTGCTAATATAAGCATATTGTCGTTGATCGTTAATGTTCGGGCTAGCCGATAACAGGCGCAGCTGACTTGAAAGTGTCGGAAATAGGCGGAAATGTACGGAGAATGACGTTTAAGTGTGAGATATGTGGACATGCCAGGTACTTGGTACAACACTTTTGTACTAAAATATTGAAATACGCATTATAGACCATGGTGATTATAAACAAACGAGAGCACCTGATTGGACGAGAGGAAAAGGTCATAATGCTAAATTCCTTTCCTCCTATTTTCATCATACGAAGGTAGGGGTTTTCCCATGGATGCTATAGCCCTGTCATACATGTCACGTGATCGGGAAATAAATGTAGGTTTTTATCATTTTATAATGCTTAACACAAAATATATACTTTATATGAAACAGACATGTTCGGAAATGTTTAAGCGTTTAGTTATCCCTTCATTCTCATTTAACAGTTCTCATCAGATATATAAGTAAACTTATTTTTTGCACTTTTTATGCAGTATTTACAATCATCACTACCTCGAACCACAACAGAATATTACTTAAAGATATAGGAATTAAAAATAGGTGCCCAACGTGCTCGTTTTAGAGATTTAGCTTATACATGTAGTAAAACATCGTTCTTTGCTAAGATTTGTTAAAATAAAAAAAAAAAGCATTAAGAAACTGGAAGGATTGCATTCTAAATACTTTAATAACATATTAAAATAATATTTTCCGAATATTTTATCACAATTTGTAACATATAATGTGTTTTTAAGATACTGGTGAAAAAAATTGTCAAAAATACATGGAAAATTCAAAACAAGCAAATCGCCTGTGTGTTAGTAACAAAATGTATACAAAAATACCCTAAAGCTATGAAACTTTATATATATATTCCTTGATAAAAAGGTATTCAACAGACAGATATTCTTTATTTTTCTGACTCAATCCTCTGATATAAAGGCTTTGCAAAAATATTTAAAAAAAATGTATAAGTCACCGTGTCACCCGCTGAAACATCCTTAAATAGTGCAATACGACTTAAGATGTTTCTTTCCCTTAAATTATATACAACAAAAGTAACTTAATATCATTAATGTAGGTCTTATAATTACTGCATATATACATCCATTTACTCTCTCTCTCTCTCCCCCCGTCTTTTCCCTGGTATTTTTACTTTGATAATATATTTAAGAAAGACTATCATTCAAATTAAATACGATATTTACCCGTGAAGATGAATTTGAATTAGATTTAAAAATCAGGATTTGGGTAAATAATATTTGACTATAACACGTGACTTTGTAAATTGAGAAATTATTATATTGGGAAAGGGCTGTATTTAATGTTGCCAGAATTTGTTCCCTGAAACTATTTCAATATCAGTCTTGAAAATTTAATTAAAAAAATGTTTAAGCTCTTATAAATGCAGAAAGCAATCGGTATTAGAAAAGAACATAGAAATGTCCGAATAAATTCATAATTTCACATCTTCGCACAAATGGCTGTAAAATATATCAGCGACTTCATCCATGTATATTCTATTTTATTCAGCTGAACAAGAAGCTGTGTGGCTTGAAGATAAAACTCTCGATCAAGCCCGTAGAAATCTCGAAGGAGGACTTCCGGCTAGCCTCGAACTGGAGTTCAGTCACGCTTCCGGTCGGGTCAATCTGAAACTGGAGGAAAACAAGCGCATTAATGCCAATGCCCCTGTATATGTTGGTGTTCTACAATCAGACGGCACCGAGAGACTGGTGAAGAAAAGCCATGTGGCACCGATTGTAAGATTTTCAATGTTTTATTTTCATTGACATAGATTGTCAAACCAAACAAAGTATGAAAACTATTATACTCTAAAAGCTCTGATTATATTTACGCTCTCTCGAAATAATTTTTTGAGCACAACGTCGTATTTCTTATAAAAAAAGATTCTTCTTGCGGTATGACTTCAGCTGGCATGTTAGAGACGATTTAGATTATAGGACATTTGTTGATATGTATGATGTGCGCTGATGTGTTTACTTAGAACAGACCATAAACTTTAATTTCCATCTTATCGTATCAGAGTTCTTTGGTGTTGCCTAGGTCGTTATCAATATCACTACCATTTCTTTCAAACGTAGAGCAAGCTATAAATTATATACATGTATCGATTACGAAACAACTTATCACAACTTGCATTAGGTTCTGGTTTAATCGTATATGACCTTGAAGGAAACCAGTGAAGAGCCCGGAGAGAACCCAATTATACCCACGTGTCTTGAGGGGCGACCGCTGTACCCTCTCATGTATGGAATCGAACCCGGGACGCATTGGTGTGAAGTGAAGCGCCCTACCACCCGGGCACCCTTAAGCACCAAGAAATCACAAGTGTCGATCATCTGTGGAAGCATATCACGGTTGAAAATCAAACATTTATGGCAGACTTTACAAGAGACACACATATATAATTATATAAGATATAAATCGTCAAAATTCATATATATTGTTATATCATTGACAGATGGCTAAATTCTACCATGACAAGAGACATGGCGGTTCATTCAAAGCAACCTGTTCAAAGACAGCCCATGGACCATGTCAAAGAATGCTGGTAAGTTTAAACTGTAATAGCAATAAATTATTTAAAATATTGTTTTGAAATGCGAATACAACAAAAGTCATGCAAATATTACATGAAACTTTGATATTGTCTGCATACATAGATCGATAAGGAAACTGAACCTTTGTTATTTTTTCAAAATAATAATTGACACATAAAGAAATAATGATATTCACTCGCTTCAGCATGGACATCTTTCGCTTGATGGAGAGGACTACGAAATAAGCCCCATGCCGAATCTTCTTCCGGTGAGAGGGTTACCACACAAGAAGGTGTCAGGTGCCCCGCATGTACTGCGGAAAGTCAGCCTAACAAATGACAGCGTTCCACAGTCCGCTGTGCCAGACGACAGAAGTTTCAAAGATTACATCGAGAATCCTGGTAGATAAACTCAGATTCTATAGGACGCATGCTCATCAACCGCATTATCTCCCATTGTCGTAGTTTGATCTACAGTTGAACCTTGCATTAGCGGTCCCCTGTACTAAGCGGTCAACCTATCTTTAGCGGTTGATTTTAATATTACCAAACCAGTATTTTTGGTATGTATGTAAACTTTATTTATCGATTACCTCTGTTAAGCGAACTAGGATGCGCGTAGTGCATTTCCCGGCATATCTGGTTGACAAAAATGCAATAATATGGCACGTTTTTTTTTTTTTTTTTTTTTTTTTTTCTTGCAATTTTGGAGTTTTTGAAAATAACATTTCTCAAAAATGATATGCTGGCTAGTGCCTTCTAAAATCTACCTCCAGCAGTTACTTGATACAGTTCTCAAAACATACAGTGATAGCCCGAAGGCGTATTGAACTTTCGAATTACATCATGATAATATTTCTATTTTGCTTTCTATCAGATTATTTGATTTTTCTGTCTTTCTTGATGAAAATTATTAACGGATTAGAAATGCAGTTCAGTATGTTATTCACGTAAACTTTTCTTTTGCGATGTATTGATTTTAAACTCTGAAAGCGACACTTATTTACCGCCTCGGAAAGTGAGAGGTAAAACTAAGACTTGTAATATTAAGGCCAATGCGCTTATTTTCAGAAACGCCGAAGAAAAAAAGCCGGACTCTGATGAAAGAGATCAGCGAGCTGCTGAGTGAGAAACAACTGGATACATTAGTATCGGTAAGGTTGATATTGACGAACCTGTAGCGGTCAACCTGTATTTAGCGGCTAGTTTAAATATTAACTGAACTATTATATTGTTGTTTTATATATATTTGACCTCATTTAGCGGTCACCTCTGTTAAGAGGCTACTTTTTCTTGTTCCCCTGACTAACCGTTTAAAAAAGATTAATTGAATTTAAAGGTTATGAAATATAACAAGACCCGAAGAACTACACAAAATTAACACTTAACAAATACTGGAACTAACACATAGTTAACTTTATCAACATTAAATATTATGGAAACAACTGAATTAATAGATAATATAGGATATCTGGAGCATGGGATATTCAAAGCTCTTTACCAAAGTTTTGCACAAAAAAAAGTGATTTGGGGTTTCTAAAGTTATCCAAAGGCGCACTCTTTCTTCTGCCAGTGTGGACATTCAAATGAAAGTATTATTAGTACTTAGCTACATATAATTCTGATGTAAGTTGAGGTGTACCGGAGACTGTTTATATCATTACATGCTTATGATGCTGAAATTCATCTTGAATTACAAACGCTATTAACTATTACCGTTTGTCCCACTTTCTCAGCCGATGAAAAAGTTCCTTTTCCGTGTAAATTAAAAAAGAATTTAATACGTATTTTCGTATTTTGCCCATGTTATGTAAACAATATGTTTTGTTTTGAACGGTTAAGTCACGTCTGCGTTGGCCTACGTGACAAAGGTGAGACAAACAGTAAACCATTTTTTAGTTAATTATTTTTAAATGTGGAAATTAAGCTTGCGTTTTGCTTCGCCTCGCTTGGGTTAAATTCCGTATTTTTTAAATAATGAACTATAAGTAATACATGCTGTCCTGGTTTTATCTATAAATTAGAGCTAGGAAAGTTTTTTTGTTGTAAAACTCAAACAAAATACCCTAATTCCTGCTGAAAAGATAATAGGTGAATTGGAATTCCAAAATGAATATCCGCTCAAGAACATGTTTTATTTTCGGGACATGAGTCCTTGCCTGCCCACTGTGTGGAAAGAGTGTGTTGTGCGTGGTATAACTGGAGAACAGCACTGTTGTTTTGGCATGCTGAAATGCAATACTGCAATTTGCGACTGTGATTATTTGGCACTTGCGTGTATAAGTAGTAGAAAAACGATAACATAGCGCATTTATTAAATCAGATGTAAAATAATAATGTTTTTGAATGTTGTTGGTTCTATCTCGTTCAAAGAGGGGAACGAAGCCATTGTACGCACTCGAAATCGTGGTTGCTTCCGACCAAGAACTGTGGAGAAAGTAAGTAGAGGTGCATCTCTCTCTTCTGACTCTCACATCTCTCTCTCTCTCTCTTCTCTTTCTCTTCCGTCTCTCTTTTTCTCACCCGTCTCTTCCTTTTACCCGTCTCTCTCTCTCTTATTTACACTACAACAACACAATACCTCATTCAAACTCACAGTTTAAACAAAGTGATCAATAACGAAAACATCTAATTAGAACACCTCTCCATCAAATACAATTGTAACACGGCCTGGGTAGTTTTCTGTAGTTTTCCTGCATTTGGCCATGTTACAAGTCATATATGTGATTTATGTGAATATTTCATTGTTAACTATTTATTTTGTAAACAATTGTTATACTGCCGCCTTGCTGTATGTACCACATGGGTCTTATGACCTTCTGGTTTAATCAAATAAAATCTTATATTGCATTGCTTTCGCGAGTTGATCTTGATTAACCCGCCCACATACATTCCTGCGCATGCGCGCACTCATGTATAGTTTGCGGTTTATCAAGCTAACTCGCGAAAGCATGCAATATATTACATGTACTTTAAATGTGGCTATTAGCCATTTGTAAACGTGAAATACGACTTCTTGAGATTACACAAAGGTAAATAACTGTTTTCTTGTAACATTTACTATGCAATACACGGCATTCAGCAATATTCTGTCATTCATTGGGAAATTAAAATTACGGTATATATTTCGTTTTCAAATGGCAGAACTCCGTTTTCATAAATATCAATCAGTTATGTGGTGCTATCCAAAGAAACCACGCGTAGTTTTTTTGATCGCTTTTCATTAAAGCGACAAAAGCAAAAGTTGATTCATTGTGCCCACAAGATAAATCGCAACGCTTAGACGTATTTAGCGAACGTGGGTTTCGACTATGTAGTGACACATGGTAATGTGTACCCGTTTTAAAAATTCTTGTAGATTGCTTAATGTAGTGTACTAATATATGTTATTTATAAATAAAATGCAGGTATTACAAAATCACAGCAGCAGGCGGGGGCCTGACACGAGACCAGGCTACCGAACTCAGAATCCGGGAACGTTTTGTGCATATCTTAAATGGCGTAAGTCTCCTTTGTTACATGATTAAAAAATTTTTTGGTCGATTTTTCAATGATACTAATGCTATTTTACACCTAAATGCCCAGTTTGCTTAAACAATAGTAACTCTAATATTCAGCCGAGTCTCGATATATATGTACAAGCTATCTTTTTAATTCCAGATGAGTCTTCGGTTTGAATCCATTGAAGATCCAGATATGGACATTTACGTGACGCTCTCCGGTTTCCTAATATACCAGGTGCCTGCAAAACGTCATATGACACGTATACTGTACTTTATTTACACTCCATGTCCTCTGTGAGATTTATTGTATCATGATTTTGGCTTTACTGCTCTGTCCAACACTACATTGTGACATCTACTGTTCTTTGTGTCTATTTTATGTCCTCTGTGACATATTTTGTACCTTAAGTATACTCTTCTGGCCAATGTCTCCTTTGTGAGATATACTGTTCCTTGTATGGACATGTCCTGTATGATATTTATTGTGCATTGTGTCTTCTCCTTTGTCCAACAAGCCATATCGGCCAAAACACGGTATTGGTACTAATTACATTTTTTTCATGTTATATCTATAGTGTAGAAATCTAAGAAACAAAGGAACTTTTTATAAAAGTTCTGCACCATGGCACTGACAGATCTTGTTTTCCTGAAACTGTCGCCCATTTTGGAAAAATAATCTAAGATGTGCTTGCAAAAATAGCCATTTTTAAGCGTTATGCAGTCTATTTTTAAAATTATCGACTTAAAGTTCAAATAATTCATGATTTTCTTTTGAAAAATAGAATTGCGTGCAGTCTTATATAGACACCTTTACTGAATATTTTGCAACTTGAATCAGTAATATTGGACAAAAGTTTGTATTTACATTGCTTTTGCATAAAAGTCGTAAAAGGACACAGTGAGCATATACACTACCAAAATAACAATAGAAATCACTTATTTATGCAGTTGAAAACCTTTTTCATAGTTTCATAAAAATCATTAGAAGCAAAAATACATTTTGCATTCCAGGTACTCCATGCTATGCATTATGCATTATGAAATATTTTTGCGAGGAACAAAAAATGCATTTTTGTGGTGTCTGTAACCAAGACAAATTTACAAAGGAAAATCTTCAAGACGATGCATCTCAGAATTATTTCTTGTTTGCATCAAACTGGCAAAGTTTCATTTTCATAACAATTAGGATAAGTGAGAAATTTTACATTCGAAAAACTTACAGACACTACACGAACAAGTCCACCTGACTAAGTTAATTCTTGTAATGAATATTTTTGAAAAAGATGCACGTCAAGACTATTGAATCTATTTAAATGTCTTTCATTATGGTTCAATTTATTCAGAAACGGTCTTTTTAGCATTGACAATTACAGTTCGTGGAAGTCATACAAGGCAATTTGGTTGAGGTCATTTTATGCCAAATTCAGTCAAACAGTTGTTGTATAGATACCTTTATATCCTAAATTTAAAAGTTTATTTTTCTATGTTTGCCAGCTTTAAAATGTTATTTAGTTTCTCCCATTGATATTTCCAAGTAAAAGAATTAAAGTTATTAAGACTTTCCGTCTATTATGGCAGGTTATATTTATGGTGTAGAGTGCGTAACCAACTTACAAGAAAATGTAAAAACACGAAAATAATATATTAACCCTTTCCCTCATATAGACTCATTTTGACGCACTCAGTAGGTACCACATAAACCCTGATCTGCAGAAACCACAGTTAAACCTTACCAAATTTAATTAAGTTTAATAAAGTCCTCATTTCCAGATCACTGAGGAGCAGCGAACAGCATAAAACCTGATCAGCCTGCGAGTTACTCGCAGGCTGATCTGGTTTTATGTTGTTCGCATAGGTCTTTTCATGGTTTCCTCTATGAGGGAAAGGGTTTAGGAATATTTTCAAAACAAAACTTAGTTTTAGAGATGGTAAATTATAAGTAATATAAAGAGTAACAATATTGTGTCCTGCTCAAAACTTCATTTTTGTTCCTTTTGAGACACCTAGCAGCACCAATACCGTGTTTTAGCCATATGTGATATATACTGAACCTTGCGTCTACTCCTCTGTCCAACAAGTCATATGTGATATCTGCTGTACAAAGTATCTACTCCCCTATGTGATATCTGCTGTACAATGTATCTACTCCCCTATGTGATATCTGCTGTACAATGTATCTACTCCCCTATGTTATATCTGCTGTACAATGTATCTACTCCCTTATGTGATATCTGCTGTACAATGTTTCTACTCCCTTATGTGATATCTGCTGTACAATGTATCTACTCCCCTATGTTATATCTGCTGTACAATGTATCTACTCCCCTATGTTATATCTGCTGTACAATGTATCTACTCCCTTATGTGATATCTGCTGTACAATGTATCTACTCCCCTATGTGATATCTGCTGTACAATGTATCTACTCCCCTATGTGATATCTGCTGTACAATGTATCTACTCCCCTATGTTATATCTACTGTACAATGTATCTACTCCCCCATGTTATATCTACTGTACAATGTATCTACTCCCCCATGTTATATCTACTGTACAATGTATCTACTCCTCTATGTTATATCTACTGTACAATGTATCTACTCCCCTATGTTATATCTGCTGTACAATGTATCTACTCCCCTATGTTATATCTGCTGTACAATGTATCTACTCCCCTATGTTATATCTGCTGTACAATGTATCTACTCCCCTATGTTATATCTGCTGTACAATGTATCTACTCCCCTATGTTATATCTACTGTACAATGTATCTACTCCCCTATGTTATATCTGCTGTACAATGTATCTACTCCCCTATGTTATATCTACTGTACAATGTATCTACTCCCCTATGTTATATCTACTGTACAATGTATCTACTCCCCTATGTTATATCTACTGTACAATTATCTACTCCCCTATGTTATATCTACTGTACAATGTATCTACTCCCCTATGTTATATCTACTGTACAATGTATCTACTCCCCTATGTTATATCTACTGTACAATGATGTATCTACTCCCCTATGTTATATCTACTGTACAATGTATCTACTCCCCTATGTTATATCTACTGTACAATGTATCTACTCCCCTATGTTATATCTACTGTACAATGTATCTACTCCCCTATGTTATATCTACTGTACAATGTATCTACTCCCCTATGTTATATCTGCTGTACAATGTATCTACTCCCCTATGTTATATCTGCTGTACAATGTATCTACTCCCCATGTTATATCTGCTGTACAATGTATCTACTCCCCTATGTTATATCTGCTGTACAATGTATCTACTCCCCTTAATGTTACCCCATTATCTGCGTACAATGTATCTACTCCCCTATGTTTATATCTGCTGTACAATGTATCTACTCCCCTATGTTATATCTGCTTTACAATGTATCTACTCCCCTATGTTATATCTGCTGTACCATGTTTTATCATACTCCCCTATGTTATACTGCTATACAATGTATCTACTCCCTATGTTATATCGCTTACATGTATCTACTCCCTCATGTTATATCTGCTATACAATGTATCTACTCCCCTATGTTATATCTCATGTATCTACATTTACTCTACATCTCTCCCTATGTATATCTGCTATAACAATGTATATCTACTCCCCTATGTATATCTGCTTACAATGTATCTACTCCCCTATGTTATATCTGCTGTACAATGTATCTACTCCCCTATGTATATCTGCTTACAATGTATCTACTCCCTTGTATATTCTAACAATGTATACTTGTATGCTTACATTATCTGTCCCATTTATATCTGCTATACAATGTATTACTTCCTGTGCCTATTATCCAGATACTGCAAAATGTCATTATGCTAATTTTCTGTACACTCCCGTTGTTATTCTACTGTACCTTGTGCCTCTATATCCATTCATCCACTGTCGACAATGCCAATCACTATTCTGTACCTTCCGGATATTGACTAAATGGCTTTTATCACCATGTTTAGTCGCTTCAGGTGTCCTGGTTGACTCTTTCTCCAACAATGGCCTCTCTTCATCTGTCTCTGTCACTGGCCTCCTAGGTCCAGCATATCAGCTGTTCCTGATTCCAGCCAGACCTTTTTTGATCGACCTGCCGGTTTAGTTCCAGCTACCTGAAGATTAAGGCTCTTCTTTAGCCAGTTCGAGTCCTCCCTTCAGTAAACATGACCAAGCCATCTTGGTCTTGACCTTTTATCACCGAAATTAACAAAATAAGGATTTTTAAA
>CM037789.1:15649537-15699537 GCA_021229015.1 Solen grandis
AACAAGGAACATGATGAGGTGTATGCTGGGGGAATAGGCTTCCTGGAGGAGTGGAAAGTGCAGGGTGCAGAGGTGACTCTTTTGTAATGCTAAACAATATTAAATTCTTAACAGTAATAAATTACACTCCAGCTTCAAAAAGTATAGTTGGGTCTATGACTAGTCCCATTTAATAAAAAGTTTAATATCTTTTAACATACATGTTGTTAAGTCACTGCAGTTTAACTGAGGTGTAAATCACAATTGTCGATAGCTCTTGTTTTGTTTTTCTTGTAACAGCCTGCCCCTTTCCACTAGCAATACTTAATATGCAGATTTTTTTTCCAGATGAAATAATTTTGTGTTCCAGTAAGATGAAATTTAGGACTTTTTTTTTTAAATTGTTGTTGAAGGAAGCATGTCCACCATATCTGGTATAATAATATATATATCTGGTATATATAATCTTTATGAAATTTGTTAACAGTCTGGCAGTGTTTATTTGTTATAGACCTGTTAATCTTGTTTTATTTCCAAGTATAATATTGTATTTTAAATTTGCTTCATAATTAATATTTTATCCTATTCCTTTTTAAGCATGCAGCTGCAATTTTGCCAGGAAAGAAGTTCCACACAGACCTAACAAGGAACGAGGTACATTAAATAAACCTTCACAAAATGTGGCAAGTACTGGTATAACCAGGAACCATTAAGAGAGATAAGTATAAGTTGTAAGACTTTTTCTCAGTCAACGTAAAAAGCTAATAGGTTTAAACTAGTGAATGAGTAGATTTGAGAAATTTACCTTTTGACATCTTGATTGATATTTTTTAAAATGTGCCATCTAAATATGAATATCATACATACTATAAAATCAATCTTTCAGAAAAAAAAGAAAGGCATTGATTTGTGTAAGCTTATTTTCAATGAAAATTTTGTTTAGCTAATTAAAAGGAGAAAATTGGATAAATTTCCATTTTTAACCCATAACATGTCATTTTCTATCTATTATGGAAACATTATTATTACCATGGTACTAAAATTCAGCGGTTTTCTGATATTTTTGTTATCATGTGATTATGCTACTTCAAAATCCACCCTTAAAATAGAAGTAAACAAAATATTTTGAAAAAAAAAGCAACCAAGAAACAATAACAACAGCAAAAACAATTACAATTCAATTTATTTCTTATTTTAAAGAAAAACTCCTGGAGGTTTGGAAATTACTGTACATGTGCCATTTACAACTTCAAATAAGGATCCTTATAAATCAAAATACCATTGATTTTATAGAAAATATATTTTTAGCTTACCTGAACACATGTTCACAGGATGAGCTACAATCGAACCCCGGTTACTCCACCACCTCTCATTCAAATACCCGGCGTCAGTCGAAATACTTTGTTGGTCCCGATCACTCTCCTTCTTATTTCTATATAAAAAATATCTGGGTTATTCGAATTTGTGCCATTCGAATACCTGGCCTCATCCAAAAAGATTTTTTGGCCCGTGCCAATCAGTTCGTATGATTTTCGCACCCCCTTATCCGAAGTCGCTGACAAGCATTAATTACTAGCGACATTTTGAAAACAAACAATGAAAAGGTGTGAATGTCAATTAATTACCAAAATGAGTGGGAGACGGCCGCTTACAGTTTGCAAAAGTTGTTAATTGATTGGATGTTTGTCCAGCAGATCAATCATAATGATTTAGATACCTGTGCAGTATTTCGGATACGCTGGTAAAAGAAGATTTACACAAGTGTGACAAGCAGAACACGATTACATCGTTTTTTAAATGAACATTTCGAGACAACGTTGATGTCACGTTTATACATGTAGTTCTGACCTGATGAATGTTTATGTATGCATTGGTTATGTAACATTTAAGTAGAAAAAGATTAATTTTGTCAATAAATATCATTTATCTATTGCTGTTTTCATGACGACGTTGGTGGTGGATACATGTAGTTGCTTGTGATTTAGTCAGACCTGAAAAAAAATGTACATGTATGTATTGGTTATAGACGTATGCATTGATTGTCTTTTTATTGATAACTTTTATGCATAAAAAGATGGAAATTGTAAAATAAAAGTTTAATAAACTATATTCGTTTCCGCTTATGCCCCTAAATCGTAATAACATATTTTAATAAGAGTACATTATATATTACGTTCAATGCATGAAAAAGTGGGTGGGATGGGTTTTTGTTCCAACGGTCGACGTGGTTTGGGTTATTCGAAACCATGTCTTACTCGAAATAAAACACCGATCCCTGGGATTTCCAATAACCGGGGTTTCGACTCTATTAGGATCATGGAATGTCTGTCGACCGTCTATATTTTGAACTGTAACATATTGTTTCCAGTGGATCCGTGACATTAAGTTTGATATCCATAACAACCATATGTATGCTGTACATGGGAATGGAATCTGTGTCATCAACTTCAAGGTAAGCAACAAATAATTATTCAGTCAATTGCTTATGTCTGATATTGCCTTTCAAAGACAGCATTCACATTCTTCTTGAAAGTTATGAATTATGCCATTCATCTATAAGATACACAGTCCTGAAAAAAAAAATGCCTTTCCCAAACTCTTGCAAATAGGTGAGAAAGATTCACAGCCAGAGCAAGTACCCTTGCTTGTATGGCGAATGCCCAAGGCCTTATAGGCCATTATATATTTTTTTTAACTTTGCTAGTCATTCATATAAAGAGTGAGGACTTAACTGTCTGTCTCACCTGGAAAATGCCAGACACATTTGACAGAGAGACACATTTTGGGGAGACTGCATTTAGAAATAAAACTTAAGTCTTTCAAGCAGTACTTGTCACCTGAATTTTCTTAGACAGTGAACATAATATTTCTCTTATCTGTATAGTATTATACATGTTATTGATATTAAACATGATACATGTTTAATTTCTTTTCACTACTCTTCATTGTTGACCATATAAAAGATTGGTTTATGCAAAATATGTATTAAAGCCACTTTAAATAAAGACAGTACTTAATTACTACTTAATATTTTCTGCTAATTTGAGGAAGATTTTTCAACTCAACTCTTACTTAACATATTCAGGAGCCCAATTTTATGTTAAAATTTCACAGCAGTTGAGAAATGAAAATGTCTTGACAAAACACCAAAGCTTAATCGGAAGTTCAAGGGTTTACAACATACTTACATCAATTTGATATCAACTGTTTGGTGACTGAAGGATTGTCTTGAGCATCTTTGTTCTGTAACTGAACCAACTTGGGAGTATATTTACCTCAAACTATTATCCGTATTCTGTTTATAGGAACATAAAAATTGAGAAGTAAATCAGACAATGTTACCAGTCTTGATTGTTATTACTAGGAATCTTAATTTTTCCTATCCAGACCCGGAGACAGATTTGTCAGCTGCCCAACAGACATGATGGCCCTCTAAAATGGTAGGTCAGGGTTGTGTTTTGTCATTTCCTGGTGGTTGTCGAAAGTGCGTAATTGTTCTTATTCTCCCTTGATTTTTTTTTTTTTTTTTGTCGAGAGGTTAGAGATTACAATCTGTGGCTGTGATTCTCTGGCTGCAACATACCAAAGTCATGAAAATGGTACTTGTAGTTCCTGGCTTTGCATTCACTACAAAATTGAGGGTAGTCCTAGGACTTGTTGTACTAGTATAAGGGGAATATGATAATAATTGGTGTTTTATGCCGCATGTATATGGTACGCTACTGCATTGTGACAGCACTATATATGTCTCTTCAAATGAATGAATTTTACCCTCCTGATTATAATCTGTTTCGGTGAATGTCGTGAATGAAATATGAATGCACAGTCTTATTTTTACTATACCTGGTATTTATATTCCCACTTCACTTTGTTGGATCACACATGCTGGGCCCCATCTTGTCTATTGTTACTGACATGTTATTTTGCGTTGCTTTTTATTGCAATACCATTTCTGTATATAGTTGTTTATATCACTTTCAGTGATATCTTCAGTATTTTAACCAGGAATTCAACAAAAATTCTGGTTATTAGAATTGGGTATGTCGTGCGAGTGGGCAGGCAGATGGCAGGCATAAACATTTCGTTTCTGTCCAAAATTCTGTTAAAATTCCGGGGAAACCTTTGGGAGAATTGGGAGTGATTTTTAGGATAAAAGGAAAGGGAACCTTTAAAAAAGTTTCCATCAAATAACTTCTTTTAGGAGTGAGGTTTAATGATTAGATTTAGAAGATAGGCACCCTATGGGAAGAGGAAAATTTGGGATTGATTTTTAAGTCAATAAAGTCAAGGTCACTGTTATTTAAAATAATTTTGCTTGCCTTGAGTGACATTTGAAAACCTGGTTTTGCGTCATTTGACATGTTTTGTGTTCATGTTTCAGCTGCTGCTACTACCCTCAGGGTGACTTCCTTATCACTGGAGGATCTGATGGAAAGATAAAGGTGGGTAACCATAGCAACAGAAAGAAAATTTTGAATAAAATTGATCATTTATTATCTATATAAGAGAAACACACTTCTAAACATCATATCGGATTAAAATTAACTTACAACTTAAAATTGATTTGATCAGGAAAATTAAAGGCATATATATAAAGTGCTGGTTTCAACATGAGTTTTGAATATTTTTTTCCAAGATCGTGTATCTTTGATACCAATTTTTTTTGTCTCCTTATTAACAGAAGTTTTTGTTTGTTTTCATGCATTGTCCTTTTCTTTGACAGCAATTGTTTATCATGCTGGTTTCCATGGAAACTTCAGTTTGTAATAAGATTGTAGTGCTTGTTTCTCAGGCTACAGAAAAGTTTGTGATAAAGATTTCTTTGGCAATATCAGTTTGTGATTTTTCATCGGCATGCAGAATTGTTAAAATGGCATCATGTGTGATGATATTTTCTATAGCTATCTGGTGGTGAGTTGTATTCATATTTTCATGATGAAATTTTCTTGGTAATCTTAACCCATGGCAACACACATTTTTTTAATCACTTATAGAACTGTATCAGGTAATGAAATTTCAGATTAATTTAAACTTTAACTTGCAGGATTAAAGCTTTATAGGTACATCTTTTGCCCTTTGGGAATTGCAAATTCTTATAAATGAATTAATATAAAGGTTTTCTATATAAAAAAGGGCTAATTATCTCAGGGAAAGTACCATAAAAACTTAGGCAACTATTTCAAGGGACATGAAAAGCATTAAACAAAACTTCCCTCATGGCATTGGCGTCAATTTATAAACTTGATTTTGGCTGCATTTGCATAACATAGTTGACTTTTAAAGGCATATGACTTCTTTTAATGTTGACACTGATTTTGTTCTTTTTCCATTTTACATTCCGGTATTGCTATTATGTGGTATCTATGAGACTGTTTATTTCCATTGATCATATTGTTCCAGCTGTTCAATAGCACATCCTTCAACCTCCTTCATGTCTTCATGGCACATCATGGGCCTGTGACGAGTAAGTACAGCTAACAGTTTGTGTTAACTCTTTACCATATTTAGTACTATCAAGGAAGTGATCTATTCAGCCAGTATAGAACCAGACCAGCATGTGAATAACATGCAGGTTGATCAGGTTATATACTATCAGGGCTGTGCTTGAAAAAAATTCTCAGATTGAGGTTTCCCTCACCTCAAAATTTTGAAAGTCTAGAAATCCCATGCTTATTGTGATAAGGACTAGACATTTGGTAAGTTTGCCATGATTAGCATTCTGTGACAAAGGATGGTCTTTCATGCAAAATATTGTGTGGACTACTTTAGTTCAATTACATACATACGGAGCACTACTTTTTCTTGTTACAGGAGTTGATCTTCATGTACGTAAGATGGGTTGCTGTTCTGGTTAAGAAATGTCACGTATATTTTTTTCACGCTTAAAATTGATGCTTCCAGTGCAAAATAATGGCAAAAGAAAACATGTTAACAAACAGTAACACACTAAAAGCGGTTACGGTTATGATTTAAACGCCTGTGTAACATATTCCACTCGTATTCGTTAGTGCAGAATCGCTAAAAAGGAAATCTCAATATCAGAATCGACCTAATGATTTATTTCCAAGTAGCAACTCAAATAAGGTCCACATATATTATATAGGGATTTAAGCAAAACGTTTGAATTTGTGCCTGAGACTTGCTGTTTGTGTTTTATTTGGAATTGTGGGCCAAGCGTTATTTGTTAATAGTGTAACTGAGTGCTAAAGAGAGTTTTATTATTCTTTATTTTTCTAATTTTGATATAATGATGCTGATGAAATTGAGCAGTGTGTGATGTAGGATTTATTTCATTGTTTATCCAGGTTAACTCTCTTAAACTTTGTGTATAAAGAGCTACAGTGAGATATAAATTACTTCCTGTTAAATTTGTTACATATATTCTTTAATTCTTCATCAGTTCAAGTAATGTATTCTATGTGATTTTTCACAGATAGTGAAATTAGTGACTGTCTGTTTGCCTGAGACAACTTAATTTCAGTCTGGCAAACCATTTTTCCAAAAGACAACCAAATTTTAAAAACTTTTCACACTATTCCATTTTGGTTTTTACAAGAACTTTGTCCTTGCATACATTTGTTTGCATCTATGTAAGTAAGTCATACCATCATATCATCATAACGCTTTTTCAGTAAATTTAATGAATTTTCAAAGAGATTTTTAGTATCCACTGAACAGTTTACTGATTTTGTAATAATCCTGATATTACTATTTTCTTGTTATTAACATAACAGGTGTGGTGCCACATCAGAGAGACACGCTGCTATTCTCCTGTTCCCATGACGGCACAGTCCGTATCTGGCGTATGGATAGTCTGCAGCTTGTGAGTCAGGTTTTTCTTCATTTCTCACAAAGTGAAGTGTGGGTAATATAGGAATATAAAGTGTGGTCCAGTCCCATCAAATTTTACCAAAAGATGGATATCTTGAAAAGTCAAGGAACAGCATAGAAACTTAGCACACAAAATCTATTTGCAGATGATTCGTCAAAAGTAAAAGGCATACATATTGATATTGTGGCATATGGTTTTTGGCTGTAAGCAGAGGTGACACACAGGGATCACTTTTACCTGTCACTTGTTTTAAGTCAGCCTTAAGGATTATTTACTTGATTATTAATTTTCTTCACTAGTGGCTGTCCTATGGAGTATCTTCAGAGGCATCTATTTGTAACACTTTTGAATGGCTGCTTTAGACATGTTTTTGCTTTTAATAGGACTTTCTTGTTAAATTATACTCCCATTCACAGATAGGAATCATGCTTTTTCTGTTCCATCATTTCACTTCATGTCCAATGATACACTCATAATACATGAAGACATGGAGGGATGTGATGCTGTTAATTACTTACAGTGATGTTTTTATTTTCATCATTGTCAGGCAAACTTGTCTAGCACTCCCAATGCCAGACACCTCACATGCGCTGACATCATTATTTTCAGTACCAGTCAAGTAACTCTTCTACTGTAGAAAAATAAATCTAAATTTTCACTATATTTAAAGGACAGCAAATTGATAAAAACATTTAAAATGTTAAAGAAAAAATACCAATGTGTTTGTGGTGTGTAAAGGAACGTCCATACCACAGGTACCAGCGTATTGGTGGAAATTCAGCAAAGCCTTGTTCAGGTTCAAAAGCAGATTCCCTTGGTATGGGTTACTCTAGTCTTTGTATGGGTTACTCTAGTGTAAATTACAAATGCATGGATGATGTTTATAGAGTAGTGCTGCTGATTTTCACTAATGACCATTAGTAAGGTAGGTGTGTGTTGTCATGGTTACAGTTCATGCGACTGGACATCGGGGAGAGGATCTATCAGCTATCCCTGCTGGGCAACACAGAGTTCTACTTCCAGACAGAGAAGGACTTCATGATCTACAGTCTGAACCAGGTACCTTCCAAACCTTGGTTGTTATCAGCCATAATCTTGAAAGCATTTATTTTGTTATCAGTGATATGAAATATGAAAAAAATGTACTTTTGCTGATGTTACAGAGAAAATATGCATTGCGCATTTCTTAAGTTTTTCACACCAAATTATGTTATATATTTTCCTGAACAGTAAAGCTATAATTGTATTTTGTAGAAAAGATAGATGTGATATAAAGGAAAAAAAATAAATCTAAAAAAAGGTTATGATTTATGGAAAAGCAAACAATGATTCCAGATCATTTGTTTGAGTTTTTAAGCCCCCAAAAAGGGGGGGGGGACCGTCTTACTACTTCTCCGTCCCAAAACCTAGTGACTCGCATAATTCTGAAACTATTTGTATTACAGACTTGATACTTCATGGATATATTATTCAGGACATGAACTTGTGCACCTGGGTATTTTCATCAAACCATCGTTGAAGTTGACAGAGTTATGGCCTTTGGTTTTGAAAATATGGAATTTTGTGCTTGTGACGCACGTAATTTCACAAATATATTATTCAAGTCATGAACTTGTGCACCTGGGTATTTTTATTGAACCTTCATTAAAAATGTTAGAGTTATGGGTCTTTGTTTTTGAAAAATATGGACTTTTGTGCTTGTGACGCATGTAATTTCACGAATATATTATTCAAGTCATGAACTTGTGCACCTAGGTATTTTTATTGAACCTTCGTTAAAGTTGACAGAGTTATGGGCTTTTGTTTTTGAAAAATATGGAATTTTATGCTTGTGACGCATGTAACTGAAAGCCCCCCACCCCCGTAAAAGTGAGACATATAGATTTGCCTTTGTCTGTCCGTTCATCCCAGAACTGTGACACAGGTACCTCTGATAGTATTTGTGCTACAGACTTTAAACTTAATGGATATATTACTCAGGACATGACTTGCGCTCCTGGATGTTGGCCTTTGTTTTTGAAAATGCGATGGGTGGGAGCATCTGTGTCCTCTGGACACATTTCTAGTTGTATTGGTGTTAAACAGGGCAGTTCAAAGAATGCAATAGAATATATGGTTGCTTTTATTGTAACATACATCTTGAATATAGCTTATACAACCAGCAGCATAAAACCTGATCAGCATGCTAGCTACTCACAGGATAGTCTGGTTTTAATTCCATAGGAAGAAATTCAAGACTCTTAGCTAAATTTACCTTTGTGTAATTTTCAAGAGTATCTTGCTCCCTTCATCAGCACTCTCATGTGACCTGACTACATCACGCGACTAGCCATAACAGTGCAATAGCTCAGCATAGAGATATGAAATTCTTCTTATGATGGTCAATCCTGAGCTTGGAATAAACATTACATGAATCAGTTTTATATATATATACTAGGAGGTGCTCTGTAAAACCTGTTCATAGCTAAAATTGTTTTCATTCTAATCTTGCTTTTCTATAGTGTAAAATTATGTGATATGGTGTATTAAAGTGGTAAAGATTTAATATAGGACTGTGTTTCTATATTGACAGTTCTATGAGCTGTTTGCAGCAGTGGAGTCTGAGACGCACCTACTGTTGTGTTGTCGTGGTACTGGGAGACCCAACAGGATTCTTGGATCCACGGAGGTAAGGTCCCTGAGGAGGTTATACCCAGAACACTGGAATATACCTACAGTGGCATCAGATCTACTATCATTTCATAAACGTTGATGCCATTTTGCTTAGTGTCCTCATGTATTACTTGTTAGTCTGACTATAAAAAAATCTGTTAAGAAACCATTCCCTTAGGTGACTGCTTTTTGGCAGTCCCTTAACGGTCTCTTAATACCAAGTCAACTGTATTCTGAATTATATACCATAGCCCAAAGAATTTTCTTGTATATATAAATAATGATTTAAACTTTTTCTTAAAAGAGGCAGTTTTTCAAAGAGATGTGTGACATGTTATCCTCTGTTTCCCAGGATGGCAGCGTGCGGCTCTTCTCCCCTGTGACTGGCCTCACTCTCACTATCATCTACCCAATGCCTTCCTTCCAGGTAAAAAACTAACTTATACATACACCTGCAAACACCGCAACCGGCATAGATGTTGAGAGGGTATAGAAATTTCCCCATTATCAGAAGGTTGTGGTTATAACATGAACCCCACCTGGGACATACAAAACTCATTAAAAATGTTACTAATTTATCCCCTTTTTAGTATTTAGCAGGTTCCAAAGAATAGGAATAAAGCATTTTCAACTAGTTTTAGAATTCCCATGATACATAGATTAATAATAATCTGATCATGCTTTATGAAACAAAATATTTACCTTTTGTTTTTGTTCTTTTAGTCAGGATGTGAATCACCCTGAATCCTGTAGACATTATCATCATGACATTGCAATTTACCTACATTTATGACATTGCAATTTACCTACATTTATGACATTGCAATTTACCTACATTTATGACATTGCCATTTACCTACATTTATGACATTGCCATTTACCTACATTTATGACGTTGTAATTTACCTACATTTATGACATTGCCATTTACCTACATTTATGACGTAATTTACCTACATTTATGACGTAATTTACCTACATTTATGACATTGCAATTTACCTACATTTATGACATTGCAATTTACCTACATTTATGAAGTTGTAATTTACCTACATTTATGACGTTGCAATTTACCTACATTTATGACGTTGTAATTTACCTACATTTATGACGTTGCCATTTACCTACATTTATGACGTTGTAATTTACCTACATTTATGACGTTGTAATTTACCTACATTTATGACGTTGCAATTTACCTACATTTATGACATTGCAATTTACCTACATTTATGACGTTGCCATTTACCTACATTTATGACGTTGTAATTTACCTACATTTAAGACGTAATTTATCTACATCTATGACGTTATTTACCTACATTTATGACGTTGCAATTTACCTACATTTATGATGTTGCCATTTACCTACATTTATGACATTGTAATTTACCTACATTTATGACATTGCCATTTACCTACATTTATGACATTGCAATTTACCTACATTTATGACGTTGTAATTTACCTACATTTATGACATTGCAATTTACCTACATTTATGACATTGCAATTTACCTACATTTATGATGTTGCCATTTACCTACATTTATGACGTTGTAATTTACCTACATTTATGACGTTGTAATTTACCTACATTTATGACGTTGTAATTTATCTACATTTATGACGTTGTTATTTACCTACATTTATGACGTTGTAATTTACCTACATTTATGACGTTGTAATTTACCTACATTTATGACGTTGTAATTTACCTACATTTATGACGTTGTAATTTACCTACATTTATGACGTTAATTTACCTACATTTATGACGTTGTAATTTACCTACATTTATGACGTCGTAATTTACCTACACTTGCATATGACAACATTGTGCAGGTGATGACTTCATATGTATGGCAATATCTTGTTACTTAAAACTTACTTATTCAAGTATTAATTGGGAAACTAGTCCTTTCAACTTAAAACTTATCCCTTTCGACAGTTCTTGGATTGGAGGAGTACTTTGCACCTTGGAAGGTCATGAAAAGCCTTGCCCCAAACAGGGTTTGAACCCAAAACCTTTGAATCCACAGTCGCATATGTTACTATTGGACCATTGTGCCCTTCTTGTCAGTATTGGAATCATTTGTTTATGACATATCTCACAGGTGTTGACCTCATTTGCATATGACATCCACCAAGATAGGCTGCATACAGTTCTCACTGAAGGAAAAGGTAGGATTCAATTTTTGACTACCTCAATATAAATATCGAAAAAAATATATAAAATCAAGTCAGTACATTTATTGAATTCTTGAAATTTACTTTCTGAAAGTTTGTCTTCTGACATTTAAAATGGCGGAAAACATTGTTTATGGCTGAATTGACAAGTCTGTATCCGGGTCACAAATGACAATCACAGTGTAGAACATAAATTTCTTCATTATAGCTTTCAAAATAATGTTATAATATATATGTTGTTAAAAGAATATTGCCTTTATCATCTTAGTGTTCTTTATTCTCTTCTTTTTCTTTTCTGCTGCATTCCCTCTTCCACTGCCTGTGTGACTGTTTCTTTCCTGATTTCCTGCCCTTTTTTTCTTGTAAACCAACTCAGTTCTTGTATACAACACTGGAACCAATCCTTGCAAGGCGGAGGAGATGTGGGTACCGGCCTGTGAAGACGAACAAGTCATCAAACTCCTTCTGGTCACAGTTGTGGGTACCAACTTTCATCTTTATTATTTTACAAGAAGATAATCAAAAACAATAAGAAAATATTTTCTACTCTCCTTCTTTAATTTTAGTTAAGTCTTTACTTCTTGACAAATAAACTGACAATGTGGTCACATTGCACAGGAAAACACTTTCTGTAAATGCCATCGACATCAGTTCCAGATAGACATTCTTAAGTTCAGCCTGTGATGTGAGTGCAAGTGAGAAGAATGAATGTGATCAGTCATGTGACAGCGGCGAAAAAATTCTCAATATAGTGTTTATAATTCTTATTGATGATGTGGCATATAGTTTCGCCTTTGTCCGTCTGTACGGACATATGTCCATCATTCCTGAAGCATTTAACTGTGAAACTATTTGTACTACAGACTTGAAACTTCATGGATATATTATTCATGACATGATCCTGTGTACCTGGGTATTTTCATTGGATCATCATTGCAGTTGACAGAGTTATAGGCCTTGAATTTGTGAAAAAATGGAATTTTATGTTTGATGTGTGTAATTTCGAAAATTATTTGTACTACAAACTTGAAACTTTTTGGATGTATTATTCAGGACATTTTTATGGAATTCTTAGATTGTGACTTACATAACTTCACTGTATTTCCACACAACCACTTTGCAATTTTGTTGTATTCCTTCATCACACCTTCCAAGTGTTCATCCTTGGTTATATTTCCATAAAAAACACTTCAACTTTTTTGTATCAGTTGATATTACTTGATACCACCACACAAGATTGTTGAAATAGTTATTTTTCCATCGCAACCACCTTTCAATTGTTTTGTTAAAGTTCATTTTACTTGCTGACCACCTTGAAATGTAATTATTTCCATGACAACCATTAGGTTTGTTGTATAGTTCATATCCTTGATACCCAAAAAGTATTCTGCCAGCATATTTTCCATCACAACGCCTTTAATTTGTTGTTGAAGTATTTTCCTTGCTGACCACCTTGCAAGTATGTTGCCATGGTTATATTTCCATACAACCACTTTCAAGTTTTTTTATGTTCATATACTTGATACCACCACACAAGTGATCTTCCACAGTTATACACACTTCTCTATTTTTGAAACAGTTTAATTTTTTCCATAACAACCACTTTCAATTGTTGTTTTGTTCATTTCCGTGATGACTACACTTGGCAAGTATTTTCCATCACAACCACTTTCACTTGTTTGTAATTGTTTCCTTGCTACCACTTTTGCAAGTATTTGCAATGGTTTTACATTTCCATACAACCAACTGTTCAAGTTTTGTGTATTGGTGCATATCCCTTGATACCACCATACAAGCTGTTTGCATAGTTATTTTTCCATCCAACCCCTTTTAATTGTTTGTTTAAAGTTCATTTTCCTTGCTGATCACCTTGCAAGTACAGTTCTCCATGACAACCACTATTCAGTTTGTTGATTGGTTCATATCCCTTGATACACCAACAGTTTTGCAACCGTATTTTCCATCACAACATTTTCAATTTTGTTGTTTAGTTCATTTTTCCTTGATGACCACCTGGCAGTAGTTCTCCATGGTTATTTCCATAACAACCATTTTCAAGTTTTGTAATCAGTTTCATATTCCTTATATAACCATAGCAAGTATTCTGCAACACGTTATTTTCCCACCAAACGCCCTTCAATTGTATTGTTTATATATTCATTTGTCATTGCTGACACACCTGCAAGTATTGTTACATGTTAATTTCGCATCACAACCACTATTCAAGTTTGTTGTATCGGGTCATATTCCTTGATACTACTATACAAGTTTGTTGCAACCGTTATTTTTCCATCACAACCACCTTTCAAATTTTGTTGTATTTCTTGATAACCACCTTTTTGTATCAGTTAATATTTCTTGATACAACCACATAAGTATTCTGCAATAGTTATTTTTCGACCACAACCACCTTTCATTTATGTTGTATAAGTTCATTTTCCTTGCTGAACACCTTGCAAGTATGTTGCCATGGATATATTTCCACGACAACCACTATTCAAGTTTGTTGAATAGGTTCATATCCCTTGATACCCACATACACCATATTTTCAGTATTTCTCCACGAACGCTTTTTGATTTTTCACAGGTATATTTGGGTCCAGCTTCAAGTTTTACGACCCTTATTTTCTGCATAAAAAAATTTAAAAATTATTACCTTATTAAGTTTATTCATTTATATTATTACCCTTAATGCATTTTGCCAAAGATAAAATATATCTTAAAAAATTCAAATATTAATTGATCTAATTCAAACTTAAAACCAACTCTACAATAATGTTTCCACATTAAATCAACACTAACCATGTATCAGATGGAGATCAATCATTAACACAACACATTAATTGATACATTCCTTGATTTATTGAAAGATTACTGATATATGGTTTTTAATTCAATTTGGGATAATAAAATAAGATTAGTCATAAATATATTTTGCATTCTCCTATCCTTTTTTTTTAATTGATTGCGTTTACAAAATAATTTAGCTTTATTTGAACGTGTACGTATGTGTATGAAGTGGTTACAATCTTCCATCACATTCACTATTCAAGATTGTTGTTATTCAATTCTTGAAATTTCCCTTCATGCAATTTACGCTACAGGTATCTTTCATCCAACCTTTCAATGTAGTTTTCGTTAGATTTAATGATTGATACAGTGACTAATTTGTCACAGTTATATTGCCTGGAATAAGATTACTATTCCGGTTTGTTGACATGCAGCATATACCCTTTAAAGCAATCATTTCGAAAAGTTAAATTCCATGCATCAACCTTCCTTTACTAATTGTATAGTTTTCCGATATGTTTACTTGACTGTCACCTTCTGAATTCATTGCAATTTATTATCAAACATCACACATTCCTGTTGGTGTGTAACTGGTCAAAACAACACTTTCCTACAATCCGATCTTATCCAATTTTTTTACACAAATTTTAATTTTTTCCGGTTTTTCCCAACAACTGTTCAAGTTTGTTTTTCCACGGTTATTTTTTCATCACAACATGTTGTTTGAGTTCATATTCTTTGATACCACCACATTAGTTTGTTGCAACAGTTATTTTTCCATCACAACCACCTTTATAATGAATTTTTAAAGTTCACTTTCCTTGCTGACCACCTTGCAAGTATGTTTCCATGGTTATATTTCCATGACAACAACTGTTCAAGTTTGTTTTATGGGTTCATATCCCTGATACCCCCATACAAGTATTCTGCAACAGTTATTTTTCCATCCCAACCCCCTTTCAGTTGTATTGTTGCTTGTTGTATGGGTTCATATCCCTTGATACCACCACACAAATATTCTGCGAGTTTTTTTTTCCATCACAACCACCTTTCAATTGTATTGTTAAAATTCATTTTCTTTGCTGACCACTTTGCAAGTATGTTGCCGTGGTTATGTTTCCATGACAACCACTATTCAAGTTTTTGTATCAGTTCATATTCCTTGATACCACCACATAAGTTTCTTGCAACAGTTATTTTTCCATCACAACCATTTTTCAATTTTGTTGTTTGAGTTCATAATCCTTGATGACCACCTTGTGAGTGTTCTCCATGGTTATGTTTCCATAACAACCACTTTTCAATTTTGTTGTATTGGTTCATATTCCTTGATGACCAACTTACAGGTGTTCTTCCATGGTTATATTTCCATAACAACCACTTCAAGTTTTTTGTATCAGTTAATATTTCTTGATACCACCACACAAGTATTCTTCAACAGTTATTTTTTTACCACAACCACCTTTCAGTTGTGTTGTTAAAGTTCATTTTCTTTGCTGAGCATCTTGGCAGTATGTTGCCATGGTTACATTTCCATGACAACCACTATTCAAGTTTGTTGTATTGGTTCATATTCCTTGATACCACCACACAAGTTTGTTGCAACAGTTCAGGGCTTTTTTTCCAGAAATTGGGAAGAGGCCTTAGCCTTTCATTTTGGGAAATTCAAGCGCGATTTTTGGCAAATTGGGAAAGAAGTGGACTGATGTTCAAACAACAAACAAAAAGTACACATTAAGAACTGCATTTATGTCATTCATTCAGAATTACAGTCAGTGTCATATTACAAAGGCAGCTGCCTTTTCTTAAACGCCTTGAAAAGGTCAACAATCGTGTCGAAATCCTCCTCTTGTGGTGTGCAGGCATTGATCCTCATCAAAGCATCCAGTTGTTCAGTGGTCAGTGAGGTTCTCAAGAACGTACACAAGTCATTCATGAGACTGAATGACCTCTCAACAACTGCAGTGCTCTGAGGGATCAACAATGCCAGGCCATATAAATCCACAACTCTTGGGAAGCAGGCTTTCAGTCCCATGGAAACTTTAACTCATATTTAATAAGTACAGCTTTACGACCATCATATGTTTCAAGATGATCAACTGATACAGGTTGGGTGGGTGATGGACTGGCTGTCAATAAATTTCTTATAACTTAAGGAGAAAAAAATTGAGATTCTGGACTTACACTGACGACTGCCGAGAAGACTGACTTTCTGGACTTACACTGACGACTGATTGTGTAGATTGACTTTCTACTTTGCTTTTTTTCACTCCAAAGTCAAAGAGACTTCCTTGATTTTTTGTACCGGCTCTTTTTACCGACTTCACATAGTATTTCCCGTTATCAGACGGCATTTTCCTCTTACCGGATGTTTACATTGTGCGCTTGTTTGGAAAATTGAAATATGATTATTTTGTTGGAATAATTTGGCTGACTCAATTACAACTATCGCATTGTGATTAATTGTATTAAACTTGAAAAAAAAAAAAAAAAAATTTTTATACGTTCAGGTGCAACATTTTTTGTAAACTTAGCCTATAATTATCAATAACGTTCGCGCATTTATTTGGTTCGACTGCGTACAAAAACAAAAAATCGGCAATCGAAACACGTGCAGTCGAATCGAATTAGAATACTATTTTTAGAAGCACCTTTAACATAAATAAAAACAAATAAATTTTCAATAAATACATTCTTGCCTTTCTAAAAACTCGTATCCAGGAACTATATATATTTATAAATTAATTTTTTTATCAAGCAGGACATGTACGTAGATAGGCCATTTTCGTTGTTGATATTACCTATTTTCGATACCTCAAAGTTGTAGAGTATTTACATAAATATTTGCATTGTCTCGCGAGAAGTCATAGGATTAAATGCAGAAAGAAAAGCTTCAACTAAGAGACCTCATTAAATCTCTGTTGCTCTTCAGAATGTAAAAGTAATTAAAAAACCTACTTTTATTATAATGTTATAAAATAGATTTAATCAAAATGTCTGATTAAGACATTTTTATTTATAAAAATTGATATGGTCGAAAGAAATGTAGGATGGCTATGATGTAAACAAACAGTTATGTCAAATGAACAATGCGCCAAACAGTAACATATTATCGTAAACATACTTACTAGAAAAGGCAAAAAATGTGTTTCGCTTCAACAGTGGAAGAATCACGTGCACAGACATTTGGTGTAAAAAATATGAATGGCAGTTGGGAAATTAATTCTTTATTTTGGGAAATTTGCTGATAAAATTGGGAAATAATAAGGCTTTTTTGAATTGGGAAGTCACCAAATATCGGCCTCAGTTATATAAGGTAAAAAAGCCCTGCAGTTATTTTTCCATCACAACCACTTTTAAATTTTGTTGTATTTCTTGATGACCACCTTTCAAGTGTTCTTCCAAGGTTATATTTCCATAACAACCACTTCAAGTTTTTTGTATCAGTTAATATTTCTTGATACAACCACACAAGTATTCTGCAACAGTTATTTATCAACCACAACATGTTGTTTAACTTCATATTCTTTGATACCACCACACAATTGATCTTCCTCAGTTATATTTCCATGACAACCACTATTCAGGTTTGTTGTATGAGTTCAAATTCCTTGATACCACCACATAAGTTTGTTTCAACAGTAATTTTTCCATCACAACAATTTTTCAATTGTATTGTTGTTCATTTTCTTTGCTGAGCACCTTGCAGGTATGTTGCCATGGTTATATTTCCATGACAACCACTACTCAGGTTATATGAGTCTTATACCACCACACAAGTATTCTGCAACAGTTATTTTCCAACCAGAACCACCTTTCAATTGTATTGTTCAGTTCATTTTCTTTGCTGAGCACCTTGCAAGTATGTTGCCATGGTTATATTTCCATGACAACCACTATTCAAGTTTGTTGTATCTGTTCATATCCCTTGATACCACCACACAAGTTTGTTGCATTAGTTATTTTTCCATCACAACCACTTTCAATTTTGTTGAGTTCATATTCCTTGATGACCAACTTACAGGTGTTCTTCCACGGTTATATTTCCATAACAACCACATTTCAAAATTTTTTGTATCAGTTAATATTCCTTGATACCCTGACCACCTTGAAAGTATGTTACCATGGTTATATTTCCATAACAACCTCTTTCCAAGTTTTTTTCCTATGAGTTAATATTCCTTGATATTTTTCCACCACACATTTGTTGCAACAGTTATTTTTCCATCACAACCACTTTTAAATTTTGTTATATTCCTTGATGACCACCTTCCAAGTGTTCTATCACGGTTATATTACCATAACAACCACTTTTCAAGTTTTTTCTATGAGTATTTTCACCTTTACTGGATGCAATATACAAGGTAAAACTCAAATGAGTAAGCAGTGTTAATAATTATCAGTAGTAAACCTTTCACCAAAATAAGTTCTGAACTTTGTAACATGTCCATGTTATAAAGCCAAACATCATATATATAATATAGCTATATAAATATTATGGCATATGAGGGGGGGGACATATATGTTTTACAAACATTTCTTGTTTTGTTTAATTCCATATTCCTTGATTAATAATACCTTACAAGTATGTTGCAACAGTTGCTTTTCCATGACAACCTCTATTAAATTATGTTATTTCTTTTTTATATGTCTTATAGGTATGTTGACACAGTTGTTTATTCCATGACAATTACAGATCAAGTTTGTTGTATCAGTTCATATTCCTCAACACGAATATTGCTATCATTATTTTTCCATGACAATCACAATTTCTAGTTGATATTCCCTGTTGACCTCTTTACAAGCATGTTGCCACTTGTTGTTTTTTTTTGTTTTTTTTTATAACCTTAATTGATGGATAGTTATTTTTTCATGACAGCCACTCTTCAAGCTTGTTGCTTGAGTTCATATTCGTTGGTGACCACCATACCAGTATGTTGCGTTATATGTATCCATGACAACCAATATTTATGTTTTTGCTTCAGTTAATATTACTTGATTACCACCATACAAGTTGCCAAAGATTTGTTTCCATGATAACCACTATTAAAATTTGTTGCTTCAGTTCATGTTTCTTACAAGCAACAGTTGCTTTAGTTCATATTCCATGATTACCAATCACAGGTGTGTTGCTGCAGCTATTTTTCTTTGGTGATTTCCTTTTAAGTCTTGTTTCATTTCATATTCCATGTAGACTTAATCCTGTTGGTATAGCTGTTATTCCATGACAGTCGCTGTTCAAATCTCTTGGTTTAGTTCATATTCCATGTAGACTAATCCTGTTGGTATAGCTGTTATTCCATGTAGACTAATCCTGTTGGTATAGCTGTTATTCTATGTAGACTAATCCTGTTGGTATAGCTGTTATTCTATGTAGACTAATCCTGTTGGTATAGCTGTTATTCTATGTAGCTTATCTGATGTTACTAATTGTTGTTTTTCCTTGACATTCATTAATTTTGTTTCAGTTTATATTTCATGATTAACACCATACAAGTATGTAGCTACAATAATTATTCTTTGACAACCACTTTCCATGTTTTTTGTTTAAGTTCATATTCCACAAATACCACTTTTTAATTTGTTGCTGTAATTATTTAATCTTAATTTTTTTTCACTCCTTTGCTATAGTTGTAATTCCTTAACAACCATTTGCAAGAATGTTGTTTAAGGTCATATTCCAGAAGACCACTCTTAATTGTGCTATAGTTGTTACAACTATTTATCCTTGAAAACCAGTATGTTGCTATAGAAACTGTTCCCACATTTAGTCTGTATGTTGCTATGACTCCTAGTACATCGCATCTATTGCAGGAGTTTATGACAGCAGATGGCCCGGATATGGACAACTTGGTGTTTGCTGGACTCAGGAATGGCCAGGTAAAACACTAAAATATTTCTTCTAAATTTTTTCCAAAATTTTCCTTCTCTTTTTTTTATGGATTCACCAGCAACTGGCAGGTAGCATTCACTTTGGTTGGCCACTGCCTTACTCTGACAAACTTGAGTAAAATTTTGTTCCAAATTTGGTTACAATGTGTATTTGAACAATGTCTTCACCAAGTTTGATATAACCAGCCAGAAAGACCACACTTCGTTACCTTAGGAATGCTTGTTCCTGCAGGTTTCAAACTATACCTAATTGTAATAGTTAATGAATTCCAATTCATTCTTCATAGTCAAGATCATTTATTGGATGCAAAAAAATGCGAGCAGCTACAAATTGAACTCACAAAATTCATTTCTCATTCGCAATTTGCGAGTGCCAAATTCGAGCCCTTGGGCACACAAGTATTCTCAGGAACATTCATTTTGTTTATATTTTTCCCTATTTATGCTGATGATCTCATTTAACTTTCATACCTTGTATAGAAGTACCATGCACTGTTTCAGATCCTGCTGTGTGAGGCTGTAGTCTGCAGTCTAGAGATGCCTGTACAGGCCCACGAGGGCACACTAGTCTCTCTAGAGAGTTGTCTCCACCTGTCCTCTGACATTCCCCCACGGCTGGAAACCAGCAGTCTTATTCTCTCGGCAGGAACCGACAACTTTGTCAAACTCTGGGCTATCAACATTCAGTGTGAAAACAGCAGGCCTATTGTGACTCTTGCAGCACTTATCAAGGTGGGACATGATTTTTGTGTCACCTGCTGTTAGCACCAGTGACACAAAAGGATCACTTCCTCATTGTCTGTCTGTCAGTCTGTCACATTTTGTATGTCACACTTTTTCAATTAAGCTTCAGCATGTGATGATTGTGTTCCAAGGTGCACTTAAGTTAAAGGTTTTCTGTAGCGTCTGAGAATAATAGAGACATTATCAGACATGTATATGGTTAGACTTGTGTAAAATGGTCTTCTGTGTTAGCAGCATATCTGTTTTAACCCTTTCCCTGATATAGACTCATTTTGAGGCATCATTAGGACACGTACCACATAAAGCCTGATCTGCAGAAAACCACAGTTAAACCTTATCAAATTTAATTATAAAGTCCTCATTTCCAGACCACTGAGGAGCAACGAACAGCATAAAACCTGATCAGCCTGCGAGTTACTTGCAGGCTGATCTGGTTTTATGCTGTTCGCATAGGTCTTTTCATGGTTTCCTCTATGAGGGAAAGGGTTAAGCAGACATTTGCTCTGTATTCCTTAACGGGCAGCTCATTGGTTGGCTTGATGTCATGATAGTGTATTAAAACAGGTTTAAAAAAATGTTGCTTCAAAAATGGGCCAATCTTGACAGTGATTGCCTGCAATGTTATGGGATGGGTGCCTTTTTTTGCAGGTTTTAAACTGAATGCAAGAGTAATGGTGTATTTTTAGAAAAAGAATGTTGAACAACTTGAAATTAACCCAAATACTTTTTTTTATTTTTGATTGTTTCTGTTTTTCAGCACTGACGTATTAAGCTTCATTTCTGAACATAGATGCACTAATAAAAATGTATGTAAAGGCTATAATGCACCATACAGAATACTTATGAATGTTAAATACTTTGGTATAAAATAAGAGAACTCAAATTTTGTACTGTTTTACTATGTTACAGGTGTGCAATGGTAAAGGATGAAGAGTTATGAAGTGGTTGATTTTTTTGAGGGACTGTTTTGAATAATTGTAGCTTGTCTGTAGCTCATCAGATAGAGTTTAAGAAATGAGGAAGGTCTCAGTTTGTGTATTTATTGCATTACTGAATCCTGTTACCACTGATGACCACTGAATCTTTTTTTTTTTTTTTTTTTTTTTCCCATTAAAAAGGGAGATAATTTCATGCACTTTCCTTTTTTCTGAATCAATTTTATGTCCCTTTATTGCTATAATAAGTGAAAAACATAAATTCAGCAGAATCTTGTTTTTAAGTTGTTTCAACAGTTCTGAATACTTAGAAAATGATCATTTGGATGAAGAGTCCAATGAAAATTTTATGATGAGATTTAATGGATATTTTAGATGTATGCAGATCTTTTTTATTTCCAGAAGATTATGATAAAAATAGCTGTAATGTGAAGGTTTAATTTCAGTGAGCTATTTTCTGTTTGATAAAAAAAAGATATAATAATATTTGACCTCTTATGTATTTTACAGATTTACCTCCCTTCCCAGCCCATCCAGTTGAGCATGTTCTCCAACGTTTTGGCCGTCAGTTTGAAATCAAACACACATCTTGGACCCAGATGGTATTACATTTGTATTACATTTCTGTCTGAGATGTATGTAACTAAATCTGTATGATGTACAGTCGAGACTGTCTTATGTGACCTTCCATTGGAGTAAGCCAAAAAGGTCACATAAGACAGGGAGTCACATAAGACAGTCCCTAAATATGTTCCAGTTTAAGAGAGTTATCTGATCTATATATTCTGTGTAAAATGTGCAAGGTTGCACTTGTATTCTCTATGCAATTATTGCTCGTGTCTGTTATCAATTATATGCCTGACTTTATTAAAATAAATTCAAATCTTAATTGTCTTATAAATAATATGATAGATAACAACAGGGTGTAAAGATGTAAATCCAAGATTATTTCATATATATGAATTTAATGCAGCATTTTAAAATACATTATGTTTTAAAACATTAAACACAATCAAATGAATGACTTATAAATAAAAGAAAGCAATTACTAAAATCTACAAACGATTTTACTGCTCATTAAATATTGGTTTCCAAGGTCTTTTAGCACTTCACTATTCCGTTTATGCAAATTTTGCACCTGAGTTTTACAGACTCCAAACCGTTCTGCCACTTTATAAGCTGGAACCCCATGGTCCGTTCATTTTATGGTGTCTATTTTATGATTGAATGTCAGTGGCGTTGATATTTTTTGCTTTGTCTGCACCATTTTTATTATTGTGCGTGCACCTGTAGTGCCCCCAGAAAGATTGATAATGACACGAAAGGTGTGAATAACAGTACTAACAACAGTCTTGCTATCTAACAAACGCCCGTTTGGGACCAAGCAATAACAGTCGTTGTCACATAGACGGGGAGTCTCTAGCAAAATGAAATTGGGGGTGGGGGGATAATAAGGTTGGTTAAGATAGACTGTTGCTAAAACCAGACCAACCCTAAGACAGTCTCGACTGTATTTATTTGCTTGTGGCCAAATAGCAATCAACTATTACTGTAAAATTGTAGATTTTATTTTTGACTTTAGTTGCTTTATTTATCCATAATTATTAGCCCTATAAAAACCTGCTGTAAACCTCACCTTTTCTAGAAGAAATGAATGCACAATTTTCTTAAATGCAGATTCTAGAATATTTGTTATGAATTATAAAAAACCTATATATATGTCTGTAAAGGAAATTTAGGATTGTCTGTCATATAATAACACTGAATAGTCAAATCCATTCTCATCTGTTCTCTTCTTCATTGCCAAACACTACTGAGATGATGTTCAGAGTTCATTTATGAAGTATATGTAATTAACTGGAAATAAAAAACATTTGCAGTTATTGATAATTATTGATAGTTTTGCTTTGCAGGTCAAGATATGTTTTTCACATACCATTATCACTTTCATCAATCTAAATATTTGTAAGCTTCCTTTATTCCCAGGAGGTTGATCATGTACCACCTGGTCACCAATGATGGTGGTTGCTATGACAACAGCTGTGTCCAGGAGGGCAGGGGAGGCTGTAACCCCTTTCAGGTGACACACCCACCAGACGAGGACCATTGTCTAGAGGTAACTAGTATAAATCTCCAGCTTGTTCAAATTCTTTATTTATTTTAAACTTATTGATTTTATATTGATTTAAAACAAGTTTTTACAATTTATACGAATTAATTTCTTCTTGACGGTTCCTGGGTTGGACCAGTAGTTTAAACCTGGGAAGGCCATTAGAAAATCCTTGCCCCTAATGGGGTTGAACCCAAGACCATCGGACCTCTGTTAGGTATGTTACCACTGGACAACGGCACCTTCTATTTGTTATTGTTCCTTCCCATGGGAAGGAACATCTATAGTCGTTCCTGGCTACTTGCCGGATATAAGATTAGCACATGATGAGATGTTAGCCCGCTCAGTATTATGTGTGCTTCATGATTCTTATGATGAGACGGGATCCAGTCTGAAGTCAGGTGATATTAACTATAAACATGATATCACGTGATGTGCGCCATTTATACGTCATTTTATCGACCATTTTTAGTCAGTCAGCAGGTGCGTGCAGGTTTTAATTACGGCTTCGTGTTGTCCCGATTAAGAAAACACGATATCAGCCTAAATTGAACTTAGCCATATTAAAGTCCTTGAATTTCTTGCTTCATTTCCTGTGCTACCACGACTTTAAGAAAAAAAAAACATAAGAAAGTTTTGACTTGGAGAGAAATGTTCAACCACCTACAGTTTGTCCTTTTCGTACTCTAAGGTTATCTCTTCCATATGCAAATGCTGAAAAACGGCTTTCACTTCATACTTCATCATTTAGAAATGCCCTGGAAGGAAATTTTGGTAGGCTAAAAC
This sequence comes from Solen grandis, assembly GCA_021229015.1. Classification (NCBI taxonomy): domain Eukaryota; kingdom Metazoa; phylum Mollusca; class Bivalvia; order Adapedonta; family Solenidae; genus Solen; species Solen grandis. The sequence goes on from CM037789.1 coordinate 15,674,449, forward strand.
TTGTTTTACATAGGGTTGCTGCAAATTTTGTTCACAATTTAGAAATATAATCTTGAATTCAATTACTACTGATGAGTGAAAATTTTAATATTTACCATCTGTAGAGGGGTTTCTCCACTTATTCATTGATGACTTACCACCGGTGAACCTGGTTTCCATGACAACAGCTATCTTTTAGCTGTTTTATGATTATCATTTACGAAACATCAGAATATACTTGCCTCGGGGTCATCAGTCCAAACTCCATATAGATAAAATTGATGAATAATTATTGGGGGAAAAATCAGTTCCTCACAATTTGACTAAATGGCAAACATATCAGCTGCAGTCATCCGTTCATCTTTTGATGTCTCAAACTAATTTCTTCATTGAAAGCTAGGGTGTCTGTGGCAAAGTCGTTACGGTTGCTGACTCGGTATCACTTAGGCTTTCACTGCTGTGGGTTCAAGTCTCTTTAGGGTCTGTCTGATGAGGAAGTTTTCCAGTTGGCAAGTGGTGAGGACAGTGGTCCTAGTCCAGTGCCTCTGTACACTCAGGGTCTTCCTCCACCTGTGTATATTGTTATATGACATATGCTGCAGGCACGGTAAACTTCAGCACAACATCAAAAGCTAAATATTAGTCCCCTACCGGTGTTCACACCGGAGGGGACTATAGGTTTGCCCTCCATCCGTCCGTCTGTCCGTCCGTCTGTCTGTCTGTCCGCTCAAATCTGGATCCCGCGATAACTTAATAACTAAGCAAGCTAACTTGATGAAACTTGGTTTATGACTAGATGCCAATGTTTAGATTATGCACATCATTTTATTTTTGTTCTTTGACTAAAATTGTGGTTGCTGTGGTAACGGAAATAGTGAAAATATGGCAAAAAATGGGATCCCGCGATAACTAAGCAAGCTTACTTGATGAAACTTGGTATATGACTAGATGGCAATGTGTAGATTATGCACGTCATTTTATTTTTATTCTTTGACTAAAATTGTGGTTGCTATGGTAACGGAAATAGTGAAAATATGGCAAAAAATGGATCCGCGATAACTAAGCAAGCTAACTTGATGAAACTTGGTATATGACTAGATAGCAATGTGTAATTATGCACGTCATTTTATTTTGTTCTTCGACTAAATTGTGGTGCTATGGTAACGGAAATAGTGAAAATATGGCAAAAATGGATCCACGATAACTAAGCAAGCTAACTTGATGAAACTTGGTATATGACTAGATGCAATGTGTAGATTATGCACATCATTTTATTTTGTTTCGACTAAAATTGTGGTTGCTAAAGTAACGAAATAGTGAAAATATGGCAAAAAATGGGATTGATTACCATATTGAGTCAAGGTGGAGCCGGTAGGGGACTTTATGTGTTGCATACAACACCAGTTACTTGTTAATGTAAATATTTTTTGCAAAATGAGTGATACTTGTGGCAGAGTGGTATCAGTGGTAACCTTAACGAAAATTAATCTTCCGTATTTTTCCATAGGGAAAGTTAGTTTAAAACTTATTATCATTATAACTCTTTTAATTTACGTTTCGGTTAAAGGCCTTTATCAAAATATAAACAATAATTGCTGACACTGCATAATTATAATTTCCTGCAACCATAACAGAAATTTGAAAGAAATAGAATGATTAAATGGATGGATGGATAGAGGAAATTTTGGTTATTCCACAGCTCACCGCCCTAGACAAGTGTCCAATGATTGAGGTCTTCCTGACTGCTGGCAGGGACGGTTTCATCAAGGTAAGTGGGAAAAAGTGTTTAATCCTTGACCATATAGATACCCCTGTTTTATACCTTGTAAGTCCAGAAGAAAGCCAGGAAACAATCAATATCATGCCAAACAGACATATCACTGCCCGAATGTTTGTTAAAGGTTGTTGAATAAAATTAACTTTAGAAGGCAAGCCTCATTGGCATTTGCTTGTTGGGGTTCATCGCAAAAACTGCTATGAATATTCATATCGAGGAGGTCTATTGTCATGGTGATTCTCTAATGGGTCAGGGTTGACTGTTCACATTCAACATTTTGTTCATTACAACATATGCGAAGCAAGTTGCAGTTGCTAAGCTGATATCAATCTCATTTGTGCATGGGTCAAAGTTATATGTAATTTTCCTGCATTTCAGGATTTTCAGATTGCCAAATGACTTCTTATTCTATATTAAACTACATAAAAAATACTAAAATCAGGTTTTCTTTTAAATTTCCAACTTTTACCCATGTTTATGGGTGTGGATGGAGACTACCATGGAGCCAGGCACAAAGGAGATACATCAGTACTGCTTTTAATGTCTTCGATATGCCATGGCCAAGGGTCAAACCCTCGACCTCTTTCTTGAATTTGTTATAAGAGTAAAAAGACACTCCACATTCTCATTTGGCTGACATTTATTATACCCCTTCACAGAAGTGCAGGCTATAAAGGAATATGCTTGTCACATCCCATCATGTGACGCCCTGTCTTTTTCAACACTCACATTACATGGACCTTTAATAATAGTCCTACTTGACTTACAGGTAATTAATGTAAACTTTTGATTGGATTGAATAAACCTAATAAAATTTACCATAATTGTCTAACCTTGTATGATGTAAGAAAACTATAATTTGTTCCTTACATTTCTCCTGTAGATATGGAGTAGCCGGAATGAATTACTACGAGAGATGAACTTTGCCACACCCATCTACGCTTCGTGTTTTGTCAACGACAGAGGGGACATACTGGTGGGATATGGTACTCATCTGTGGTGAGTATTTCTTGTATGGTACACGGGAATAGATAAGCTTTATAAACAGTTGAGCATTACTCACTACTTTCAATATTAATAGAGTATCTATAAAGACAATTGAGTAATAAAACAAATGTTACCCTAGCATTTTGAATCTAAAAGAGTAACCAGCATTTGATACCTTGTCTTAAACACAATTTTGATACTGAGCAGCAGTATCTACTAGTTTTTAGAGATCAGAGTCACTCAGTTACCAAGGTAAGAAAAGCTTCTAATATGAGTGGTGCATATAAAATTCAAGCTGCAGAAACAATGCTTTTTTTTTTTTGCTGTGATACAAGTAATGTTACACAAAGCTTACAAAATTAATAAAGTCTCCAAATATTAATTGAGTTTTCTTACTTACTCAGTTGATTTAAAATTATTTGGTTATTTATCTATTTTTAATTGAGTAATTATGCAAATACCCACTTAATCTGTTCATCAGTATGGAGAATATAAAGTAGTTCAACCTGTAATTTCAGACCAACCCATATTTAGGCAGCCAGTTTTTGGTTCCAAAATTACATTATACATTGTACCTCCATCGAGCAACCATCTGTACTATGTAGCCACTCCTCTGTCCGTTGAATGTCCGCTTTAGACAGGTTTTCTGAATGCAAGTATAACATCACTGATAAACCTCAATAATAAGACCATGCTTAATTGGTCAATTAGAATAATTCTTGCTCAAATTTCACCGACAGGGCTTAGCAGTAAGATATACTTTAATATGTTTTGGTGAATAGATCCTTACAGTTTTGAGTGTTTACAGACTTACATGCTTTCCAGTAGAGCTACACTTGGATAATAGGTAGTCAATGGTTGACCTGGTTTGTATAAAAGAACACATGTTTTATTTAAGCTGTTTGTGAAAACAGTGATTTTTTTCCTTCCATAATTGGTACCATAAAAGGACCCATTCACAATGTAGAAGGGACCCAAATGGATTCACAATTCAAAAGTGTATTTTTGATAGAGGCATGGTTTAAATCCTTCCTACTCAGCTGAATTAATTTCAAAGTTGCTTCTCTTCAACAATATCTCAGTTTCTTGAAAATAAAAACCAGTCCCTACCATTTTGCATAAAAATTGCAAGGTATTCTTCTGTCATAGCCCCACATTTTCTCCTCACAATATCAGCAGAAACACCGCTACTTTTTTCACAATTTTGAAGAAAAAAAAACCGCTAATTTTTCACAAACAAAGGGGTATTCATTGGAACACCTTATCATCCCTCAGTCACTGATAATGATGGGGCTTAAATTTTCACAGTGAAAAAATGGAAAGGCACCTTTCATCGTTGTTTCTGTCATAATACCCAACTATTTTATTTTTGACAAATAGGGCTAGTTATTAAGTAATGATTTAAAGATCAAATGGGTAATATGAAATGTTTGGGAAAATTATAGTGCTTGGAAATTTGTGATCAAAGGTACTTTTCTATATAGATTATACTGAGATTTTTCCCATAGATTTTTACTTAGAATATGTTCATCCTGTATCCAGTAATGGTTAATGATCCCTCTCCCCTAACAATTTCAGGCAGTCAACTAAAGATGGTCTAATTTTACTTAGCACTTCTTAATAAAGCTTAACTTCTTTCACTGCCTACCGAGTGCTAAGGGCGTCTGCCTGGGGAGGGTTCGATCCCTGGTGGCAACATACCAAAGTAAGAAAAAAAATGGATCTGTTACAGCTCCCTTGCTTGGCGCTCAGCATATGAAGGTAGTGTTCCACAACTGGTTGGCCCGGTGTCAGGATAATGTGACTGGGTATGGTATCACACTATATGTCAATGGCATGAAAGTCTCCAAATGACTGAAACACTGCTGGTGGGATGTTAAACCCAACAAACTTCACTGTGTAAAGATGAAGAAAGAAATGGAATTAAAGAAACAAGGAAAAGAAAGAAAATTTCATTAACACACATTTAAGCACTAGATGGAAACTTTTCAACACCCAGGAAGTTAAAATTAACGAAAATGAAATGTATGAATTGCTTGAAAAATGTATTTTCTTCAACATTGAAATTTCTCTCTTCCTTATATAAATTAAAGATCTTGAGATTATGTTATCAAAATCTAGTTTTGTTATTTCTGTGAAATCATTAATTTTTGTGGGACGCTAATTTTTGTTGATTTCATCGAGGAGTTTATGCACAAATCATAATCCCCTCAAATAACATTCTTTTTCTATTTTATTTTCAAGTTTTCTAGAACATAAATCCATGAATAAAGGTACTCACAAAATTTCATTCAGTGCATAATCAACAAAATTTATGTCAATGAAAATAAAGGTATTACAGTAACCTATAGATAACGAGAAACTAGTGCTGTTCACAATAAATAATAAATAGGATTACCACAGTGTACATACTACAGTGTATCTAAACAAAATCTGGATGTGAGAATATTAAATTTTTAACATGCTTCTTTTTGCAATCTTGTGAGCCTAATAAAATGATCCTGTTGGATCAGACCAATGAATCAATTAATGAATTTTAACATTGCTTCCTTAAACCCAACTGGAAAACATTCCGCTTTCATAATGATTCTCATGCAAACAATCTGTTTGGAATTGCTCATTATCAGTAAAGTGTCTGTGTTCCAAATTTTCTCTTAGGGCTGCTTAGTTATCTGGAAAGGATGGCTGAATGTTGTCTGTGTCAAAAAAAATAAAAAAAAAAAAAAAAAAAAAAAAAAAAATTGAAAGACTGTCACCTCATCACAAGTTTATTGAGGAGTGAAGAACTCTAACACCTGATAAGCCAGTTGGTAACAACATGGGTCATTTTCATAGTAAAAGGTCACTTCTGATCAATTCAGGGCCTTTATTCCTTATTTATCAGGTGCCTTTCATAGGTGTCTGCCTCTTAAAAATACTTATATTTCATGCTGTTTTCTGCAAGTTGCAATTTGTCCCATGAATTTTCTTTTCCCAAAAAAGAAAAAAACAAAACATGTTCTTCAATAATAGATACCAAGGCCCTTTCCCCATTGTCAGGGCCTTGATATGAGACCCTACACCTATTGAGAAAATAAGAAGATAATACATAGATACCATGCCCATATATCAATCATTGTATCAAAGGTAAAAAGATCATGAACGATTTTATGTTTTGTCATATAGAGAACTGTTTTTGTAATTTTAATATCAAAGGAAATAAGATTGTGATAGATTTTATTTATATTTTGTCCGGTATAGAGAACCGTTTTCGAAACTGACACTCATTTAAATCCAAGTTATTTTCTTTCTTTACTCATATAAAAGCCTTGTATTTGCCCATCCAGCATTCAATAAACAATGAAACTATGTAGCAAGTATACTACATTCATCTTAATGTCACGGCACGCAATATTTGTTTAAATAATTGCTGACTCAAACCTTTATTAATTTTATACCGAACAATGGTTTACAATACATGCTTTGTTCTATTGTAACAGTGTATAAAATGTTTCTGATTAATATCTGGTAATCTACAGCCAAGTTTGTAAGGTTTATTAAATGGAAGAAGTGGAGAGGTGGTAAGCCTGCAGTATTGGTTTTCATAGGAGCCTTTGTTATTGTTTGTGTACTCAGAGGGAGAAAAATTGAAATAAATAACCTTTGATCTAGGAACTTCAAAGGATTCTGCCTTGGATTTATCTATCTGGATTGGGACAAGTCACCTTAGGTAATGTAAGTTTGTTGGAGAAATTGGATTTTCAAGTTTTTGCTTTCTCCATTTCTATTTATTTTATTTCTGTTAGTTTTATTTTTGCTTTTATGCTAAGCCTTGTCTTTTTCAGAAAACCTTTTTTTCTTTTCAAAAAGTTTTTTAAATTTGTTTGCATGAAGATTTTTTAAAGATTTTTCTTTTTTTTTCTTTTTATGAAACTAATTTAGGTAAATCATTTGATGTATTTTAATGACCATTAACTGATTTTGAGGCATTCAATCAAGCATACATTAATTCACTGAAAAGGAAAGAAAATCTAAGTGTTTAGTTGATCCTGACAAAAATAGAACATTTAACAGGAGAAATATGTTAAAAGTTTGTGATTTTTTTTTAATCATTTACAACAGATCTATTTACCTTTGAATATACTGGTTCTACTTACTTAGCAAAGTATGAATACTGTATAAGCTGTACAGTCAACTTTATTTACATCTCATTATTGCACATATATTGATAATATTGATACAAGAATATGTAAAACAAACCAAAAAGTGCCAGGGTTTCCATGACTCACAAAATTGTCCAATTTGGCCCACAAACTGAATGTCAATGACCGTCAGATATTTCAGAATTTGTCTCTTTATCTAATTTTCAGAGGGTCACTTGTCCCTAATTTGAAAACGAGAAAAACCCTGAAAATGTAATTTAATTTTGAAAGAAAGGGAGAGAAAAAAACCCACAAATGTTACAATATAATTATACAATAGATTTTAAATTAACTTTCCTGTTTCAGAAAATATACTGGAGTTGGAATTAAAGCAGATTTTTTTTATAAGCAAGAACAGCTTTTTTGGCTGTTTGCTTAACCCTTTCCCTCATAGAGGACACCATGAAAAGACCTATGAGATATAACTCGCAGGCTGATCAGGTTTTATGCTGTTAGCTGCTCCTCAGTGGTCTGGAAATGAGGATTTTGTAATTAAATTTGGTGAGGTTTAACTGTGGTTTTCTGCAGATCAGGCTTTATGTGGTACCTATTGAGTGCGTCAAAATGAGTCTATATGAGGGAGAAGGTTAATTAGCTCATCTTGATTGTGAATAAAACAAAATTATTTGGTTCATCTATTTCTGTCAAGGGAGATAACCCATGTCTGTGTTGCGGAAACTATAATCGTCATCATTTTCTGTTCTATGCCGTATTCCTGCATACTTATCTAACTATCTAGCCATTGTTTTACTTACAAAGAAATCACTCAAGTTTATCTTTTTAGCTCACCTGAGCACTTGTGCTTGGGGTGAGCTTTTGTGCGTCGTCCGTCGTCAACAATTGCTTGTGAACACTCTAGAGGCCACAGTTTTGGCCCAATCTTCATGAAACTTGGTCAGAATGTTTGTCTACATGATATCTCGAATGAGTTCAAAATTGGGTCATGTGGGGTCAAAAACTAGGCCACCAGGTCAAATCTTAGAAAACCTTGTGAACACTAGAGACCACAGTTTTGGCCCAATCTTCATGAAACTTGGTCAGGATGTTTGTATACATTATGTCCTGGATGAGTTCTAAAATTTGGTCATGTGGGGTCAAAAACTAGGTCATCAGGTTAAATCTTAGAAAAACCTTGTGAACACTTTAGAGACCACAGTTTTAGACTAACCTTAATGTAACTTGGTCAGAATGTTTGTTTACATCAAATCTCAGATGAATTCAGAACTGGGCAACATAGGGTCAAAAAGTAGGTCACCAGGGCAAATTTTCAAAAAATCTTGTAAACACTCTAGAGGCCTACATTTTTGTACCAGTGTTCATTTAACTGGATATGAATGATGACTGCATGAATTCCCAGTTGAGTGCAAATTCAGGTAGGATCAAAATGTAGGTCACTTAGTCAAATGTTAGAAAAACACTTTAGATGCCAGATTTTTAGCTCACCTGAGCCAGAGGCTCAAGGTGAGCTATTGTGACCGGTCTTCGTCCGTCGTCCGTCCGTCCGTCCGCCGTCCGTCCGTCGTCCGTCAACATTTTGCTTCAAACGACATCTCCTCCTTAACCGCTTGGTCAATTTTGATAAAACTTCACAGGAATGTTCATTATGGGGCCCTTATCCGAAGTTGTTAAAATTATTTTGATTGGTCAAAAATCTAGGTCACAGGAGCTAAAAATAGATTTTAAAAATGAAAATTTTAAAAATCTTCTTCTCCGAAACCACAAGGCCTAGCCTTTTGATTTTTGGTATGTAGCATGATCTTATGACTCTCTACCAAGATTGTTCAAATTATGACCCTGGGGTCAAAATTGACCCCGCCCCAGGGTCACTTGATTTAACATAGGCTAATATAGGAAAAACTTGAAAAAATCTTCTTCTCCGAAACCACAAGGCCTAGCCTTTTGATTTTTGGTATGTAGCATGATCTTATGACTCTCTACCAAGATTGTTCAAATTATGACCCTGGGGTCAAAATTGGCCCCGCCCCAGGGGTCACGTGATTTAACATAGGCTAATATAGGAAAAACTTGAAAAATCTTCTTCTCAGAAACCACAAGGCCTGGAGCTCAGATATTTGGTGTGCAGCATTGTCTAGTGGATCACTACCAAGCTTGTTCAAATCATGGCCCTGGGGTCAAAATTGGCCCCGCCCCAGGGGTCACATGATTTTACATAGCCTAATGATATAGGTGAGCTCCAGGGCCATCCCTCTTGGCCCTCTTGTTATATTGTTGAGTCAGTGTAGCATAATGGGGACATTCATCACCTTCAATGATAGCTTGAGTTTTCATTTATTTATCATGTTTAGAGACCAACCAAATTGATTAGCTTATTTATGACTTATCTCTGTTGCAAAAAACACCAACTAAAAACGATTACTTGCAGTAACGAGGCTATTGCCTGACAGTAATGACCAGGCCCCATCCCTGTGTTCATTTGTTGTTGGAAACCAGCAATATCTACATCAGGTACAAAACATTGGCATGTAGGTTTCCGTGTTAAACTTTGCATAATGAATGAGATCACTTAATTAAACCTCATCAGCTGTACGTCTTTTGCCAAGATACTTTGTCCAATTTCGATAGCAATCAATAGGAAGGTGAGCCTATTAGCAGCAATAAATAGATAGAAACAAAACTATCACTTAATGAATCTTTATGTTACTTGGGTTTTATTGCATGTTTTCACTCCATGCTACAGAGAGTCTACTCTGATACGAAAGATTGAGATACCACAGGTTGGATGTGTTTCGCATTTCGAAGGAATTGAATTGATTTCACAGTAGCAACTGGGCCTATATAGGAATCGTGCTCCTCTCTTCTCCTCTCCCTACATTTACTTTATATGAAGACATGGATGTACCTGAACCAGCTGATTCGCTAATCAAATAAGCGTGTGAATGAAATCTCGTCTACTCTCGGTGCAACGGCCATATTGTGAGAAAAAGCCATTGCACTTGTACTTTTGAATAAGGGAAGTCACTACTGCACGGAGTTTTGTAAACTGATATCGAAAACTTTCTGCCTATTTTTATCCATTGAGGTGTGTATGCGGCAAGGTAGCTCAGTGGGTAGAGCATCTGCCCTGTAAGGGAAAGGCCCCAGTTTCGAGTCCTGGTCAGGCAGCACATTTTTCTCCCCTGTGACATTTAAGCATTCATCCTGAATGCATCAATGTATTCCGTTCAAACGTATCAAATTCTATTTAACGTTGTTTTGCTATTACTTTACACTGAACTCTCGTTCTGGTGTGCACCTCCAAGAATTTGCGCCGAGATATACTATTTTTCGCCTAGCTTATCTCTTGTATAGGTCTTTGGTTGGATGCAAGGGTACTAATCACCTTTTGGCCATCATTAAAAATATGTTCTTTTACTATGCTCCTACCTAGAACTTTTTAGGTTAACTGGGTTAAGGTATGGATTTTCTTTTAACCTTTTTTTGACAATGGCAAAGCTGAATTGCCTTTCAGATTAAGGGATGAACATATCAATAAGCTTACATAAGTCTTCATTTGCTTCATCAGAAATTGTTTTGTTTTACATGAAAACTGGGGAGGAAATTCGACTGAAAAAGATGCAAAAACAGCAAACATAATGGAATAAGCGACAAATGAAATTGGCTAATTGAAAAAAATAAAGAGTTGGATTGGGGCAAAAAAAATAAAAGTGAGTCGGTACTGACATTGTTGAGTTTTTCGGAACTCAGCAAACAAACATATTTTTAATGAAGGCTTTAGTGATAACTCTGTTTTTTATTTCTTTATAGGCTTTGCAAATCACTGTATCTTTGAGATTGTAATGTCAATGTTCTGCTGCAAAGAAAGGAAGCAAAATACATTGTGAAATGTAGTTTCCCAGCTTTACTCCGGGTTTTACTTTTAAATTTTGCTAGAGTAATAAAACTTCACTTAGATCATTATCCTAACCCCTCTTAGACTACTATATGGAACTGTGCATCTTGCCCTGTCCAATCCTTACTTGAAATGCTGTGTCCCACTGCATTTTATCCTGGTGTTGAATTAGGACATTGTATAGGGGGTATTTATCACCTTGAATGATAGCCCCAGTTATGAAATAGATAATGAAAATAGCAGTAAGAATATTAAGAAGCAAGGTGTATATGGAAGTGATATGTACATGCAATTAACTGTTGTTGTTTTTTTATTCCAATTGTGTGTGTAGATGTACGTGTGTGTGTAGTATATTTCAGATATCTTAAACTGCACTCTAAATGAACTCATTATTATCGGTAAAAGTGCATTTTTTATTCGACCCTTGACTCAAGAGTATTTATACATCAAGAGGGATCTGCCAGTCTTGTATAGCTTCCTCGTCAAGATGGTCTATTCAAACGATGCTTATCTGAACCTCTGTAAAGGGGTGTCACAACTTAAGTATACACTGATATATCCATAGTTTAGGCTTCCAGGTGTCTTAGGATGCCTTTTATATGTGATTGAAGGTGGGTAATACATTGTCAGAAACTAGGGAAAATGAAGACAAAAAGATGATAAATTTTTAGAAAGAGAGAAAGTGATATAAAGGGAGAAGGAGAATACATTTTAAATAAAATAAGAAAAAGAGTATGAATATCTCAGAGAGAGAGAGAGAGAGTGAGTGAAAGAGAGAGATAGTATTTGGAAGAGAAAAAGTGTTTGTTTGAGGAATGTATAAGATTAAAATAAGAAAAAGAGAATTAATATCTTAGAGAGAGAAAAAGAGAGATAGTATTTGGAAGAGAAAAAATGTTAATGTTTGAGGAATGTATAAGATGAAAATAAGAAAAAGAGAATGAATATCTCAGAGAGAGAAGAGAGATAGTATTTGGAAAATATCTCAGAGAGAGAAAAAGAGAGAGATAGTATTTGGAAGAGAAAAAATGTTAATGTTTGAGGAATGTATAAGATGAAAATAAGAAAAAGAGAATGAATATCTCAGAGAGAGAGAAAGAGAGAGAGAGAGAAAGAGAGAGAGAGAAAGCTAGTATTTGTAATAGGATGAATATCAATGAATAAAATGAAAAAAAATAAAAGTGAAAGAGAGCCATAAGTCAGAGAGAGGGAGAGAGTACTTAGAACAGGATATTTGAAATTTGGCATAACCTTTATCTTCCGTACAACTTGATTGTGATTGTTCAGTGCAGTTTTTAAATCACAACTGCTGCGGGTATATGCTAAATCAGTTTACATAACCACATAACCTTATATCAGATAACGGGAAGGTTTTATTGATGTGACTATCTACCCCTATCAAACGGGTCTTTTAATCTCCGATTGCTAGAGATAAACAGACATTAAGGATAATAATTTTTTCAGACCCATTGGATTTGAAGAGCCCTCTGAGAACCATGTCTTGTTTCCTACCTGCACGACAAACATTAATTAGTGACATCGTATTGTAAATATGGACTGGTATTATAAAGGTAGGCTAAGTCAATACTGGTCGACCATTGTACCTCCTTCATTCTGAGGCCCATTGAACAGACGCTGTTTGATAGTCATAGATAGTGGAGCAACTTTATATTCGAAATTGACTTCAGATTAAGTAAATATTGCAATTTTATTGGAGTCGGAATTGTTTCATGCTGTGCCTTGGTGGATATATATTGCAGATTTTTTTTTTTTTAAATTACCTTTTTTTTTCTTTTTTTTTTCCATTAAGCATTGAACATGGTATTTACATAAAATATTGTGAAGGAATTTCCCGTCAACTGAGGCATTTGTTTACTGTTTCCTAGTTGGAAAAGGATGTCTAATAGTTATATATACTTCTGCCTCTTCTCTGGCGTATTGGGTTTAAGACTTGTCCACTATTGGTATATAGATAGTGTTGAACAGGGACATAGGTAGAAAGTAATGATAGGACCTTACACTGGATAAAAACTAAAGAACTCCAACATCTTTAAAAGTGTTATTCATGCTGTTGAAATTATCATTGATGTTTAAATTATGATTTAAATTGCTACATGTTGATTTTGTTTGTTTAAAGTTTTTATCATGTTAAGATGTGTTTTACAGTGATGATTTCTATACAAGGATAAAAGATACATGCTTACAGTGTGGAGGGAATACAGGGAGAAATAAGTTTGTGTTTTATAGAAAAGATTAACTTTAAATTTATGATACATTATGGTGTATGGGAACCTCAGGATTAAATAAGTGGAATATATCACAGCAAAAAAAGGTAGAGTATGTGTACTTAATTCCATATCTTAATTAAACCTTTACCACTTGAATATGTATGGTGTCCTGGATAGCATACTGGTAACACTGCTTCACTTCTCATCAGTGCGTTCTGGGTTCAATTCCTGGTCAGGTATGTGAGACGGTACAGTGGTTGTCCGTCCAGACATGTTGGTTTTCTCCGGTATTCTCGGTTTCCTCCCTCATTAATGACCACATACGCCACCTCCAGAGCCATCGAGAGTGATTAACATAATTTTAGAGAACTCGTAATCGATGTAAAATAAATAAAGTTTAAACCAAGCTTTAAATAGAATAAATATTTCTTGGCTGAGCAGACTGAAGAATCTGAGTAAACAGAGGAGAGCCTGATCAGACAGTTCTTGGAAGGAGCAGTCTGATCTGGGTCTGCTCTGTTTGCAAAGTCTTTATGAGATTATATTAATTTCCAGTTTTCTGTCATATTCAGAACGTGAAGAGTCACAATATATGGCTTCTTCTTTTTAAATTATTAGCACATTGAAGGCTGTACTGTATAATACCTGATCTGTTTGCTTAATTCTTGGGATTAATGAAATGAACAAAATCTGCCCAGTTTTTCTTTAAATCACAAATTCCAAAAATGTTCCTGGTACTTAAGGTAATTTTTTATGAGTAAATACCAACAGTAATATAATATATACTCTGTCTTATGTGTGAGCTTGGAGGGATGTATTGGATGGTATTTATATTATGTTGATAAAGGTATATAAGGAAAAAAAAAGACATTAAGTGGGACTGGTCATTGTAATGTCCTGATATTTATACTCTGCCTTTCTTTTCTCCTTCAGTGTACATAGAAAATGTCTAACCACTAGGTTGATATATAAAGAAAAAATAGATCTTCAAATTTTTGATTTGAGTGAAAACTGAAGTAGGGATGGGCTTGGTTCTGCATGTCACAAAGTTTCTTAACCTCCCGAGCCTGAAGACTTCCATCCCTGTGAGTTGCATGATCAGTTTGCTTCGCGTCTCATTGAATAACTTATATTATTTGTAGTTAATGGTCTGAGATCAGCTTAGTGTTCTATTAATGCTCAAAGAGCTTTAAGAGTTTCCCATCCAATCATGGGCATATTTATTTCATATAGAAGAGTAATCATTTGGTTATGCTCGCACATATTTCAGTCATTTGGAGACTTTGTCGATTTGAGACAGATGTAGTGCTGTCACACTGCAGTATCACACCGTAGACAGTTGGCATAATACCACAACCAGTTGCATTATCTTGACACCGGGCCAACCAGTCCTGGAAATATTCTTGTATGCTGATGCCAAGCAAGGGAGCTATACCAGTATTATTCCTTACAACTTTGGTATGATTATGATGATGGAAATAACAACATATAACTATATAAGGACGTGTTCAACTTTCTAAGTCAATATTAGCTCAGTTGAGACCACATAATAATTGCCTCTAGTTAACAACCTGACTGAGGTCAAGTGATGTTCGTAAGGGTTCCTAAACAATGCCATTACAGGCTATCAGGTCTTGACAGCAGGCTGAACAGGGTAATTAATGCAGTCATTCATAGGGAGGGCTGATCAATCTCCAAATAAGAAGCATTAAAATAATGTTTCTCAAGTGAAACTGAAGTGGCTTTGGCCATTACTTTATGGTCAAGTTTTTGCTTGAACATTACTCTTAACTCTTTCCCTCATAGAGGAAACCATGAAAAGACCTATGCGAACAGCATAAAACCAGATCAGCCTGCGAGTAACTCGCAGGCTGATCAGGTTTTATGCTGTTCGCTGCTCCTCAGTGGTGTGGAAATGAGGACATTATAATTAAATTTGGTAAGGTTTAAGGTTTTTTTACCTATTGAGTGCGTCAAAATGAGTCTATATGAGGGAAAGGGTTAATTAATGTAGGTTCTTGTGAGAATGTATAAGAGAGTTTGGTTAACCTGTAGTATTCTAATTAGGTTGTCTTGCTGTCTGGTTGACAACTTTGATTCCCATATTTAATACACTATGATCATCTCCTATGTTCTGATTCATTTATCCAGCTGATTCACCGTCCAGCCTTTCTGGTTCGTTAATCCAGCTGTTTTATAATCATGCCACTTTTGGCCGAGGCTGCAGTTATTGAAATTCATGCAGTATCTTACACAATGCTGAAGTTTTTTGATTGGTCATCAAAACTCGAAATTAGGGGTTTTAAGTAGTCTTTTTAATCTAATAAATGTTTAAGAAATATTTATAAAAAAAACAACAACAAAAAAAACCATCAAGCAGTCCCTATTGTACATCATCAGTTTCTATTACAACTAGTTGTTGCTTAAAAACATTTGAATATTTGAAGTTTATTTGTCTTCATCCATTTCCAAAAATTATCATCACATATGCAGTAAAATACCATCCCCAGTGGCAGAGTGGTTAGAGCGTCCGCCTTGGTAGTAGAAGGTTGTGGGTTTGATCCTAGGCGATAACATATCAAAGTCGTAAAAAAAAAATGGTACTGATATAGCTCCCTTGCTTTGCGCTCAGCATCTAAAGGTAGTTCCAGGAATGGTTGGCCTGGTGTCAGGATAATGTGACTGGGTGTGGTATCATGCCACATGTCTACAGCGTGATACTGCAGTGTGGCAGAACTATATCTGTCTCAAGTAGACATCGTCTCCAAGTGACTTAAATACTGTCGGTTGGACGTTAAACCAAACAAACGGACAGTAAAATAACATTTATAATTTTGTATATAATGAATCCGAATCAAAATGCAAGCTCTTAGGTTGACGTAGGTCAAGATTGCTTCCAACTCATAAAAAAATTAAGGTCTCGTGCTAACGATGCAAAACTCAATTAAACTAATAAAACATATCTGATTTGGACCTATGCTTACTAGTGTGCCAAATTGCAGCTCTATGCATAATTGAATAGGGAGTCTGTTCTAATTAATCCTACACGAGATTGGAACATGAACAGTAGTTAAAACTTATGTAGGATGGGTGTCTGCAAACAAGGCCACTATTGATTCATTAATATTGGTGGGGTGGGAATGCCATATTTGATATATCTATTTACTGTCTAGCTGATTGGTTCAATTAAGAAATTGCACGAAAAAAGAGTAAATCTTTTGTCCGATTTGTGGCTTTTATTTTTAACCAGGTTTTCAACTAGTTGAAACCTGGTTATTAGAATGCCGAACGTCGTTGGGCGGGCGGGCGGGTGGGGGCGGGCGTCAAACTTTCGTTTCCGCTCGATAACTTAAGTTAGAATTTAGATATAGCAATTATATTTGATGGGTAGATACCTTATGAGAAGAGGAAGGTTGGGATTGCTTTCAGGTTAATCGGGTCAAGGTCAAGGTCACAATGGTTAAAAATAGATTTTTTGTTTCTGCTCGATAACTTGGGTAAAAATGAAGGTATAACATTCATATTTAATAGGTAGATAGCTTATGGGAAGAGGAAGGTTTGGATTGCTTTTCAGGTAAATCAGGTCAAGGTCAAGGTCACAATGGCTAAAAATAGATTTTTTGTTTCCTCTTGATATCTCGAGTTAGAATGAAGGTATAGCATTCATATTTAATAGGTAAATAGCATATGGTAAGAGGAATGTTGGGATTGCTTTTCAGGTAAATAAGGACAATGTCAAGGTCACAATGGCTTAAAATAGATTTTTTGTTTCCTCTTGATATCTCGAGTTAGAATGAAGGTATAGCATTCATATTTAATAGGTAGATAGCTTATGGAAGAGGAAGTTGGATTGCTTTTCAGGTAAATAGGCAAGTCAAGGTCACAATGGCTAAAATAGATTTTTTTTTTTATTTTATAGGTAAATAGCATATGGTAAGAGGAATGTTGGGATTGCTTTTCAGGTAAATAAGGACAATGTCAAGGTCACAATGGCTTAAAATAGATTTTTTGTTTCCTCTTATCTCGAGTTAGATTGAAGGTATAGCATTCATATTTGATAAGTAGATACCTTTAGGGAAGAGGAAGGTTGGAATTGCTTTTCAGGGAAAATGGATCAAGGTCAAGATCACTATGACTAAAATATATTGGAAAATGGATCAAGGTCAAGATCACTATGACTAAAATATATTAGAAAATGGATCAAGGTCAAGGTCACTATGACTAAATATATATATATTTTATTTTTTATTTTTTTATTTTCTGTTTGATAGCGGCTTGCTATGAATGCTTTTGTTTTTATGCTTCACTTATGCTTTTCTTCATTTACATAGTTGCGGTGCCCTTGCTATCTTGACAAATATTATACAAATGTCTGATTGCTAGAATTGCTTAATAAACCTTCAATAAGAAATAAAATAAATGCATTTGTATCAGTCTTTGGATAATTCCTGTAGGTTGCTTTTCATGTTTTAAAATATCCATAATTTCCTTGAACTAACATTTAATTTTGAATCTTGTATTTTACCCTGCATTGATATTGCAGGTCAGAGACAATTACCCTTTGACAATCTGAATTCACACCTTTGAGCTTGTTTTCATGTAACATATAGTGACACATTCTTTTATTTGCTTAAATTCTCCTTCTTCATTTCTGAATGCATTCTGCCCAAATCTACACAGTATGGCCAGTACATAGTGACTTGACCTATATTGTCAATTTAACCATATTTCTTAGAGTTATGACCCTTATTTACTCTTCAGCCATGTAACATAAAGTATTAATGTTCTTTGGTGATCATTTTATAAATAAAATCTTCATTTCGAATTGGATTTTCCATGTTGAAAACCTGGTTTTGTGACAGTCCCTGTCGCTTTAAGCCTTGTTATTTTTGTTTTACTTTTGAACCCCACTACCAGGCCACATAATGCATGATTATATCTCATCCACCTTGTAAGCCTGATTTAAGGTGAATTGGTCACCGGAGGTCTATCACCTTGATATCTAATCTATAATTATATTGAGAAAAGAGACTTAAAGTAAATCACTGGGAAATAATTAGAAATTCAAGTTGACCATTAAAGGGTTTGTATGTAGGTGCTAATAAATACTATTAAGGTTACACAAATATAAGTACACACTTTATGTTGATTTATTTTTGATCTTATTTAAAATGTGTCAGTGCCTGCAGGCTGAAACAGACAGTAAAGTTTAATAAGAAAATGATCACATAAATGATAATCATTTTTAAAGATTCATTTTAAGGCATGGGCAAACATGGCAGACCCAGATCAGTCAATTCCAGAAACGAGCGGTCTGATCAGGTTCTCCTTGTGTATTATTGTTGCTCAGATTCTACAGTCTGCAAAGTAAAGAAAAAATCCTTTTTTTCATTCACCAATTACAGTTCAATTAATTAATATTCATCATATCGTAAATTTGTTCATAAATATTCATGAGGTAAATGTTAATATGTCAGATGTTAAACATTTTTCCTCCTTTGATTATTCTATATTCTGATACACTGTAAACAATGATTAACAATAGATAAATAATGCCTGTATATTATTTAATATCTTATGCATTTTGAATCAGTCTGTAACAAGAAATATTAGTAAAAAAGAAAAAAAAAAGTGAATTAAGTCTTTATTGACTTCTAAAGATAATATAACATTCAAAATGACTTGTATTTACTGAGACACAATATATAATGTACATGTATAATTAGAGGTCCCATTCTTCGAAATTTCAATGAAAAAAAAAGAAAATAAGAATCTTTAAATTAAGCTTTATAAATATCATATTTAAGGATAATCAAAATGGAATATTCTATTATTAAAGTGATGTTAATTCTCTATTCTATTAATACATGCAAAAATATACATCCTAATATAATAGTGACTAGGACAATTTAAGTTGTCTCCTGTGTTTACATTGTTCCATTTCAGGGCTTCTTAAACACACACAAATGCATAAAGACACCATGAAAAGACCTATGCGAACAGCATAAAACCAGATCAGCCTGCGAGTAACTCGCAGGCTGATCAGGTTTTATGCAGTTCGCTGCTCCTCAGTGGTCTGGAAATGAGGATTTTGTAATTTAATTTGGTAAGGTTTAATTGTGGTTTTCTGCAGATCAGGCTTTATGTGATACCTATTGAGGGCGTCAAAATGAGTCTATATGAGGGAAAGGGTTAAACACACACAAATGCATAAACACACACACACCTGTCTCAGTTGTTATCTTCAATATCTTGTTTTTAACCCAGACATAACCATCCTGCTGTTTTATTATACTTGATAAATATTTGTTTGATAGCAATTAGAATAAAAGCATACCATAAAAACATTTTGTTAGCATGTCATGTTTTTGTTTTACAGGGCTGACACATAAACATTCAAATGATGCCTTTAAAGTGTGATTAATATTTGGCTCATGTAGAATACAATGAAATAGATATCCAAATGGAATACAATAAAATAAAAATTTAAATGAAATTCAATTAAAAAAAAATTGGAATAAATAAATAAGGGTAGTTCCAGGACATGTTGGCCCGGTGTCAGGATAATGTGACTGGGTGTGTTTTCATGCCACATGTCTATGGCGAGATACTGCAGTGTAGCAGCACTATGACATAGTCTCCAAATGACCAAAATGCTGTCAGACACTAAATAAAAAACAACAATTGAATAGATATGCCAATGGAATTCAATGAAATAAATACTTAAATGGAAAACAATGATCAAATATGCCAATAGAATACAATTAAATAAATATACCGGTGGAATACATATAAATTATTTGCCAATAGAATATAACTGAATAGATTTGTAGAAATAAAACATGACACTTACAAATAAATTAATAGAAATAACCTTGCAAAAAGTATTCAAACCCGCACACAAGAAAATATTGTCACATTTTCAAAACATAACCTCCTACTTTATAGCACTATGTCTGTATATGCATTGGAGTGCTGCTGTTAGAACATTAATTTCCTAGTTATCAATTATAGCAAGGGACTTGATATACCTGGAAGCGCTATAATAGACTTTTTTTATGTTGATTTGACCTGATTAGGGCCAGCATTTAATGTTACTGTGACTCCTTCTCATGATGGGTTAAGTCTGAGGTACTAAAGAAGAATAGAGTCCAGCATCTTGAGTCATACAAATAAAAAAAACTATGGAAAAAAATAAAATCAGTCTTTTTAAAAAAAATGTCCACCATTACGGATTTTCAGGGTAATGATTAGATATTCATTTAGAAGGAGTGGACTGGTTCTGGTACAAAGTGTGTGTTTTCCAAACCTTAATTTGGAGCCAGTCCATATGCTGGTACCTGGCTCTGAATCAAGTCCTCATTGTTTACAGGGTTTAATTACGATCATAACAATACTCATGTCATTCTTCAGTGTTTTGATCTAGTGGGTTTTAGTTTGCATTGTGTTGTATATAAGATCGTTTTAATGGCTCAGTATTTTCATGCACCTGCCATTTGATTGATACCGGGGTCCTTATATGATCCCATAGCTCCATTGTTTTTATGAGTATTTATTGGTTTAGGTAGGTGTGTCTGATTATTTCATACTTATAAATCATGCATGTTAATCATATCAAATAAGATAAAATATTTCTTATTTATATCGTATTACCTCGCTTAAACGCCCAGGGGCCATGCAATTTTCTGTTATTAAACTTAGGTTGCAAAACAAACCTAATTAAACGCCCCCTTATCAACTTGAACTTTTAAAAAAAAAATTTTCAGTAGATATTGTGTTTTGGATATTGTTTCATTCTGGGATTAAGGTCAAGTCTATTTTTGTCAGTTCATGAAATGGATACCTCTATCTAAACAAAATACTTGGAATGGTTGCCAAGTCTTTGACTACAAAATTTTGGGGAGAGGGTTGAGGGGTGGGTATATATTTGTATATATATATACCTGCTTCACCCTGTGATGTTGAATCCTTAACCCTTTCCCTCATATATACTCATTTTGACGCCCTCAATAGGTACCACATAAAGCCTGATCTGCAGAAAACCACAGTTAAACCTTACCGAATTTATTTACAAAATCCTCATTTCCACACCACTGAGGAGCAGCGAACAGCATAAAACCTGATCAGCCTGCGAGTTACTCGCAGGCTGATCAGGTTTTATGCTGTTCGCATAGGTCTTTTCATGGTGTCCTCTATGAGGGAAAGGGTTAATATAATTAACATGACACCAAAACGCCCCGAAATGAATATGCATTTTGGTTTAACCAGTGAAAAGATGTACAAACCTCTGACAAACAAATACACTTGAATCTTGCTTTCAATAGTTACCTTAGTTCAAAAACCTCCGACAAACATTTGGGGCGGGGATATACCTGTTTTAGCATTAAGTTAATTACATATGAGGCATCCTGCTGTGCATTCAGTAAAGGCGACCATAAGCTTAGGGTTATGTGTTGGTACCATGCTTACATTCTTCACACAGCGAAAAGACGGGTGCAACCGGCTCACGTTAGCGCCTGTTACGTCCACTAAACGCACGCCTGGTGTGTTGCATACATTGAATCGCTTACCATTCTTTCCCTATCTTGCTTGTAATGTGGGTATTCATCACTTCACATGACAGTCTTTATTTCATCTCTAGTTCTATTGTGCTTCATGGACAATCATAAGATCTTAAAAAATGTATCACACTTAAATTCCACAAAGAATTTGTAGCGCTAAGTAAAATTAAGGTAGAAACTCATTAAAACATTGTTTCACGATATATTTCAGTTAATGACTAAGTTAGAATGAATAATTACCTATAATTACTAATTCTGATAATATTTGTAACAAAATTAAATATACAGGCATTTTTATTAAGGATACGAATGCTGAATTGAGCCCCTAAGTATTTAAGTATTGCTTGTGCTTAAGTAAAGTTAGTAGCATTGGGGCCTGTTGCTACCTTGAATAAAATCTTTCATTGGTGTCTATAATTTATAATCATATTCAGATTACTTTGCCCATCTAAGCATTGTGAAGCTAAGCCAAGGCTATACGGTTAATCCTGGGCTGTTTACTGGTGGAAAAGTGTCGGGCATTATTAAAATAATTGACATGGATCACACAGGAAGTCTTTTTGGTCTCTTGTCTGAAACTCATTGTTCATCTTAGCCATTTACTAAATTAAAACTAGCAAACAGAGCAGACTCCTTTCAAGGTCTACAGCATTGTAGCTCAGATTCTACACTTTCTGGACGGATAAGAAAAACAACAACATTGTTTCATAAACCATTTGAACTTCAGTAAATTAATTTTGATCAAGTCATGACTGTACAAGAATGTTCAATAGGGAAAGGGTTAAGTTATGGCCGTTATATGAAAGATAAGGAAGTGTGAACACTTATTCTATATAGGCAGGTAGAATATCAAATTTGTAATGTGTAATCTGTAATATGCACATGTCACAGCATGAGTAAAATGAACATCCTGACCAAGACTTGAGCCTGGAGTCTTACATTTACAGGGGGAGTGCTCTAATGTCCCAGCTACCCTGTCTCTGAGGCATTTGATGTTATCACTCATTATTTTTCATCTTTGACTGTAAATTTGTTTCACTTCAAATATATCCTAGCTTGATATCCTCCAATAATGCTCAGCACAAAGTTAAACTTAAATTCCTAAATTAATTAGAAAAACATTTCTCCATCCCTGTTCCAAAGTTATTAATATTTTACCTTAATAGCTAACAGAATCTGTTAAGAAATGAAATATATAGGGGTTTAATTTGAGAAACAAGAATTATAAAAATTGTCGTAAAGTATTTAAATAATGCTTAAAGCTAAGTGTGCTTGATGCAGTTTGTGTCATGAATAAGTGGCAGTGCCTCAAATGAAATCAGAATTCCATGTTTTCTTTCTCATCTCAAAAGTTGGGAAAAAAAAAAACCTGTTAACTTTGTTTCAATATAAGTTGATATTGGGGAAGAAAATTAATGAAATGCAATCTCTTGATGATGATTTTTTTTTTTTTTTTTTTTTTTACAATTTTTAACCACAAAGGTTTTACAAAACACTCAATTAGGTCTGGCAAATATTTATATAATAGGTGTCTTCCTACAATAAATGTTCATTTTGATTTAAGAATTGAAATATTTGAAAGATATTGACATGAATTGCACAACTTGAATTGAGCTTAAATCATTGAATATACACCTTCTATTAAATGTAATGCTCCTTGATGAGACAGACATCATTCTTTGAAAAAAATTTTTTTTAAAAGTATAGGCTAATGTTAGTTTAGGCTTTTGACATTTGGAAATATAAAGTGTTGGATTTACTCTAAGACAGGCATTGTAAAAGTTGAAGTATTCAATACATGCACTTAACACACTGTTTATAACATGGTTGTACATTACTTAAATTGGCAAACAAGAATGTGATAGTATTTTATAGACCCTCTCATTGTAAAGGAATTGTCCACGTTTGTTTAACAAGAGATTAAATATCTTTTCATTTTGTTGGGCCACAGGAATGATGCAGTGTTATTCATCACTTTTTTTTTTTTTTTTTTTTTTTTTTTTTTTTTTTTTTTCGCTGTATTGCCGTTATGATCATTTTGTGTTTACCTAAGAGAAACGAGTTTACCATTAAATGTAATGATGGATGTAATAATCTTGCCGTTTACTAATGGCTTGATATTTGAGATGACTTGTGAGTAATTATGAATGTTTTTTAGTTTTGATAACCAAGTCAATTGTTGATTTGCCTTTTTTTTTTGGAAGTTTTAGTAAGGCATTGGCTTGAAATAATTCTTTGAATAAGTTAAAATACGGGATTTAAAAGTAGATTTATTTATGTAACCATGGCAACGATAATCAGAGTCAATTAGTAGTGAAGTGAATTATTCCTGTTGCTTAATATAGCAGAACTTTACTCTTCAGTTCTCATTGTTGCAACCCAGGTCCGATCCCTGGTCACATATGCAAGGTTTTGCTTGTCCAGGCACAATGTGGACTACAAGATTCTAATGGTCAAACAGGCAAGAAATTTGTTTAACCCTTTCCCTCATATAGACTCATTTTAACACACTCAATAGGTACCACATAAAGCCTGATCTGCAGAAAGCCAAACTCAACCCTTACCAAATTTAATTGTAAAATCCTCATTACCAGACCATTGAGGAGCAGCGAACAGTATAAAACCTGATCAGCCTGCGAGTTACTCGCAGGCTGATCTGGTTTTATGCTGTTCGCATAGGTCTTTTCATGGTGTTCTCTATGAGGGAAAGGGTTAAATATCCAGTCTGACAGCTCACTGGACATTTTCAGTGTTTACAGACACATTGAAATGACTTGAAGATTATTCAGTGGCTACACTAGGTTAGTAGGTAGTCAATGATTGACCTGGTTTAAGCAAAAGAACACATGGTTTTTATGAGCATTTGACCTACCCATGAATGGGGAAAAGCGGGTTTAAAGCTTTCACTGTTAAAAACTGAAAAAAGTGCAATGATAAATTTGTTTAAATAAGGGTTTTTAGTGAGAGTCCCAGTCTGACTGCACATTTTTCTGAAACATGTTTTGTTTTCAGTGTAACATTAATGTAAGCATATCATTTGCTGCTGTCATTGTTTGTATGTCATATTTATCTTCATTCTTTCCCCTGCTTCACAAAAATGGTGGCTATTTAAGCTTGTTAGTCCCATCTCTTCATGTCCTGTCCTGTCCTACACTCTAGTTACATGATAACAAGGGGTTATCACTAACCTTTAACTATATTTCTGCTCTAGTTTTAATAATAAGATGTGTTAATTCCAGAGGTTTATACTTGTCATTCTTGTTTACAGCTCCGTGTCCGTGACTGAGTATTTGCCCCAGAGTTACTTGTCATTCTTGTTTTTGTTTACAGCTCTGTGTCCGTGACTGAGTATTTGCCCCAGAGTTACCTTAGAGACGCCCTCCATACCTCTAGTCTAACTTTCCATGTAAGTAGATCAAGGGCATTCTAAAGTTTAAACTTACCTATTTTTACATCCATTAAGGAAACATCTTTTTACAACTTATGCTTATCCCCTGGGACGGTTCCTGGACTGGACTAGTACTAA
>CM037789.1:15699637-15749637 GCA_021229015.1 Solen grandis
GCACATCGGAAGGCCATGAAAAATCCTTCCTCTAATGGGGTTCAAACCCACTAACTTTGAATCTACAGTAATGTATGTTACCACTGAAGCATGGCGCCCTTTTTATAGATCAAGGTCAACCCGACCTTTGCAAAATCAATGAGTATTTCAGTTTGTTTTTTAATCTTTTATTCAATTATCTGATATCCTCCCAACTCAGGAACTGTTACAAAGAGACTTATATTTGTATTTTAATAGATGAAAATAAAAATTAAAAGTATAGAATTATCATCATGGTTATATGTCTGATGTAGGTATAACACCACAAAATCTGTGTTTATTTGCAGGATGATCTCCGGGAACTTCCCGTGAAGTTTGATCACAGGTCCCAACCCTGGTAGGTGAAACAGTAGAATAATTGTAAACATTCAATCCAACATCAGTACCACTAGACTGCTGTTAAATGACACATTCAACACGTGAATGAATCATTTCTGATGTTACATATCATTCTAACAGTTTGAATCCATTAAATGTAATATAGAAATATTGATTCAGGTTATTTCCACGATTGAAACAGGAAGTTCTTTATAAAGAGAAAAAAAGATAAAATGGGACAGTGTTACAAGGAAAGCTGATAACTTTTGAATGGAATAAGTATTGAAGTATTATCATTTATAAAAGTTTCAAAAGGATTGCTCCATTATTGAATGATTTCAGTGCTTAAGTGTTTGTTCCTGTAACATAAATTTGAACACACATATAGATGTTTGTCGTACTTCACTTCTGTTGTACAGGCTAGATCTAGGACAGCTTAAAAGCTATTCAGTCGATATATTCGAACGCCGGAGGCGGCGTTTGGAAGAGGAAGTCCTAGAACGCCTGAAAAAGGCAACAGAAAAAGAGGCCGGTGCTAAATTTGTAATATTTGTCGACGGAGGTTCAACAAAAGTTATCCGGAAGGATTTCGCCGACCGTTTACTTAACTGGGCCAAGGGCAGGCAGAAGCTGAAGCTTGGGTGGAAGGGAGCCTCCAATCACAACCCATTGCTAGGTATGTTACTGTAACGCTGAAGGAGTCATGCTTGTATGAGCCTGTTACCTCTCATGTTGACTCAATACTGCAGGAAAACTAGACCAAATAGATGATTTTACTTTGAGCAAGTCCTACAGTTCTCTTAAAATTTACAAGAGAAAAATATATATTCATGTAATTCCTTTGAACAAAGCCACAAATGATGCTAATTTAACCCCCAAATTTTACAAAATGAGCTATTTAATGATCCCCCATAATCCTTAGCTGTTCAGACAAAGTACTAAATGCTAATTATTAAGAAAAGTGGGCGGAGTATGTGGAACATATTGTACATTTATGGCCCAGGTGTCACTGTATCTGTTACTTTCATGTTGCTGGGTTGTGAGGTACATATAGAATAAGAAAGCTACAATTAACATTATGTATTATCTTTTGTGTAAATTTACATTTCTGGGGGGGGGGGGGGGGGTCTCTAAGGCCTGAAAATCACCAAGAGGTTATTTTGATGTAGGTATATTTTGATTCAGCTTAAACAATGGTTAGAAGCTCTGATTTTAACTTCATCTGATATGACTTAGGAATAGTGAACAATATAAAACATGATCAATTTGAAAGTTTCTAGCCAAGACTGCACTGAATGTCTAGTTTTAATGGGTTTTAATGGCAGTGGATCTTTAAATAAGTTAAATAAAACAGTGTTTGCAAACAAGGAAAACAAATAAAAGTAGAACATTATATATATCATAATGATTCCCTTTACATTATAAGAAAACTAATTCTAGCTAAGGAATTATTTATAGTTTTTTTTTCTTCCTAAAATGAGATTTCATTGTTGATTTAAAAAAAGATAAAAGAGAATATACAAAGGTACACATAAGGAATTCATTTTGTGTGATTTACTTTTTAACTTGTACCATTTTCTTTCCTTTTTGAATTTTGAACATTCAGTATGTGTGTGTGTGTGAAAAAAAGGCTTTAATATCAGACGTATATTCACCCTATTTTTTACCCTTCATATTATTGGCAGCCATGCTTTTATGAAACACATTGAGCAAATAATTGTAACTGTTTCATATTTTGATCATTGATTGTGCTGAAAAGTGCTAGGGTTAGTGTAAGTTCATTTTAATTTCCTGATAAAGATAAAAGTGTGGTTCTCAAAGTGTTTTATGGATTTCTCATTAGAGCACCCCATAAGCTGTTGTGTTTACATTTCTTTAGAAGTTTGGACTTTTGCTATTGGAAAATAATGCTAGTATTTAGACGGGTGGAATTTCCGTCAATAGTTTTCTCATTTCTCTTACGCTTTTTTATGTAGGTCTTGTTTCTTAAACCTAGGATTGGTAAATTTTGCTCATGTTCATTGGAGATTGTGAAATGATTTCATCAAATGTCGAGAAAATTCGGCAGATGAATAATCGGAATCCTTCCTTTGATACACATTCTTTTTGAACAGATAAAATTCTAAGGGATACAATATTTCAATCTGCCCCCTAGCATATGTTACAGTTCCTTTCTCCTTTATGCTCTTTATTAGTCCCCAACCGGGTTTTTACACTATAGGTATAGACTATAGGTTTGCCCTTCGCCTGTCTGTCCTGTCCGTCCGTCCGGATGTCCTGAAATCTGGATCCTGCGATAACCTAAAAATTATTTTAAGATAATATTATGAAACTTGGTATATGAATAGATGGCAGTATGGAGATTCTGCACATCACTTTTTTTTTTCTCTCTCTCTCGTACCAAAATCTGGTTGTTATGGTAACAAAAATTATGCACCTCACCGGTAGGGGACTCATGTGTTGCGTGCAACACCTGTTACTTATGTAAATATAGGTCTGACTGCATTTCAAATGTATTTCACAGCTGAACCAGATTTACTTTCCCACTTGATTTCTACGATTATTTATGTCAAGCTTCTGAAAGACCACGACAATGTCTCAAGACCTTAATCAGCTAGATGCTCATTAAATTTTCATAGCGGAAACTACCCCCACACTTTGAAGTTGACACAATCAATATTATTCTAATATACCCTCACTTCTGAGCTGAGTTGTGCATAGGTTACACTACACCAAATGGCTTTGGCTTTATCATACCATGTCAAGCAAGGTTTGAAGGGGGTTTATAAAGGAGTAATTAGTTGGTTACTGATGCAGTTTGTCTTGTCTAGCATGACAAGAAGTGCAGTGCTCAAGAACCATAACTCTGCCTGGTCCATTTTTATTTTAAATTTACCTCCCTTTTGTTTATTTTTTTAATGACAGTTTGTATGGAGTGTAACTTAAAAACTGTTAAAAGGATCCAGAATGTAGAAAATTGATCAAGGAGAAGTGCATAGTGTAAGAACCTTTACTCTTCCTGGTCCCATTGTTCTGTTACCTCCCTTTTTTTTGTCTAGAGCATCACATGAAAACTGTCAAATGGATTGATTTTAATCTTAAAAATAGATTCAGTGCTCAGCTGTGGCTGCGCCCTTTGCGCACACAAATAAACTCAAATAAATCCCCATAAATGTATGCCTAGTTTACCCTGGCCACATACATGTATATTTTTCAAATTAAAACATCAAAATTTTGACGTAACAAACTTAACATAAGTACAAGCAAGAAATGGTACAAATCACATCAGAAAGACTTACCTTATTCCCAGATGTTGTTTTACCTAAATCCTAAGAATTCGGCATTAGGCGGGATGGCTTCACTTTTGATATGTTTAATAAGTGTTGAAATGGGTGACTATTGTAGCCAGTCAAATTTTAGAATTGATTTGCACATGGTGTAGTCATGCATGATCAAAACATAAAAGTTTGGTGGCACAAACGAAAAGCAAGAACCATAATAAGGTGTTTTACATGGCTACTTGTGTGTCAAAAAATCTCCTTATATATTTCCAGTTTAGGTTATTAATATTTTGATAATCACATACTCAGTGCAATTTCAAACCTGTTTTTGTTTTGTTTTGTTGTTTTTCTTACCCATTCATGTTCAATGACCTTAGATTGGTTTAGCTGTTTATTGATGAAGAACTGGATGGAATCTGTGTAATAAACCAAGATTAACTACCATTGCCTTCCCTGACAATTAGCAATTAAATTTAAAATAGGAGAATTAGTGTGCTGTGTCCAGGAGTTGGAAGCTGAGATGGGGAGGTGATTTCTGTGTACTCAGACATCGCCTGATGACGGTTCATTGCCTTCCCCCATTGTACAGATGATCAGTGTATCAGACATCCATGGATTAATTGTTAATTAGGGATTTTGCAACTGGAGATAATATAATTTGATTAAGCTATTTGAATTTTAATGGCGTCTTCAGGCTAAACCCGTAGCAACAGAAAAGTTATCACGTATATTACCAATCAGGCAATGTGACCTGATAAACCAGATCAGCTCGCAGGTAACACATCTTTGATGGGAAATATATTTGAAGTCTGAGTTATGCTTTTATTCTAGTCTGGATTTATAGGGGTCTTACAGTATGTTAATTGGCATATATTCCACTCAATAAGAAGGGTCCAAACTTATAATTGTTTTACTTATGGGAGTGTACTATTTTTGATATTTTGATATCTGTATAGACTTACAAAAAAAAAATATTAGAGCTTGTATTTTTAAAAACTCTTCATTCAGAAATATTTTTGTTGCCATAGAAGTATTTAATTACAGGTGATAAGTAATGATAATTATATATAATGAGAATCCGAAACTTTGACACAGTGTAGTTTCACTGAGCCTAGAGGCTAACACTCTTAACTGTAAGAGGAATAAAGGAGAAGATGAAAGGAAGTAAAGGATGATATTTAATAAGAGGAAGATAAGGTATAATATTTCTGTTGCAGAAGAAGCAAGTGCAGAGGAACTTAAAAAGAAAATTTCGGAAAATAAAAAAGGTAAGAGTAAGATGGTCTGATGCGTGCACCATTAAGTTGTGTAATGTAAGGAAACAAGTATGAATGTAAAAGTATCTTGTACCAATTTAATTCATGTATTTTTAGCTCACCTGAGCACAACTTGCTCAAGGTGAGCTATTAGGATCACCCTTCGTCCGTCGTGCGTTGTCAACAATTTGCTTTAAACATATCCTCTGAAACTGCTGGACAGAATTTGATTTAACCTGGCAGGGTTGATCCTTGGGTGAACCTTCACAAATATTGCTAAAATTAACTGTAACTTCACATGGCAAACTATGGTTGCCATGGCAACAGAAAGAAAAAAATTATGAAATCTTTAAAAATCATCTCCTTCAAAACTACTAGCCAGATTTCAAAATCTTTTAGTACAGTTGTTTGCCTTAAATGTATATCGTAAAATCTTTAAAAGACTTCTGCTCCAAAACTTCTGGCCAGATTTTAAAATGTTTTGACACAGATGTTCTATGGGTAATGGTACGGTCCCACTATCCCGATTGTGGGCCCGATCGACCCCGATTCGAGGGATCGGGAAACATCATAAAGACATCGTGATGAAACGTAACTCCATCGTGTACGATCGTTAGTCTTCCTTGGGCCATCGGTCTTGGTCGGCATCAATCGGCATACAGCCCCGACTTTAACAAACATGCTTCTTATTTTTGGGCTCGATCGTGCTGCATCGGGCCCATATTTGAATCGGGCCAGAATTGTAAAGCCATCGTAAAGCTTCCGTAAATCCATCGTATGACATTGTTAGTCTTCCATGGTCCATCGTGTTGTAATCGGGAAACATCAAACCACGGAAGACCCCCGATCTCTTAAAGAAAGCGTTACGATATACCATGATGTCAATACGGAGTCAACACGAGTCTTACCGATGATGTTACGATAAACTGGTTGTAGCCGATAGAGATACGATCTACACCGTTGAATACCGATAGAGGCCCGATGGGAGCCCGATATCAGCACGGAATACTCTCGGTCCTGCCAATTTGGTATAAATAGGGACTGAAATATGGGATCAGCACCAGTTTATCTCAAGACTTGGTACAGGATGGACCTTTTGATAAACAAGAGAAGAAAAAGACTCCAGCTGCTCAACTGGCAATTACAGCTAAGCAATCAGGAAAATAATAATAATCTAGTGATGCTGAGAACACTACCAGAAAAGCTTGGTTCACTAACTGCTTCCTCGGCAGTTAGGGCATTGAGCACTCGGGACTTCTTCATCACCTTCTTGCGATCCATGGTGAAGAACAAAAACGGATAAAAAGGCAAGCAGTTTAATTGTCAAATAAGTATAATCAGGTAAGTTTAAAAAGCTGTTTCCAAGGCAGCGCTTGAGAGTGAACTGACTCTGAATAGAAATCCAGGCCAATAAATACACAAACGCCCTCACCACCTACCTGGGTCAATCGTGCGTGATTGGGAAGCAATCGTGGCTCTATCATTAAGCAATCCGGTATGAACGTGTATAATCGTTAGGCATTCGTTACTCTATTGGGTGCAATCGTGATACAATCGGCTATTCTACCCTCTATCGTTACCTTTCCTGGTGTCGAACGTGTTTCGATCGGGACTCTATCGGCAGACATTTTAACTCTGTCGGGTGACATCGTGCTCTAAAAAGTGTATCATGTTGAATCGGGGGCAAGTTGTCATCTTGAATCGTACAGTAATCGTATTTAAAACGTGTATGTGGGACTAGAAATATGAAAATGTGTTTTGTGAGCCCGTTCGCACACGATCCATCCCGATGTCTGCTATCGGGGTCTATCGGCCTCCATCGTACTACTACCGTGATAGTGGGACCGTAGCATTAACCTCTACCAAGCTTGCTCCTTTAGAGCAGTGATACTCAAGTGAGAGATATAGGGCCATCGTGGCCCTCTTGTTTTAATCCCATACCAGTTCAGTGGAAATGACAATAGCTTTGCTGTCTCTCTGTCTGCCTGTCAGTCTGTCCGTCTGTAAAAACTGGATCCTGCGATAATTCAAGAAGTACTTGGATTAATTCATGAAACTTGAAATAGTAATAGATGGCAATATGAAGATTATTTACATTGTTTTATTTTGTTCCAATGTTGAGAAATGTGGTTGCTATGGCAACAAATAGACTTGAAATATTGCAAAAGTGGTGATATTCTTTTGAAGCCCTATAGATATCCATTTTTAACTTACTACATGTTTTGAGACTCGTAAGACCAGTTCACATCATGTCCCATAACTCTGACCTTTGATTTCAGTTATCCCCCTTTTTCACATTCAAAATTCAAAAATCTACATTTCCTTGACTATACCATTATGTATCATTAACAACAAACTATTGATTTCAGCTTATTGTCAATATTTCAATTTTGGTTCTATTTATCTATTTAGTGTGAAAAGGCCCTTTCCAGTGAGGGACTTTATTGCTTGGCAATAGTCCAGGGTTTTTCTCACCATTTTAGGAACATGACCTGACCTCAAGAATTGGGAATTTTTTGCATTGTTTTAGACAAAATTGGGAAAAAGTCAACTATTATATCAAATAAAACAGAAAATCAAATATTTGGTTCATTCATCTTTAAGCCCCAAACACATAAAAAATGGCTATTGAAAAAAAAGAAAAACAATAACATAATTATGCCAGGAATATTTTTATTTTTTTTTTATTTTTTTTTTTTATATATATATCTAAGTCATTAGTGTAAAATTGTTTTTAGTAAGACCATAATGGAAAGGATGAATGTAACTGAAATATTCCTAACATTTCTTGAAGATGGCAGCAGTGGAAGTATAAAACTCCTTAAACTCAAGGAGGAAGTGTCAGAGCGTGATTATCTGGATTCTGACAAGACGGTCGAGATCTACCCTTCAGCTGTCGGGAAAGCTCTTCGCCAGCTTGGTTCTCAGAAAGTGCTAGGACCAGCCGAGATGAAACTACTGGAAGAGAAAGAACTGTTGGAGAAGGATCCAATTATAGCTCCTGATGGTAGGTAATAAGAGGTTGTGTTAACAGAACAGAGGATTGATATTGTCTGCATTAGTTTGGCAATTTTACAATATGGCATTCCACATACCTTAAATAAACAATGCCCTTCGTGGTATAAGATGTGATATGCTGAAAAGATACTTAACATCACCTTACTGTACACAGTCTATGATTGAGAATATTTTTAGTGAACAATGGTTAAAAAAAGAAAGTTAAAGAATATAGGTGAAATTATTTGATATATCAAAATAACTTAACCCCTTTCCCTCATATAGACTCATTTTGACGCCCTCAATAGGTATCACATAAAGCCTGATCTGCAGAAAACCACAGTTAAACCTTACCAAATTTAATTACAAAATCCTCATTTCCAGACCACTGAGGAGCAGCGAACAGCATAAAACCTGATCAGCCTGCGAGTTACTCGCAGGCTGATCAGGTTTTATGCTGTTCGCATAGGTCTTTTCATGGTGTCATCTATGAGGGAAAGGGTTAATACAGTCAAACTTTGGTGACTGGCACACTGAAAACTGGAACACCATACTTTACTCAAACTCATTTCACGGTTGCGGCAAAACTGTTCTTAATTCTTTATTTTATGACCTGGGATGCATCGAACACTGATGGCTGGAACTCTCGAACTAAATTTCGGGCCCCAGGTTACAAATGCTATGTATTTCACACCTATTGGTTGAACCAATCAACACCCTATATGTGAAGTTCACCGGCGGATTTAATAGTAACCTGTGATGCAGCATGTTTTTCACACAGTGTTGCACTGATGTTGGTGTGTTATTAAATGATTTTATCAGCTGCTGTTATATTGATTTACATGTTTTTAAAAGAATGACAAAGATAAGTTTATTTTATAAAATGTTTACCTGTAATATCATTTCGCCGACATTAGGATAAAAAAAGGACAAAATACGAGTATCTACATTAACCGATCAATTATAAAAGATGCCCTAATAATAAATCGTATCTTTTGAATACATGTATGTACATCATTATAACCATGGTTGGGTCAAACCACCAATGACTAGAACAAATTACCATTCCCCCAGCCTGTTCAAGTCATCGAAGTTCGACTGTACATAAATTTTAGGGATGAGAGCGAAACTAGTCTTAAGTGCTAATATAAATATATGCACTTAGACTCGTTTCACTCTCACCCCTCTGTTCATTCATATCACTCTATTAATGGAGATAAAGTATTGCTGATACATAAACACAGCATACTATGGGAACCAATAGAATTTGGACCCCACAAACCGCAATACAAGGATGATACACTGTCTAATATATTGCTTATGCATTTTCTGATGGTGTTGATAAGGATGCCATGATGTTGCAGGCTATATCCCGAACTCTGTCATCCGGCAGAAGTTGAAACCACCTGTCATAGACCCGCCCATCCGACGTCTAGAGAGACCCTTCAAATTGAAACCTGTAAGTGCTAGTAATTTGAAGAAAACATTAATATTTTCAGTAATTTTTCACCCAAATATTTTGAAAATCTATTGTGGCATATTTGTTTTGGAAAAAGTAATGCTGATCAATCGATTTCTTCAGTCATTATATAATTTGTGCGTGATTCTGCCATGATATATGCAAGAGGGCCAGGAAAAAAAATGATATTCAGACCTATAGTAAATTAATAGTCATCAAGCTATAAATTTGTGTATGAATATTCATGAGGTAAAGGGATATACTTACCTCTACTTCCATTTGCCAGGTGCCGCAGGTGAATCCAGACCATTTGCCATCATGGTGGGGCAAAGAGGAAGAAGAGGAGAGAGAGAGGACAGCTGTGGTAAGAACATTGTCTCTTTCATAAATTCCTTTACCACATGGGCACTTGACAATTATACTTGAACCCCTTTACCCTATGGTGGCTTGAACATCTTTATCACAGGGATTCTCTAACCCTTTTATCCTATGAGCAATAGACACCTTCTACATGGACATTATTTGGAAACCGACTTGTACAACTGGGCTGAATCAGACTAAAACCAGAGCAATCTGTAAGTAATTTTCAGGCTGATCAGGTTTTTATGATTTTCACAACTCATTAGTACCTCAGTGATGGGGAAGAAAAAATAGTTCAAACTGAGAGTTTCAGTTTGATTTGGTTTTTAAATGGTTGATAATGGTATAAATGACATGCCCGTGTGATAAAGGGTTAACCTGCTACACACTACCTGAGGAACATTTTTATTCCGTTTATTTTTCAGCAAAGCAGAGATTTATCTTTCATCGCTGAGTGCCTCCTTAAAAAGATTTCTTAAAGGGCTTGATTATAATAATAATTGCTTTTCAGTGATTTTATTTTGATAAATTTATCACCTTTTACTGGTGGTTTCCCCAGTCAAAAACTGACATTTTTTCCCCAAAAACTACCTTAATTTTCAAAAAATAGCTTTTTTTTTTTTCTTAACAGAAATAATTCATGGAATTTTAATGAAATATGTTTTATTCTTATAATTTTAATGTTGATTTGAAATTTTCTATGACATATAACACATATAATTAGCTTATTCTTTTGTTTATTCAAAACATTTTTATTATCTTATGATTTCCCAATTTCTTACTCATAAAGCTGATTTTCCCAATAGAAAGCCATATGCTGAACAATAAATCTTAAAAAGAAAAAAAAATACTTCTTTTATCTAATACATCTTTGAAGCTCACAAATAATTATATACTTGAGTTAAAAATATATATATATATATATATATATATATATATATATATATATATATATATATATATATATATATATATATATATATATATATTCATTGTTTGCCTGGAAGGAACACCTTCGCACGTCTTTGGAGGAAAGCAAATCTGTTTTTCTGACTATTGCAACAATGTTCATATTTTTTTATTGTGAGTTACATGTAACCATCCTCTCTCGACTAAAATGCACATTGCAAAACTATTCTCAGTGCATATAAAAATAAACAAACATAAATAAGTATGACATGAGGTAATATGTTGATGTTTTGGGTTGAAGCGTGTGATAAATTGGGATGACAGCCCGTCTCCGCTTTCCCACGAGGCCTCGTCTCTCTCCCTCCTCTCACTACACAGTGTCGTTGAATCGCCTGTCAAACGGTACATCGAGGAGGGACGTAACAAAACAATCAGTCCGAAAGAAATTCAAGAATTTCGCCAGTCAAGAGCTGGCCGGAAATCGGTGGAAATTACGCCACGTAGAGATGGCGTGACACCGATTGAAAATGTGAAAAAGATTGTTAAAGCCAACAATCAGAATGTTAAAGCAGGAAAAAACAAGAAGGTATCCCAATGTGTGAGACTGGCTTAACACATATTTTGAGATATCTATAAAGCAGCTTTGAATAATTTTTAAGTTTTTACTTTCACATCATTAAAAACCTGTTTTCTGAGGTGTCATTTAACATTTTATTGCATTTCAATCAGTTAATTTAAAAACAGACTTAACTTTCAGCGTTAAAAACCTTTAACCTTAAACCCATAACAAACTTTGACAATTACATAGTCTGATCAGGATTGTAATGATACATAGTCTAATACAGAAAGAACACCACATAGCTTATAACATGTTAAGGCATCATATCCCACTAACCAAGTTATAACTACATGGTTTACACAGGTCTTGAAAAATCCCTAAATTTGATGTCTGTCTTGAAAAACCCTTAAAAATCACATTTTGCCTTAAGTACTCTTAAAAAAACTATAAAAGTAAAAACTAATCCTTAATTTTAATTTTAAAAAAGACCCTTATTGTGCTTCAGAAAATTTGAACAAATCATGAACTAAAAATGGATGAATCTGTGAGATCAGTTTCTGCATTAAAGTCACAAGGTGCTGTGCAGAGAATATCTGTATGACTATAATTCAGCTTTGAAGGAAGTAACAAATTACAGCATAGGTGATGTGCATTGGTGACAGCGTTTTTTGTTATTGATTCATTTTACTCTTGTTCCAGCTTGAAGCCACCATCATTCTTTGTTTTTTTTTTATTAAACATATATTTTTTCTTGAACAACTCAGATTTAACATCAAGCTAAAGCACCTGTGAAATGTAATTATACAAGTCTAATTAATATTTGGTTGATAATGAAGGGAGATAATCTTATATTAACCATTTTTCAGCAAGTCACACTTATCTCCCCTATGTTTCAAATTCATTATACATGTGCATGAAATACAACACACTTTAGGGTAAGAAAATGTGTTTTCAAATACATTTTATTCATTATTGGTTTATCCAGTGCAAATGGGATGGTTGAATAATTAAGCTTCTCATTTTTGTTATTATTAGTAGTTTAATTTATTTTCCATTGATTATTTGCATTTAAATGCAGTAATTTTAAACCCCAGTTTTATTTATTTATTTTTTTTTTTAATAAAAATAAAAAATAAAACTTCTTTTTATTTGATTTCTGCTTTTATCCACATTAAAAAAAATGCATTTTATTCTAGCAAAGCTCAACAACAAATTAAAAAAAAACTCAGTTTTGGATCTTCAATTCTTCATTATCTGCACCAGTGCATCATAAGAACAATGAATATAATTCCTCTATCATAGTATGAATGCGTATATGTTCCCTGTTTCTCTTTTACAGTCAGGATGGGAGGATAGTTCTGTCTCTGAGAGACCCGACACTGTCGGCAAATCTCTCGCACCTTCGGTGATGAGTGATGCCCCGAGATCTTCCACCAACCTTTCAGATTCCTCTGACACAAACCTGCGAGTTGGGGGCAAAATGAAAGTTTCTCCTGCATACAAATGTAAGCTGACATGTTCTGTATACTGTCACATTACACTGCAGTCATCATTTTATTGTCATGGATTACAGTATGGGTTAATTAGATTTAAAAGTACATTTGTCATATTGTAGATTTTAGTCTTGAAGATAGCATGTTTAAAATTAAACTGTGTTTAAAAGTTACCTTGTTTTAAGTTAGTTTGATACAGATACCTGGGTAATTATTAGCATTTTGTTTTAACCCTCTCCCTCATAGAGGACACCATGAAAAGACCTATGCGAACAGCATAAAACCAGATCAGCCTGCAAGTAACTTGCAGGCTGATCAGGTTTTATGCTGTTCGCTGCTCCTCAGTGGTCTGGAAATGAGGATTTTGTAATTAAATTTGGTAAGCTTTAACTGTGGTTTTCTGCAGATCAGGCTTTATGTGGTACCTATTGAGTGCGTCAAAATGAGTCTATATGAGGGAAAGGGTTAATGTCACAGAACTGATAACTCAAAACAAGAGAGAATGTGTAAGCTTTAGGGACCTGTTTCACTAAACTGTATTGAAACATTTTTCATAAACACAAATTCAGATATACAATAGTTGTATTCTTGAGTTCTACTTCACAAAAATTGATTAGTTTGTATAAATCAATGATATTGGTCTCCTTTCTTTATTTTTTTTTTAACTTTTAAAGGATTGACTGGAAACTTCATAGGACTTTTAAAGAATTGATTCCTTTTTTTTTTTTCTTTTTTTTTTTTTTTTGATACACTTATTGACTGGAAACTTCATAGGACATTAAAAGAATTACTTCCTTTTTTCTTTTCTTTTTTTTTTACTCACTTACCATTTATAGAAATTATACAGGTGTTAGTAATTATGTAAGATCATACAGGTGACAGTATAGCACAGTTATCAGATTGTCTGTGTTACATTCTGAATTGTAAAGAATGAACACTTAAGGGTGACATTTCAGCCGGGAGTGCCAAGAGCCGGGTGTCATCTACAGACTCAGGTATATTTACATGATAACCAGATATAGTCTAGCAGCCCAACCTCACTGCATGTTGTTTGAAGTAGCTTCACTCAAAACTCTTTTTTTTTTCCCCAAAAAAAATCTCCCTCCTCCAATATGTAAGTGGGAAGTTGTAAGTTGCTTACAGGTACTCCCCAGCAGTACAGGTTCATCACAGGGCCAGGGTGCTAGGATAACAGTGATTTCAAACTGTTGAAAATAATCAAATATATTCAATACAAATTTGATCCCCTAGTTCTTTGTTCTCATAAATAAAAAGTGTACTTTCGTATGATTTTCATGCAGAATCTAAAGACAATATTGCCTTTAAATTCAGTGTAGATTTGAATATAACCTTTGAGAAATGGGGCCAGATGTATTAACTATACAACAACACTGCTCATCAGTTGATAAAAAGCAGTGGATCCTTTTTAAATTTTAGTTTTAAGCCAACTTTTTCTGCTCATGGTCAGGTCAACAGTAAATTCAATGAAACAATAATTAAGTTTAAGATTTTCGAGCTCATAAGATAGCCATTCAGTTCATCCTACTTTATTGATTTTTGGAGAACTTGGCTAGGTTATATGTGTTACTATTGGATAATCAGATTATATAATTTGAATATCTCTAATGAGTCATGATATAATCAGAATATATAATAATCAGATTTTAATTTTCTGTGATTGGAGAGGTCACATGATATCCTTGTGTAGCTATTGGATAATCAGATTATCTAATTTGAATATCTCTGTGATTGGAGAGGTAACATGATATCCTTGTGTAGCTATTGGATAATCAGGTTATCTAATTTGAATATATCTGTAAACATAGAAGATATCACATGATACCCATCTGTAGCTATTGGATAATCTAATTATCTAATTTGATTATACCTTTTAACATTGGAAGGTCAATTTAGGACTTTTTTTTTTTTTTTTAAATCATTAATGCTTGTTTTATTGAAAAGGCCGACCTTAATGTTCCTCAGGATTTTTTTTCTTTTTCTTGTTTTTTTTTTCTTTTTCTTTGTTAGAACATTCAGTATCTATGCTGTTTTGGCTCATAATAATATAATTCCCAACTC
Source organism: Solen grandis (assembly GCA_021229015.1). Lineage (NCBI taxonomy): Eukaryota > Metazoa > Mollusca > Bivalvia > Adapedonta > Solenidae > Solen > Solen grandis. The sequence goes on from CM037789.1 coordinate 15,714,388, forward strand.
AAATTTATGTCATGCCCACTGAACAAGGGGCACAGACATTGCTGCTTCTTGATATATTTATAAATCCTGTTTTTTCATAGCATCATTTATGATCTATAAGATTCTTGCCCTTCTTGATATTTTTTCTGTGTAACAAAACCATGAGACTAGCATAAGCAAAATGTTGCTATATGACTTATTTACTGTCCCCCCGAGTCATGTTTCACTCAAAAACAGCAACAAAAATGAACAACAACAGCTTTTCTGTCCCTGCAGAGTATGGAACTTAAAACTGTGTATCCCCCCAAAAAATGCCTTCATTATTCTGCTCAGCACTCAGCCTCCATCTGTCCATATGTTGCAATCTTGCAGATGTAATTTTGTTGTAGTCAAATTGTCCAATTTAAGATTGTTTAAAACTGCATGTTTCTCTTATTCATTCTTTTTTAATACAGCTTAGAAGTGAAAAAAACTTATTTCTTAATATAATATAGCAAATGCATGCAATTAAGATAAATATCCCTGGGAAGTCTTTATGATAATTGCATAATAGAAAAAAATGCAGTTCATCATTTTTATAAACAATTTTTTAAAGATCATGGGCTTGACTGATATATCTTATATGTGCAAAGTGTTGTTTTACGGTATGGCACTGATTGTCTGCCCTTTACATTTTTCATGTCAGTCAGGTAAACCCTTTTCTAATTGTCTTAGAATTCAATGTTACATTACAATTTTTTTTTATTTTATTTTATGGATACATTCAATGCATGTCATAGTTGAAAAAATGACAAAAAAAAGTCAATGGGAATTTTATTTCAGTATTTCTATCAAAGAAATATATATATATGTATTTTTCTTTAATTTATGAATATAATATTTTTGCAGTAAAAAGCAAGAGAATAGAGTTAAACAGAATTGACCTTGGTATGGGGACCCCAGACTCTGCACGAAGAGGTCGAAAATCGAGGGCAGCAAGTAGAGAAAAGTCATTCAAACTGACCAGCCTGGCTGTAGATGAAGATTCTTCTGCCATACATATTAAGGTAAATTATTCTCCTAAACAATAGTGATAAGGTTCGGCTCTACTTTCCAACATAGATTAATTGGAAACATACTTCCTCGGGCAAATGAGGTTTTATAAATAAGCCCTTTACCACTGGCACATTGTTAAATGGAGGAGACTCAGATCAGACAACTCCTTCCAGGAATTGTCTGATCAGGGTGTGACCTTATATTGTAGCTCAGATTCCACACAGTCATTTATCAAAGTATTGATTAACCCTTTCCCTCATATAGACTCATTTTAACCCTTTCCCTCATATAGACTCATTTTAACCCTTTCCCTCATATAGACTCATTTTAACCCTTTCCCTCATATAGACTCATTTTGACGCACTCAATAAGTACCACATAAAGCCTGATCTGCAGAAAACCACAGTTAAACCTAACCAAATTTAATTGTAAAATCCTCATTACCAGACCACTGAGGAGCAGCGAACAGCATAAAACCTGATCAGCCTGCGAGTTACTCGCAGGCTGATCTGGTTTTATGCTGTTCGCATAGGTCTTTTCATGGTTTCCTCTATGAGGGAAAGGGTTGATATGTTTGAATAATGTTGTGATAGTAATTCTACTGTCTAATGTGATAATATTTACTTTGTTGTGTCTCCTGCTGTCACCAGAGGTGACACATAGGGATCACTTTCAGTCGTCTGTCGGTCTGCACAAATAAAGTGATACTACCATAAACGCTCATGTATTGTGTGCACTCATGTATAGTGTGCAGGCCTAGTTTAAGGTTCAAAACCTTGGTAAAAAAACTATTTCCCCTTTTTAATGTGCACTCGTTCTTTGTACATCGAGGAGGCCACCATTATGTTTAACTGCGGGTGTTTTGCGGACGTTCGAGTGAACTACAGGTAACAAAGTTCTACTGCTTACGCAAGTCAGTCATGAGATGATTATTATTCACATCTCTAGTAAACACTTCAAAAAAAAACTGAATGCTTGTGTATTGTGCTCACCCCTTCTTCGAACTCGAAATTAAAGTCATAGAAATGCACACAGTTCATGAGCGTTTACGGTAATGTGGCTGTGAGAAGAACAGAAAATTCTCTTTAACCCTTTCCCTCATAGAGGATACCATGAAAAGACCTATGCGAACAGCATAAAACCAGATCAGCCTGCAAGTAACTCACAGGCTGATCAGGTTTTATGCTGTTCGCTGCTCCTCAGTGGTCTAGTAATGAGGATTTTACAATTAAATTTGGTAAGGTTTGAGTTTGGCTTTCTGCAGATCAGGCTTTATGTGGTACCTATTGAGTGCGTCAAAATGAGTATATATGAGGGAAAGGGTTAATGCTATTCATTCAGTTTTATGTTAAATGTGGCTTTTTTTTCTGTGGCTATGAAAAATACTAAAGAGAACAATAGTGTAGCCAAGTAAGTACCATATTATAAGAAGGTCTGTCCATCTGTTTGTCACATTTTTTTTGTTACACTTCTTTCAGCAGGGTACACATGTGTTCCAGGGAACTTTGCATAGGACATACAGAAACACACAATTTTAACATTTTAATCTTGCAGGAATCGAAGTCCGCACGTCGGACAAAAGTGGTATTGAGCAATGAGATCATCCAGCAGCTGATGACCGAGAAATGGATGCCAACGATGGAGGGCGACTACCAATACGAGGATGTTCTGGACAATCTGATAACGGAGCTGGACAACGAGAACCCTGTGGTCTATGACAGTGCTTGTGGCTACCTGACCGCACTGTTTGGGTAAGGATTTAATGACAGTGCTTGTGGCTACCTGACCGCACTGTTTGGGTAAGGATTTAATGACAGTGCTTGTGGCTACCTGACTGCACTGTTTGGGTAAGGATTTAATTGTCGGTTTACCGCACTGTTTGGGTAAGGATTTAATGACAGTGCTTGTGGCTACCTGACTGCATTGTTTGGCTAAGGATTTAATTGGTGTTCCAGGGTTTAACCTGGTGCACAAAATTGCCCATTTTAACTTTTAAATTGCATAAATGACCCCCATATATTTCAAATTTTTTCTCTTTATCTATATAATATACGTCATTTGTCCTGCATTTAAGAATATTAAGGGAAAAAAAAACCTGGTGTTCTTGTTGCAGTTGGAAGATATTACTACAAAGTACAAGTCAATTTGTGCCAGTCACTTCAAATAACAAAACATTAAGTTTGGGCCTCAAGGAGACCGGCTGTGGGTCCCGTCTTGCAGGGTAATACAGTATACTCAAATATGCCCTCAAGAAGTAGCATTATAGCTGTAGTTCACTAGTATTGGACAGATATATCAGTTTGTTGATCAATCATTGAGGCAGACCACGCTGTTTAAATGTTGACAATGATTTCCTATTCGTCAAAAAATTACTAGCCATTTTATTATTTCAGGTAGAGTAGCAGTTTTTGGTTCTTAACAACTTAACGGTATCCTTATTTCTGATTACATAGTTTGATGCTGTCACTGCACTTTCAGTCTAAATTGCTTTAGCAATATTTTGACATGTTAACTGTGAAAATGATCAATTAGTGCAGTTAATTTGATTGATTTATTTTTTGAGTTTACCGTCACTGTGACAGTATTTTAGTCATACAGCGACGTCCAGCTAATTACAGGTGGAGGAAGATCGGAATGCACTGAGGCATATGGGTAGAACCACCGACCTACTGCAAGCCAGCTGAAAGGCTTAGTCACATCAAAATCTGAATGACCCTGCCGGGACACAATCCCACACAGGGACTTTACCTTCTCGGCCATGGAGGCCCACAATACAGTTGATAACAAAGACATTCAAATTATTTATTGTTGTGTTTTAAAAATTATCAGAAGTTGCACAACCCTTGGATTCTTTGTACAATCTGTATAAAATAACAGTTTGCAAGTATTAGTTTAAAAGTCACAGATTAAATATTAATCAGTGAGAATGACATACTGATTAATGAACAATTTTTTTCTGACTGATTCCCAGCATTGAAGTTCACTGTGTGTCTGTATCTACAGGGATCTGGGCATCCCAGAGAACCAGTTGGAGAAGACGTTGGACAAGCTGCAGATAAACCTGAACAACATCAACCCGGCCATTAAGAAGTACACCCTGCGTACCATGCAGACCCTTGGCCAGGGGCGCCAGGATGTCATCCTCATGATTCTACCCAAATTGGCTGACCCCGAGGTACATACTGTTGTTAGAGTTGTTAAACCCTTGCTTCACAAGAGTGGTGGGCTATAATATAGGAATCATGCTCCCCAAGTCACATGATGTCCTACATTCTCATTACATGACGACAAGGTGGGATGCAGGGGTCTTTATTATCACTTATTGGGGATAGTTTTAGTTGATTTTTATTTTTTTATTTTCTTTATACCCATAGTTGTAGGGGATTGTGTGCAATAATCACTTCCTATTCGTTGGTTGTCTGTCCCAGGGCACATGCTTACAAGGTTTTGGGTTCAATCCTTTGCCACAACTAGGTTGTTAAAATTGGTATTGATTTATCTACCTTGTATTTTTGTTCATAGATAGTTCCAGGACTGGCTGCCCATGGTCAGGTGTTGTGGTATCATCTTTTTGCATGAAAATATTTTACATAGATGCTTTAAATTCAGCCCTATGAATAATTTCAAAAGTACATCTTAAGACATTAGAAATTAATTAGATCTGCATGGATTTAATGTTATTAAAAACTAATATGATATTAAATTCCTAAGATGCTGTTATACCCCCATCAACACTGTAGTAGATAGCATTTAGCAATTGGATCTTTTAACCATCAATCAGTCTAGCATGTTGTTATACACCCATCAACACTGTAGTAGATAGCATATAGCAATTGGATCTTTTAACCATCAATCAGTCTAGCATGTTGTTATATCCCCATCAACACTGTAGTAGATAGCATATAGCAATTGGATCTTTTAACCATCAATCAGTCTAGCATGGGACTGATGAACAATTGACTAATCTGTTGAGTCAAGTCTTTGTGGTTGATGTCTGAATCTCATTCAGTCATGACAGTTTTTTATTCTTCAGGAGCCGACACGACGGGCAGCTGCTGAAGCTATCGAGGTTCTGACGGGAGCGACAGACAAAGAAATGCTGCTGAAGATACTGGACGAGATGGGGGTGACCAGCGGGCTGTACAACAGCAAGGAAGATGAGGTACATCCAGTACTCTTACACGCAACCTTTATTATGCAGTTATATATACCTTGATTAAATTAATTTCAGGTTTGTGGTTATTGGATAACCAAACTTAGGTACCCATGTAGATTTATGCGTTTTAACTTAAAAAACTATCCATGGAATAAAATCTATAACATTCCAATTGACGGGAGACCAGTTACTCGGGTGGAAGTGGATGGAACTTGGCTCGATGTTGAAGCAAGTTTCTGCTATCTTGGTGATATGCTGTGTTCCATTGGAGGTTGCAAGTTAGCCATCATTACCAGATGCGGTATTGCATGGTGAAAATTCTAGAAAGTCTTGCCAGTTCTGACATCTAAACATGTCACCAAAATCCTGAGGAAAAGTGTTCTCCGCCTGTGTCCGCTCAGCTTTTCTATATGGAAGTGAAACCTGGGCTTCTGCAGCTTCTGACTTTCAATGGCTTCGCCGAAATGACAGATCCATGATTCGCTGGATCTGTGGCGTCAAACCTCTTGATGAAGTTTCCACAGCTACTTTACATGCCAAGCTGGGGATTCAGGACATAACATTTTTGCGCAATTGTCGCCTAAGATGGTATGGGCACATAGAACGCTCCACAACATGCATCAATACAGCTGCAGAGGGCGTGGTAGACCCAGGAAAACTTGGTCTGAATGTGTCAAGGCTGATCTGAAAATGTGCAATCTGGCCAACACTGATCCTTTGGACAGAGATGCATGGAGAGTTGGTGTTAAAACACGGTAGCTACCTTCTGCCTACCCCATAACCTTGGACATCCGCAGCAGTTGAAAAATAAAAGTCAGGGTCAAGTCAATTCACTGTTATCACATTGTGACATAGGTTTGCCAGCTTATAAAGGGAGACAACTAGGGTGTATGTGGCATTCCAGTATTTGCTACTTGCCTCCTTTTGTTTCCTTTAAATAACAAACTTTTACATGGATTCATGGATTGACGATATCAAATACACAAGATAGTTTCAGTCTCTTGTCATTAACATAAAATAAAATGAAAATTTGTTTATTTTAATTCTGTATGGAATATATCTCATCTTGAATCTATGCGCTTTTGAAAATATTAAAATTGTATCACTTATTGATGAGATTGTTTTCCCAATCTTCTTAAAACAACAAATATCTTCTATATATTTGACAGTACTGTAAGTATAAAGCAATAATGATTGAGCACATTATATTTTTGTCTTTGTTTGGAACAATGTTGTAGACATTGCTGTAAGAATGGAGATGGCAGTAACATCACTGCAATGTTTGTTAGATGCCAGCCTATTTTCTACAGTGTCTTTATTCTCCATACTAGGAGCTGGCCCTGAGGATGCTGGCAGAAAGGTTTGGTGATCGTGGCGATGACCCGATGCTGTTTGACCGTATCCAGGACTGGGTGGAGGGGACCACACCTGGGCTATATGAGGATGAGGTGAGTTGTCTCCCCTTGGACGAGGGGGTGAGGGCACATCTTTATTTAATTACAGTCTGATGCAGTTTTTTATTCAGTTTGTCTGAAGTCTTCTGTTTCAAGTAGACACAGTCTCCAAATGACTGAAATACTGTTGATGGGACGTTAAACCGAGCAAACAAACAATTCCTCGCCATGTTGAATGTGAAGACTTGCCTTACAAGACAAGTCTGATCCTTTGCTGACTTATTAAGTCTCCCAAACAAAGTTTGGAGACTTATTGTTTTTTAACAATGAATCAAATAACAATACACTGTCCCATGCTTCTTGACAGGGTCCTCATTTGTCCATTTCTTTGCATTTCCATGTCTTCTGTGCCTTTTCATGTGTTGTTTTTTTCTGTGTCAGCGTGATGACGACACCATGTGGCGGGACGGGTCAAAGTCACGGAAGTCATCCATGTACCAGGGCAAGGAAGGTTCGTTTATGTCAGAGGGCAAGTCAGGTACAATTGTTTATACTATCTATTCAGAAACTTCTAATAAACTCATATTCATCTCAACTATATTCAGTTGAGTCATTAATTAAGACTTCTATTTTTTCACACACAGTGTTGTTTTTATCTTAATTGTTGTTTATATCTTAATTGTTGTCCACAATATTTAGACACAACCTTTCCTGCTGCTGTATTGTTATGTGTTGTGTATCAATTTAAGATATATTTTGTCTTGAATTATTAGCAACCCAAGTGGCTGAGTGGTTAGTGTGTCAGCCATGTAACCAGGTGGCACCTGGGTCTATCCCCAGCTGTGACAAAGTTTTCAAGAGTCCTAATGATAAGATTATCTCCCTTGTTTGATGCTTTACATACAGGGAAATGGATGACTGGATGTGTGTTTTTTTGTACCATGCTATTTGTTTATGGTATGATATTGCATTTAGAAAGTATTAATTATTTGGTTTGGGACTGACCCTCAGTTGGAATATAGGGGGTCAGTATTGTTCATATGGTGCGAGGCACGTTATGTTCACATAACTGAGATTTGACCAATGAAAACATAAGCAACTGTGGGAGTAAAACATTATGTCTGTCTTACTTATGCAAAGTCTCCAAATAACTGAATACTGTCTGGAGGACATTGAACTAAAACAAGCAAATAAACAGAATCTACTCTTATAAATATATTTATCAATTCTTACTGAGAGGTAACAGTATTATTTTTGTTTGTCAACTTTTTTTCGCTTCATAAACTGGTCAGGTCCACTCTGCTATGAAAATTGAGCAATGAAATGTTTGTTTGTCTTTGTGTGTTTTTTCTCTTTGCTAAAATTTCTTCAAAATAAAGGTTGAAGTTTCAGAAAAATGCCATATGTATCACAGAGAAACAAATGTGAATATCTTATTTAGACAAGTGTGTTAGTGTATATGTTTGGTTTACCTTGAATATAATTGGTGAACCCTCCAAGTTATAATGGTCTCCAACAATATTATAATGGTCTCCCGACATTATTATATTGGTCTCCTACATTATTCCAGTGATTGACAATATCTACGACACCAGTCGGCAGACGACAATGTTTGCTGACATGCCCACAACACCTTGTTTCTCTAGCGACCCAAGTGACCTTGGACTGTCTAGAGGGGTCAGCATGACCGACCCCAAAAGCGCTGGGGTCAGATCAGAAAAAAGTCGCTTCAATGCCAGGCTTGACCTTATGGATAGAAACGGGGCATCAATTGTCCCGAGTGATCGAGTTGAACTTCCCACTCCGGTCTCTGATGAAGGGATGATGGATCAGTTTTTAATGGAAACCCAGAGCCCATTTATGCAAGACCCGTTGTTGTTTCTGGAGAAGAGTAACCTTAGCAACAAGACATCAAAGAGCAACAACCAGAACGAGCTTGACGGTCTGCTTCTGAAGGAACGCACCCTTACTGATCTCTCACAAGTCGGTCCACTGCCAACATTTTTAGCCGACAATTCTGGGCGCCATCTTGACGATATATCAACAGATAGTGCGTTTGAAAGCGCATTTTCTTTGAGCGAGTATGCGCATTCACACTTCTCGGAGATGAATACGGTCTCGGTAATGGATCGACAGAGTCCGCAGCGCAGTCAGGTCTCAGAGGAAAACAACATGTTTGACGTCGAGCAAATCTCGACACTGGAATACGAAGGTAGTTTTGCTACTGCTAAAACTACTACTACTTCTACCACTGCCCTTGCTGCTGATGAAACTGACGGTTCTAAACGCATGCCGGTTGGAGATATGAGCCTGAGCATGGGTAGTGCTGATAACAGCATGTTGAGTGATGTTGATGAAGAATTTAACACTGGAGAAATTAGCGTGGAGATTACCCCGCGTCAGGGGTCCGGTAATTCTTCCATGTCGCTTGATTACTGTGTCGTGGAGTGATTAATATTTGAAAAAAACTAAAATTGCATCAGGTGTGTTTTACTTTGTTGGGGAAAATGCAATAACACTGCAGTTTGAAAAAGGCTTGCTTAACATAATAAATGAATCTTGTTGTCTCTTATGGTTGACCTATTAAATCACTTAAACATATCAATAATGAGGACTACCTGCTCTGTTAAACTTAAAGGGATCAGTTTTTATAAAAAAAAATCTCCATCAAATGGTCCTCTTTGAGCTTAACTGATGATGTAAACAAGCCATATAATGGACTGATCATGAAGTTCATTTATCTTCTTCTATTTCTGTGTGCACTCACACAGATTCCGGTAAACACTTAATTTTTAGTTTAAATTACTCTGTATATGCAGTTAAGACATAAGAAATTTTGTTAATTTATTCAAATTTGTTAATTTAAACATAAGCTGAAAAACAAGTTTTAAACAGCTTGTAGCATCCGCTTTAGGAGCAGAATGTCATGGGTTGGATCCCTGGCCTCAACATACCAAAGTCATAAAAAAATGGTACTGGTATAGCTCCTTTGCTTGGCGCTCAGCATATAAGCATGGCACATGTCTATGGTCTGATACTGCAGTGTGGCAGCACTATATCTGTCTCAAGTTGACAGTCACCAAATGACTGAAATACTGTGGGCGGGACATTAAATCTAAGCAAACAATTTAACAACTTGTATACAGCTCTTGTACTGGACCAGTACTTTGCATCTTGGAAAGTCTTGGAGAAGTCCAGCTCCCAGTGGGGATCAAACTCTCAACCTTTGGATCCATAGTCAGTGAACACTGATATACCTGAACCTACAGGATTAAAAATTTATATTTCATAAAGCCTGATCTGCAGAAAACCAGTTAAACCTTACCAAATTTAATTACAAAATCCTCATTTCCAGACCACTGAGGAGCAGCGAACAGCATAAAACCTGATCAGCCTGCGAGTTACTCGCAGGCTGGTTTTATGCTGTTCGCATAGGTTTTTTCATGGTTTCCTCTATGAGGGAAAGGGTTAAACAAGTAGTAGACATCATGATTTTAATTCATGCAGAAAACAATAAAATGTATTTTGTGACTAACCATTGTGTCTTTAGTTGTCTTTTTGCATTTTTGTTTTGTCTGTGTGTCTTTTCGGTGATGTATATTAACATGCATGTATTAAATTTGTTTTCTTGCTTTCATATATTTTAATTGCTTGAAAGCATTTTTTACAATCTTAAATGTTAAACTATTTGCTTTCTTAATTTAAAGACATGGGATTAAAATGGAAAATTTTTAAAAAAAAAAATTGTTTCAAAATATAATTTATCATGTATACATACATAGCCATGATATATATGTTGTTTGAATTTGAGTATAACAAATAATCAGAAATTATTTTACCTTGCTAAAAATGAAATAAAAATCTATATTAGCACAAACAGTTTCACAGTTGTTTAACTACAAGATTTTCCAAATATGTCTAAAATGAATCTATACAAGGAGTGGGGTGTCCCCCAAAACCACAACTTCCAGATAAATGAACAGTAACAGAATTATCTTTTAAGTGTATAATGGATAGGTAACTTTTGGTGTTGAGCCCAGGAAAAGATGAGGTAATTAAATGGTTGCATTTACTGAAGTGTCGCGATCCAAATATTGTGTAGGAATTTTCTCTGTTTTTTAGCTAAATATGTGTAAAAGAGGAAGAAAATATCTCTCATGGTGAAGTTATTTTTCTTATTGCATCTTTGTCAAGAGATTTTGATATAAGAAAACTCTTTCTTTTTGTTTTAACTTGTAGTGATGGATGATATTGTTGTCTTATTTTTACAGGCAGGAAAGATGGAAAAGCTGGCGCAAAGGGGTAAGTACAAATATATATACAACAAAATAATGTGTGGCTTGAATCAAGTATTTTCTTAGGCCCTTACACTGTTTTTCATTATTTCCTGATGATGTGAATACACGTGGTAAAGATGATAGATTTGTTCTTAACACTTTCCCTCATAGAGGACACCATGAAAAGACCTATGCGAACAGCATAAAACCAGATCAGCCTGCGAGTAACTCGCAGGCTGATCAGGTTTTATGCTGTTCGCTGCTCCTCAGTGGTCTGGAAATGAGGATTTTATAATTAAATTTGGTAAGGGTTAACTGTGGTTTTCTGCAGATCAGGCTTTATGTGTACCTATTGAGTGTGTCAAAATGAGTCTATATGAGGGAAAGGGTTAATTTGGTGGGAATAAGATAAAGCTTGTATTCAGTGTATTCTTCAAAACCATCAGGGGCACTGCTAAGTCACTGTCTTCTTGTGCATTCTTTGTCAGCTACTTTTACCTTTTTTTTTTTCTTTTTTTTTTCAAAATAGATTGATGATGAAGAAGCGATTGTCAGACATTGATGGATTCTCGACTATATCGGACCGCAGTACATCCAGTAAACGCTCCAACAGAAGTGACAGGTAGGCCAGAGTGACCGGTCATTTCTGTCAGGTGGAAACATAGAGTTAAAGAAAGTCTAATGCTTAAAAAAAAAATCAACTTTTTACCTCATAACTACAGACTTGTTTTGAATCATTGGTAAACATAGAAGATTTCCAGGAGCTGTCTGATTATGGACCCGCTCAAACAATACTGTATCTTAGATTCTACACCGTCTGCCCAGCAAAGAAAAATCCTTTGTGTCCTAAACATACCATTCAAACTTTGGTTAATTAATATTCATGAAGTCATATATACATGAATATGCATGAGGTAAAGTGTTTAAAGCAGTTAGAATGGTTGCAGCACGCGCCCCAAATCTGTACCGAGTGTCAAGTCGAAGGTTGAGTCCGGTATGATAAAAGTGTGTATAGATAAACCTGAGAAGACCGATCAGCCGGTTGAATCGTTCTGCATCAGGTACCGCGTAACATGTGTTGTCAGATGTGACCATAGTGTAGTATTTTACAGCCGTGAAAATATATATTGATGGTTTTGTGTAAAACTAGGGTATCTTCATATATATTAAGAATCGAAGTTACAATAGTTTTGCACAACCTATATTAATCACTCAAGATGGCTCAGGTGGCCATTATGTGGTCATTATTGTGGGAGCAAACTGGAGAAAACCCATGTGTCTGAACGAGTGACTACTGTACCCTCTCATGTACGTTACCAGGAATCAATCCTGAGATACATTGGTGAGAAGTGAGGCGCGTTACCTCTATGCTATCCAGGCACCCTGATCCTGTCTACAGGTTACAAAACAAATGATATATCAGTCTCTATTATTTCATCTAAGTATGTCTTATTTAAGTGAATAAAAAAAATGAGTTAAAAACATTATCAAGGCTTAAATGTCAAAACTTAATGGCTTCTGAATTTTACTGATTGTTGATTGGCCTTTTGTGTGTGTGATTTGCTAAATATGCCAACTGAAACGGTCACCAAAAGGTAGCAAGTCACGTGGTCCTAACAATAGAAAATATCTCCTGATTGGCCTTTAGTTAAAATTCTACTGATTTATTGATTTGTAGAATTCAACCTAAAGATATCTGTGACTGAGACACTAAATTTTAACTCTTAGAAAGGTTATTGTTAATATACAGGGACAATTAACCCTCTTTGGATTTATACCTATTGCTTGGGTAATTTTTCTTCATGGTATAAAGATGCATTTACTCTTAATTCAATGGAAAAAAATAAATAAAAAGTTTGAGATATCAGTGGAAATGTGATATTGTAGGAGTGCCAGTAACAGTGATGGTCAGCGGACACCCAGTCCCCTCCCCCTGTCACCTAGGTAACCAAAGGTGTTGTCTGGTAATTGTTGTAACAGATAGCCCATGCTAAATTGGTATATTAGGTTGGCATGGCACAATGTTGCGACCAGTTATAAGGGTATAAATTTGTTAATAAGTGTGTGAAAATGTATCTTGTGGTACAGAGTTTACATAGCTAAAAGAAAGAGTGAAAGAAAGAAAGAGAGGAAATTGCTTAAGGATGTATATTTTCAATAACTGAAGTGTTGGTAGAATACATTATTACATGCTTTTGAAGTAGCGTTGTGGTCAAAATTCATGTCTAAATATAATATAAAAGTTTATATACATGTGTTACTAACTCAATTTTTATAGGATGAAAAACTGAAGAGTTTTTAAAAATAAAACAAACAGTGTTTACTGTCTCTATATTGTGCACAATATGTTTGTAATTAATTTTCCTCTGACAGTTTGGTGTGAGAGAAAGAGTGAAAATGAACAGGGAGTACTTTAAAAATTGTATATTTCATTACAGAGACATTATGGAGTTTAAGGTCGAACCTTCTAAGAAAACTAAACCGTTTCTAGGGGGTACATATGTATTCAGGTGACAAATAGTGGAAAACTGTGATGTAAATTTATATGTGAACTTGTTGTGACCTATTCCCTATTCAGGAATGTATTTTATAAATTCACTAGCCAGTTTGCATTATTAAGATCTAATATTTAGTTGTCCAAACAGAAAAGTTGGTTAAATTCTGGTTGTCCTTGGCCACCAGACAGTCACCTGTAGTAGTGTTATAAAATGGCACTTGTACTATCTTGCCATAGAGCTAGCTTTCGTGGCGACGTGGTAGAGTGTCCGATTACATACCGAGTGTCCTGAGTTTGATACCAGCTCGGAGCAGTAGGATTTTACTTGAATACACCTAATTCTCCGGTTGGCAGGTGCTTAGAGCATCCATCGCAGGAGCAAGAGGTTGACAATTTCATTCCCATCCATGACATGTAATGAAGTTGCATAAATAATTTAGGTTGCTCCCCACTGGTGTCAGGACAATGTAACTGTGTTATCATTCCCCATTGTTATGTTGTAATACTGTTATGTGGCAACACAATAGCTGTCTTAAGAAGGCATAATCTCCAAATTACTTTAATACTATAAGTTGGACTTAATATCAAAAAATCAAACAATAGAGACAAAAAACATGATGAAATTTTGTAATTTTACAATGTAATATGAAAATATTATGTGTCTTGTAACCAACTCCTAACTTGGAGTCCCAGTACTTCAAATTTTTTAACAAGAACTCCTGATTTTCGAAGATGCCCCTATATAGATATATAGAAGGACTTTCAACTTTTGTGGCTTTGCCTTTCCTGAGGACCTGTAAGACAGAGAACAGAAATGAATGAAGTTATTGGAATCATTCATGATGCTGATAGGAATTCAGACTGATTACTGTTGTATAGTTGCAGCTGTTGTATGAACCTCTGTAGTTGTTACAAAACTGGGAATGTCAAGAGTAAAAGGTTGGGGCTGAGAATATATTTAATCAATCTTCAAATATGTATTTTATGCGTGTTTGCTCAATATTTTCGAAAAAATCTTAAGTTGTTTTGTTTTTCAGTTGTTTGTAGTGCGGGTTTCTGAAAAAAAAAAAAAATATAATAATAATATTTTACTTAGTTATTCAAAATACAAAGTATGCAAAGTGTTAATTGTAGATAAAACATAGCTAGGTCTGGTTTGACCTGTATCTTAGATCACCTTTACTGGTTTACTTTTGGAGTAACAAAAATGGCTTACCTTTTATGTCTCTAAATCAAATACGTTCATTGATGGTTCATTCATAATGCAATTTTTTGAGTCTAAACATCCAAATTTTATAATAAAAAATAAAATAAATAAAACAAAAAGATTTAGGTAAGGTTTTGCATTTGGTTACATAAGTATAGAGGACATGACATAAGTTTAAATCGGCAAAATGTTTTGGTTTTTTTTAAACAAAAAAAGCAAGTGCATTTGCTTGGGAAATACGCTTACTGTGTTTAAAAAGAACATTAAGATTGTTTTTCTCATGGCAGGCATGGTGGTTCACCAGTCGTGGGAGACCGCCTTGAAGATGTTATTCAGGAGATTGAGGATGACAACCTTGACCTTGACATAATGACATTTGACCTTGAGCAAGGTCATGAACACAAAGCGCATTATGTTAAACAAAAAACTCCAGCTGACCTAGAAAAGAAGAGCACCGAGTCTGATATCAATGGGAAAAATATTCCGTTTGACCTTGAGAAGGAAGGTCGAACCTCTACCAAGTTGTTACAAGTGGCTGATGTTCAAAAGGCTAAACCTGATCCAATTGCTGAATCATCAGCCCCAGTTTTGCCGCAAATCCTTGTATCGCAATCTGGGTCAAGGAAGTCTTCGTCCGTTGCTAGGTCCCCAAGTCCTGTAACCAAGGAAACAACCTTGGTTCCTAAGGGGGTCACACAAAGCTCATTTGGATCAACTAATCTCTCTGAGCACACTTTGGCAGCTCCCGTTGCCACGCCAATGGCTCCCCAAGCCACCCCAGCCAGTGCTGTGGACACAACCTCCCCAGGGTAAATCTCACTTTGTGTGTCCACACTGTGTTTGTCCAGGTGTCAGGGTCAATGCCTGCTTGTGGACCCATGGATCTATGTTGTGTATGAAACTGTATTGTGGCAGTTACACAGAATTGCTTGGTTTTCGTGTTTCATGGCCCTGGATGATTTAAACTCACATTGAACCTTTGACAGATTCCCTCACTAATTTGCTATGCGTTTATTATGGCTTTGGATGTTTCACTGTGAAAATCAAAGCATTGATCAATGTTCATTAAAGTTTGAAAGTGCTCTAACTGCCTCTGCATTTGTTTTGATGGCAGAATAATTTGTGTATAAATTAATACTTGTGGCAGTAGCATGGACCTTTCCAATGTTTACATGTGTATTCAAATTACATTAACAGATTATCCAATGGCTGCACTGGAATATCATGTGATCAACAGATGTTTACACAAAAGGACACAATGATTTGTTTGTGATACTTTTTGTGAGCATTTGATCTAGTCATTAAAAGAAAATGTTCTTCAAACACCTGATAAAGGTGGGAATTGAAATTTCATGTCAAAAACTGGAGAGGTCCTTGCAGGAAGGTCTGTGTTGCTATATATGCCCTAAGTAATCTCAGTCCCTGTGTTCTTTGTGTGGCAGCTCTATGTGTTGTGAATTATGTTCAGTTTCACTTGTCTCTGCATGTCTTTCAAAGCTTCATGGTTTCAGGACAATTTATGTTGCTTTGTATGTCTTTTGGCAGAGACTTGACTGTGTGTCCGGCTTTAAAAAAAAACAACCTTTTATTCAGTTTAGTTCTTGAGCATATACTGGGTTGTTGATAACTTGATTTCAGACATCTAGTGTTTGTCTGTCTGTCTTTCTTTCTTCATTGTGAAACCTCTCATTTGTGTGTTGAAAAGCAAATATATTTAGAGAAATAAGGAGAGTTTGAAAGAATTGACAAGATTATGAAAATAACGGTTTCTAAGAAACATTATAATTCAAATTATTTTTACTTCTATATTTTCTCATGGTAATTAAATCTAGTTTTCCAGGTAATAGAAATGTGTTACCACTGTTCTCTATGGGCACCCTGCCTTATCTTCAAGGATGCTGATCAACCCATGGATATATCCATGACCTTTTGAATTTGCTATATTAACAAAGGATTACTTTCATATTTCACAAGCAAGGATATAACAGTGGTCCTAATGACAGAACTTGTGGGTACAGTCTAATGTAACGAGATTAACCCTTTCCCTCATATAGACTCATTTTGACACCCTCAATAGGTACCACATAAAGCCTGATCTGCAGAAAACCACAGTTAAACCTTACCAAATTTAATTACAAAATCCTCATTTCCAGACCACTGAGGAGCAGCGAACAGCATAAAACCTGATCAGCCTGCGAGTTACTCGCAGGCTGATTGGTTTTATGTTGTTCGCATAGGTCTTTTCATGGTTCCTCTTGAGGGAAAGGGTTAAAAGGTCACCACACAGCTCTGTCCATTTAGAGGTAAATGAAGTACTGGTATGTCATCCAGACACCCAGATTAGCTTGGCATACCCCTTTCTTCACAAAGTAAAGATGGGAGCTATCACGAATATTGTCCCATCAGATAGGGTTCTGTATCCCAATGGGTACAATATCTTTTACAAATTGTTTAGTCAAGATGATGTAGTGGGGATATTCATCACCTTTCTTGTGTTGATACAATAGGCCAAGTAGAAACATTACATTAAAAGGTCTTTGCAAGGGCTGCATGTGAAAACTTTCCATCTCCTATTTCTATATGTACTTAGAACAGTTTCACAGGCAGCCCTCGATGTCCATTTTATGTCCTCAAATGACAGGAATAGCAAAACTTCATCCAACCTATAGATAATTCATTTCAATACAGTTTATCATAGTAAGTGATTACAATCTGTGAATTTAGGCCAAAGAAAACGGTAAAGTCAAAGGATCGCCGACGAAGTCAGAAAACACGGTCATCAAGAAAAGGAAGGTAGTTTACTGACTGTTACGTGTGTGACCCTTGCAAATCCATTGTCGGTTTTACGTCTGTTGCAAAATAGATTCAGATGCTTGGAAATCTCTGTGGAAATCCCCCTGTTGAACCAGACCTCTGTTGTAATACCTCATGTCCGTGACTCTCCAATGTTGAATTACATGACACATCGAGAAATGCATTATTTCACCATTTTATAACTATACCCCTGATTCATTGCTATGGGGACTATATGACAGTCGTCCTGTCCCTTCTTATACTCACATTACATGAAAACAAGGTGGGATGCAGGGATATTAATCACCTATAGGAATAGTTACAGTTTTTCTCTAAACCTCAGATGTAGTCTGAGAATTTCCATTGTCAATATTGCTTATGTGCTCAGGGAAATGTATTTAAATCTGTGTCTTCTGAACTAGACAAGAACTAGTTTGCATGGACCACCAGTCAGCCATTTACAAATACTTTGTTCCATAAAATCATAATTATTATTTGATTGAGTGTGATGGCATAGGATATCTACCTCTGATACCACCTCATTCATTTTTTTTTTTTCTTTTACTTTTTACCAGTCAGCATTCTGTGTTACTTTCTCTCAGCAATTTAATAATTGATGAATGTATGGATTTGCTTAGTTTAAACAATGCTCGAAACAGTTTTCAAATTATCAATAATCTCAGACTTAGAGATAATAATTATTATATTCTTTGCACATATTTGAGAAAAAGCTTGCATACTTACTGTAAAGTTAAGATTTTAAGGTGCAATTATTAAAAAAACTTTTTAAAATATATCTTTTTCTATCCAAATAAAAAAAAAAAAAAAAAAGAGATTAAAAAGGGAATTTGATTTTTATGTTGATATCAAATGTAAAATCAATTAATATCTCATATTTCATTAAACTCAGAAAGGACAAACATTTAATCTGGGTTTTGGATACCATGTGCGAGGGTGATAAGACATGTTCTTGGATTTATTGGGAGAACCTGATACATCCCAGTCACATGCTGTGTACTGTTGTCACAATCATGTGGCTTTGCTTATCAGGTTCTGAAGTACATACAGGTTTTGTTTAAAGAGATAGTCACCTCTAGGAGAGCTTTTCTGTCATCACTCTTTGTCCATCTGGCACCGTCAACAATTTGCTTTAAAAGACATCTCCTCTATATCAAGTCATAAATTTTACATGAATATTCATGAGGTCAAAGGTTTAAAAACTAAAAATGTAAGATCTTTTTTAAGGTTTAAAGCCCTTTGCCATTGACACATATGGAACATTGCTCTATGTGTGGTTTTAAAAAGAAAAATGGGAGATCAGTGTGTCCACCTTTAAAATGTCTAACCTGATTCAAACACTGCACTTATAGACTGCCAATCTATCGCAACAGATAATCAATGGATCTAAGTAGGTTATCTTTTAACCAGATTGTTTTACGTAAAAGATCTTTTGGGGAACAAATGAAAAAGTGCTATAAAGATGAGACAGATAAAATCTAAAAAAATGAACTATGTAATGTTTGTGAACCTACCTTTGCAGAGGGTTTTGCAGTAACAAAATTTGCTGAATGTTTACCGGTATTTATTATTTTAAATTTATTTAAAAATTAAAAAGGTAAAGAACAATTGAATCCTCTTTAAATGCTTAGGGCAGAAAAACAAACACATATTTGTTTATTTTATTATTTTGGATTAGGGCTCAAGTGCATTGGGCCAACGTCATTTTGTATTGTATTTGTGTATGAAATCCATACTTGTTGTTATAATGTGTCTTTTTTTTTTTTTTTTTATTTTTATGTAGAATTTTTGACATAACACAAAAGCTTTTGGTTTGCCTTACTCACATGTGATCAGTTGTGCTTGGAGTCTGTACAAAATAGTGTTCCATTCTCTTTTATATTTAAAAAAAAATAGAGAGAGAGAGAAGATACTGATGATTCTGTTTATTTCTCATAAAATACCTGTAAACATGGGAACTATCATATAGAATATGAAATAGCTATAAACATGTGGACTATTGAACACATCAAGTGATGGAGTACATATCCAATGAACCTTTCCAGTTTAAGTGGTGGTGAGTTGTCGGGATATTTTGGGGGGTTTGGAATTTAATTTTATGGCTCACCTTGGCAACCGGTCCCTTGTGGCTGAGAGGTAAGAGCATCCACTTTGGGAGGAAGAGTGTGAGGGAAGTTTGATCTTGATCACTGGTCATATATCAGACATGTTAAGACATGGTGCTGATAGCGCCAGTTTGGCGCTTAATATAAAGATAGTGTGTATTATAAAGAGAAGTCCCCTTTTCTATTACATTACATGCCAATTACATCATTTCTTTGTGAAGAAGATCTGTGAATTTTAAACAAATGGATAATTCTTTGGTTTGAAGTTCAGCGTTTGACACTAACTTTTTATCCAGGTACCCTGAGGGAACACCTGCTTTGAAATTAGGTGTCTCTCCTGAAAATTGGAGTCTATGTTGTGTCATTCAAACATATGATGACTTTATAACATTTGGTTAAAAAGTTATGAGTCATTACTAATAAGAAAGTTTTATGAAGATAATTACATAGGTTTTTAAACAAATGTTGCTGTTCAATTTACTTTAAATCAGAAAAGGAAGTGTCCCAGCGGAATACCTGGCATGTAAATTCTGGAGTCCCTTCCCAATTTTTGGTGTCCTCGGTATCCTGGAACACCATTAGTGTTGACCCTTAAAGTTTAGTAAATTGGATCCCAGGTTAGTCCAATGTAAGGATTTCATTTAATGTGGGTGTGGTAACATGCCATAAGCACTGTTTGCCATGATACATTAACTGCTGTGTTGTTTCAGGTTCACACCAAAGGATCCCACCCTGTATAAGTACTATGACAGACAAGGGCAGCTACGGACAGACACAAGGGGCAAACCACTCCGAGGTAATGATCTGTTTATCTCCACTTGATAAGTACAATTTTTTAAGTGTGTTAAGAAATATACTGGAAAGAAGCCTCATAAGCAAGATATTTTTGCTTCAATTAATTTTTCATACATTTCATATATATATATATACACACCATAGAAGACCAAAGATAGTGCACCACCTCTACTTTGGGGCTGAAATCCTGGGAAAAAGTTGATTTTCCATATGTTGTGTGCAGGCCAAATTCATGAAATCTGCCGGCTGCCAGTCTGATCACCACAAATCAGCTTGATCTACTTCACAAGTTTTGTTTAGCTCGATTTACTGTTCATTATAGTGTTACATCATAAGTGTTTGTTCTCAACACCACCATTGACAAAGAAAAAACAATGGTTAAAAGTAAACCAAATACTGGCAGTGACAATAATTAGTCAATTAATAATTGAACATTTGTAATAACTTTTTCTGCACTTGTCAATACTGATTAGTCAACAGAAAATAAAATGTGTGAAACCTGCATTACTGCAATTACTTTAACATTATTCAATGCATGAAAATTAAAAAATATCATTTATTATTACAATAAGACAGACATTACACACATGAAGATACGATGACAATAACACCACTATATGGTCAATAATACTGTTACATGATAAGCTGTTCATTTACTTGAATTACTTTCTGTATTAAAAAAAAAAAGCATTTCTTGAGCATGCACTTTGATTTACCATGAATATAAGTCTTTAACCCTTTCCCTCATAGAGGACACCATGAGAAGACCTATGCGAACAGCATAAAACCAGATCAGCCTGCGAGTAACTCGCAGGCTGATCAGGTTTTATGCTGTTTGCTGCTCCTCAGTGGTCTGGTAATGAGGATTTTACAATTAAATTTGGTAAAGTTTAACTGTGGTTTTCTGCAGATCAGGCTTTATGTGGTACCTATTGAGTGCGTCAAAATGAGTCTATATGAAGGAAAGGGTTAACTGAATATAAGTCATTAAAATATTTTTATTGACTGGTATCAGTCAAAAGCTCCTTTTATAGCGGCATGTATGAATTCAACCACAAACTTTCAACAGAAATGTCATTATATGATTGTCAATGGTGATAACATTGGCAATTTGATTAGTCTGGCTGTTTAGGTAAAAAAAATGGAAAAGTTCCCATAAATTGAGATTTTAGATCATAAATTTGGGAATGAGCACTCTCTATGATCTTCTATGGTATATGTATGGCTATGTTGTAATGTAAGTTATATGTTTGTATGAATGTCAGCAATTAGAATATGTAAAATTTAAAAAAAAAACAGGTATGAATTTCAGGGACACTCTAAATTTTAGTGCATAGGACTTATTTTTTATGATATGTCACAAATATTATTTTTAAACTTTTCAAGACTTGAGCTGTTGTATCAGTATTGATCCCCTTTAAACAAATTTTACATCTATTTTTTTAAATTCAACAAATTTGGATTCAAAACAATTTGAGATATAAATTTTTTGAACATTTTCACGGTTCTAAGACAGTTTTCCTACTATATTGATACTTAGTCAAAACCTGTAACATTAGCAGCATGTCAAGGGGTGGGGGGGATTTAATTAGTTAGCAGTTAGTCAAGGGAGTTAATCAGAAAGCAGCCAGTCAAGGGAGATAATCAGGTGGCTGCTGTATTTTCTGAAACTTTCTGGAATCCCATATCTTTAAAAAGATTGGCTGCCATATATTGGTGGCCTCTAATACTGATTGAACACAATTGCCTAAAAATAAAATCCGTATGAAATTCTCTGACAAGTAAATTCATTACAGAGTCTTTATGAATTAATGATATTTTTTTCTTCACTGTCGCACAAAGGTCTCTCGTATGCAATATTCACGAAGACACCTGTGTCGCTGATGTTGATCCCATTGTGGGTCATTTTTGGTAATTATTGTAGTGTGCCTAGATTTGTCACCTTTCTGTACCTCTCAATCTTGTCCTAGAATTACACTCCAAAATGTCAGCTCATGATTTTTTTATGTACCCTATACTCACTAAAATCTTTTTTTTTTCTTTATCTTTCTTTTTTTATGTAAAATTGAAAATTTAAAGAAAAGAAAATTATCTTTGTGAAAGGTACCTTGTAAAAGACTTAAAAGTTAAAAAAGTTTTTTTTGTTGTTGTTTTTTTTAAATTTAATTTTAAAATTTTTGGCTGATATTTTGTCTTGTCTTTCACAGTAGTGAATGATTTAACTTTGGAATTCTTCTCTTTGTATATAAATAACATTGTGTAGATCATAGAGCCAGATTTTAAAAAAATGTTCCGATATGTGTCACTATCTAGTAAGTCACTTTTTTGGGTGAGGACATATGGAAATGTATGGTCACATTTTCTTAATTCTCCTAGCTCTTTCTTATTGTATACAGTCATACTGCTTTGAATATTTTACAATAGAGGAAAAAGTTGTCATGTATTAAAACACTTTTTTTTTCTCTGTCTTTAGCTTTCCCTTTCTTTGCCTTATAAAGTTAGAGTGCCTCCTAGACTCACTTGCAGTGTTTTCCACTATTGCAGAGGATTTGCACATAACTGATTTGATGTACCTGTTTCTGTTATCCAGTCTCTCCAATAGTTTGCTTTTTGTGCCATATTTAAACCCCACAGTCACCCTTGTCATTTCACCGTCGCATCATGTCCCTTCTCACTCCCACATTACATGAAGACAAGGCAGGATGTGGGGGTATTTATCACCTTTAGTGACAGTTCTAGTTGTTTCATGTTGATAAAGTATTCATGTTTATATTATATAAGATGTGTTTGATTTGTTCTTTCGTTTTCACTGTTTTGTGGATAGATAACAGATTTCCGTCGAATGTTTAATGTGATTTTTCCATGTCATGGCATACTCTCTAGGTACAGTACAGCCAGTGAAAGCCTTCAGAGATATGTATAATCAACCTGTCACTTAACTACATTGATCACAAGGACTTCAGCAGAGCATGTTATAAAAAAAAAATGATCTTGTTTAAAATATTTTCTCAACTGTATCTTATCATACAAACAGTTGCCATGTTCTCCTGTATTTATTTTCATTTCACTTAAAAATAATTTTTTAGGGCAAATGCAGCTAATTTAGAAAAGTGGAATCATCCTATTGAATTAATGGGAAAGTTCATTTTGCAATATGAGGTGGCTGTGATGGTAGAATTAATAAACCAAGTTAGAGAAGCATAGGGCTCTAGGAAAGTACTGGCAATAAGGAAATGAATTATTGATGTGCCAATCTTACCTGTGGACTTTAATCTCACCTTTAATCAGGGGCTCTAGCACAGGTAAGCCCTGGTAATTGTGCTGAGAGTCCAATAAATCTGGTCTATAATCAAGATCCATCAGGTTAATTTGTTTGTCTGTCATTTTGGGATGAGCTTTGGGTGGAGAAAGTTTGTCTAGGTGGATATCTAGTGAATATTTCCTATCTAGGATTTAATTATTTGATATTTCTATTTCACTTTTTAGTTATCTTGCAGTAATTGTGTTATTTCAGTTTCATGTGAGTACTAATTGTTATGATATTTAAATATGGTACAAATCATTACTATGCACTTCATTGTTATTAATATTTTAATTTCTTTTTACAAGTGTACTTACAGATTAGCTATTTTTTCTCATTCAGAAGTTATTCAAGTCCATTTGTTATATTATGTCAACAGTGTTATTAGTTAACCTTTTTTGAACTATCTTGATAATTGTGGCAATGGTCAGTGAAATAGGTCAGCTTGACCTACTTTTAATTCCTTATAAAGCTGACCAAGACAAAATTTCTCCAACCATACTAAGCACATAGTATAAGTTTTTCATCATTGTTTTGTCCTTAATAACCTTCCTAACAGATGCTTTTTAGTAGAGTAATAGTAGGTTAACTTAGACATTGACATATATTTTGTATAAAGAAAATATGATGGAATGCATTCCTACCTCATTCAGAATTTAGGAATAACTTTGATATCAATCTAGAAATTAAAGTTTATAAAATTTCAAAGTATCACTTATTCTAGAGCCAAGTATCTTTGGTGGGATTTGATATTTTTTTCCATGTTATGAAGACTTTGTAGATTCTTAGAGGAGACCCTAATCAGATAGTTCCATTCAGGAGTTGTCTGATCAGGTTGTATTGTTGTATGCCAATGTGTCAAAATTTGTATGTGTGAGGTTAACAGTTACACTTTGGTAACAGTCCATGATGTAAGTTGGGAATACCCTAAGGTCCTGTCATCATTTCTTCATCACGTATCCACACATATCCATGTCATTAATCTTTATTGTAGAGTGCCTTTATTGCAGAATGCTAACAGTAAGTATACATGGATTATGCGAGGATACTGCGATGTTTGAGTGTCATTCTGTGATATATTTCAGAAGAGGAAGACGGAGAAAAGCTGGCGGAGAGAGACTCTGACATCAACTCAATCTCCAATGTGACCAGCAGTCAGGTACGTCTCTACAGACCTGGTGGCTAATGTCTGGCCCAGGGGTTACACTCACTATCTAGATGGCTGAAGTCATGGGCTTGATCTCTGTAGGTGAAAATAAAATCCCAGGCCATGCCTAGATATTTTTAGCTCACCTTTGTGAGCTATTGTGACTAATGAATGTCTGTTATCCATCATCAACATTTAACTTAAAATGACATCTCCTAAGCTATAGGGCCAATTTTCATAAAACTTAACAGGAATGTTCCCTTGGTTGTCCGTTCAAAGAATTAAATTTCATGTCAAAATCTGGTTGCCATGGCAAAAAAATATGAAAACTTTAAAATATTCTCATCCAAAAGTACTGAAAGGATTCTAAAATATTTTGGCACAGATATTCCTTGCGTCACTCTCAACTGAAATTGTTACTGAAATTGTTAGATCATTTGGATGCGTCGAAAACATGGCCACCAGGAGGGGCAGAGTCCATTTTTGATCATATCATAAGATATTTGCTGTTTCTCCCACTAATTCCTGGTTCCCAGGTGTGCAATTCCAGGGCCTTCAAGATTTTTCAGAACTGATATGGTTGGAATAAGTGATACTAGGATCACTAGATGTAGTACTTCTCAGGAGACCTGTATAGGGTGCATTTAATTGACTTCTGAACATGTCGTGTTATGACTGAATACTTGTTCAACTGTCGTTTATCATTCGGGATCCAGTCTTCTGTGTGGGACATTTCCTTAGAGCCTCGCGCCATTGGCTCTATCCAGAGCATCTGCTTTACTGATATGAAGCAGACCTTGGTCTTCTTCCAGAATGGCATGCCATGTCTTTTACATGTTATCTGTAATAAACAAAAACTGGAGAGAAAAAAAATATGAGGTGACTGAACATTACCCATTATTATGAATATTCATTAAGCATTAAATTTGAACTAATGAATATTCATTAGGTGCAGTGTTAAATTATCAGGTGAAGATATTGTGTAACAGACATGTTACAGTATGGACTTCTGCAAACAGATATAAAATAAAATTACAGTAGGATTTAAGACGAGTCATATGTTATTTACATTAATATGTAAAAATCACTTTTGGTTTGGCAAAATACCAATATTCTATACTTGAAATTCCCACAAAATATCACTCGTTATTGTATTCTGTATTTAATGCCGAAGAGTCAACAAAGGTAGCACTAAGCTGGATTATAAGGTCAAACTTTTATCCATGTTGTTGTAATGTCCAAGTTGTTAAATCATTTAGCACTTCCCGCAAGAGGTATTACCATTTAAGCCAGCGTATGATTAATAGATGGGCAGTTCTTCCCTCCAGTCATATTTACCATTTAATGGAACAGAGATGGTGATACAATTAATCTTTGATATAGAATTTGCAGTAATACTTGAATTACTTACAGTTTTACATGCCAGATTTCCTGTGTTGACGAGGTTTGTTTGTGTGGTGTAGATGTAATAATTGTGTTTGTTTATTGTACGAATCCGGTTAAATATTGAATGTTACCTCAGTGTTTCAATATTTTTCTTCCAGTCATTTGCTTGATATTCATATAAATAGTTGTTTTTTTTCTGACTGACACACTTTTCATGCGAACATACATCGTGTGAAGAACCAGTGGTGTATAGTAACAGTTTGAAATTGGATTTCAATTAAAATTTTTATATATATATCTATTTAACATTGCTGGAATCTTATTTTTGCAGAATAAAGGTGTTTTAAGGTTATAATTTGTTGACATTGCAGTTTTTAGTGTTGCAATTTCATGACATTAAATGGGATTAAATACTAGGAGTTAATCTGCATTACCTGGAAAAATGAAGATAATTATCAAGGTAACAAAGATACAGAAAAGGTTTGAGTTTAATTATATGATTTTGTGGTCATATTTTCATTAAATCGTCAATTTTGTGATAGATGTTGCCTCTTGACTGGTTTTTTTTTTGGCTTTGGGAGGAAAGGGGTCCAGGCCCATAAGAGGGGGTAAAAAGTGCGCAAACGAACTAAGAGGGGAATTTTTCTACTATGTATAATGTAGGTGTTTCATTGTATTTTACTATTATTTAATGATGTTTTATTGCATATATGAATGATAAGAACAATAATATAATTTGTTTGAACAGTTTCATGAAGAATATAACATTTAAAAATGACACTGCGATAATGAGTCCATGTGCACAATATGGTATTTAATCTGTCATAATTATTGGGGGGGGGGGGGGGGGGGGGATAATATATATTCCAGGCAAGGGGGAATGCCTCCAATATTCTCTGAATATTTTGAAAATTGGAAATTGACTTTTTCAGTGAAATTAATTTAACTGGTGATAATGATATTGGTGATGTTTACAAAGGTGATGATTATTATGTTGATACTTATGATGATGATGATGATGATGATTCCAAAGGTGATGATGATAATGATGGTTCCAAAGGCCATGATGGTGATTTTGATATTGATTATGAATCCATAGGGTGCTGATTATAAAAATTATTCATAAAGTACAGAATGAAGAAATGATGTAAACTCAATAAAAGATGTAATTCAAGATAATTTAAAAAAAAAAAAAAATGATATTCAAATATTCATGAATAAGGGTGTATACACAAAAGAAAAGTCATTTCATTTCACGCCATTCATCATGTGGAAGTAATTGGTTATCTCACATTTCCATTATTTGTGTCTACTTAAATTGACAGAACAGTTTTAGTATTCAACCAGTTATTAGACCAGAACACCGGCTTTTGTTTTGTCCTTTTTGGGGTGCACAGATCTGTGACGAAGCTTGAATGAGCACCATAGTTTGACTAAAACATTTAAATTATTTAAATACCCTGAGTGTAGAAGTGTAGAAATAGTCTTCTTTAGATTGTGTTGTATGTCTGAAATAATGAAAATGATTTTGGAGGCTTGGATGCATATTTTGTGGGTTCAACGCAAAAGGATCATATTTTCTATGTATTAAAAAACAATTTGAGACCCTTTTGCGCTGAGCCCTCGATTTTCTGATTTAACCTTTTACCTCATGAATATTCATGTTCAAATTTATGGCGTAAGGAATATTCATATATGGAATTTTGAATGGCATATGAAAGAATGGGGTTTTATATTTGCCATGCAGACTGTGTAGAATCTGAGCTTTAATATTGTATGAGCAAACAAAGTAGACCCTGAGATTAAACACATTCTAGAAAACTGTGATCCAGGCTTGCTCTTTTTGCTAGGGTGTCAGAACATGTCTGAGATATAGGGTTAACCCCCCCCCACTAAATGAGAGTTAAATAAGAAATAAACTATGCAACTAGTTCTAGTATACTGTTGAACCTGTATTTGCTGCCACCTGTATTAACATGATCAACCTGCATTTGGCAGTCAGTTTTAATATTACATTTGTATCATTTTCATATATGTTCAACCTTCATTTAGCAGTCATCTCTGTTAACCCTTTCCCTCATAGAGGCCACCATGAAAAGACCTATGCGAACAGCATAAAACCAGATCAGCCTGCGAGTAACTCGCAGGCTGATCAGGTTTTATGCTGTTCGCTGCTCCTCAGTGGTCTGGAAATGAGGATTTTGTAATTAAATTTGGTAAGGTTTAACTGTGGTTTTCTGCAGATCCGGCTTTATGTGGTACCTATTGAGTGCGTCAAAATGAGTCTATATGAGGGAAAGGGTTAAGCAGTCACTTTCTATTGTTCCCTTTACTGACTACTCAAGATAAGTTTGACTGTAATAGACATGAATTGGATGTTTGATGTCTTTGCATATTTGAACAGGTGATAGATGTAGGTCATTTTAAGGGTATTTTCATCATTACAATCAAAAAGAATAAATTCTCTAATATTTCATTTGTGCACATAGAACTTTTCTGTTACAATTCCTTATTCTTCGATTGTGTTTTGTTCTGAAAGTTGAAACCTGCTGATGAAAACATCTTCCCACCTCCCCCACTTCCTTTTAAGGAAATAAGATAACAGAATAACAGCCTAATAACAGCCTAAGGCCATAACTAGATTCCCTCCCCAAAGTTTAGACACTGAGGATAAAGGATACTTATTATTCACTGATATTTTCAAATTATTCAGATTCATTTTAGGCCTGAAAAAATGATTACCTGAGAGTAAGAAAAAAATAATTTGTAAACAACATTCCTGCCATCTGCTAACTTCCACCGTACTTCTACTAGCTTTTTACTTTTTATAGTCTTTGAAAACCACAAATGGACAAGTTTATATTGTAATAGTTTGAAAATAATAATTGTACATCTTCTTAAACTTTCAGTGCTATGAAAAGAGCTCACATAAAACTAGGCAAACATAGAAAATATCAACTTATTATTATAAGTTCTATATCAGATAATATATATCAGATGACAGACCTATATAACTGGGAGGAGATAAAGAGAAGTGTGTAAAGGGTCAGTGACTCTTTGCCAATTGTTTTAAAGGTACTGATTTCAAAACAATAGTTCTTAATATATCAACAGGAAAATTATTTTAGATTGATTTTTGTCATGGTCTGTAGATTGCCTTGTTTGTTTCATATTTTTTTAATGAATAAAAGGAAATTTTGAAAATAATAGGAATTTGTGAAGTTTTGAAAAAAGAACATGTGTTAAAGATGAGTGGAATTTAAGCATGGAAAAATAATGTTTAGGATAAATGGATTTCAAATGTGTGTTAAAAATAACTGTTATTGTATGGCTCACAGATGTGTTGAAGGTATTTAAATAGTTCAGTGTCTTGCCTTTCATTTATAGAATCAAAGTGTTGTTTTTGATATTGATATGGAATATTTATTGTGAAGTTTAAAGGGAACCAAGTCCTTGAATCGAAAAATGTAGGTACATTTAGTATCTTGAGTTTAAGTATCGAAACTTGACTCCCCAGATACAGCTTGCACTCTGTACTGTGTGAGGAGAATCAATTTCATTTTAAAAAGAATATCTAAAAACTTTTTTTGACTAATTAATGACACCATAGAGACTGAATATGATTCCCTCAAAATTCAAACCCAAGTCACGAGAATCTGCCATTACTTCACGATACTCCGCGTCATCCCAACGTTCCTCGTCCAGATATTCCTCACAATACTCAGAGCAGTCGTTCAGATCCCAAACAATCAAGTCATTCCGGTCAAAACGAACAGTATCATCAAAATACTCAAAGAAAAGTAATGCAACGAGCAGTAAAAGGAGAACTTTAGAGAGTAGAGAGAGAAACTTAATGATGAGTGTTATGCCCAAAATACGCGAGTATAACCGGTCTAGAAAGAGCCAGAACAAGATATTGAATGAGCCCTTGTACAACAGTAAGGAACAGCTTGTGATTTATGATAAGAAATTGAAGGATAATTCAAAGGTAATGATAGTTACTTAGGTTTTGTCTATGATTTTATTTACGAATGATCATGAAAGATTGGAGCTTTAAGTAATTAGGTCAAACAGCACTATGTCTTGTACTTCTTTGCTATGGAGCTAGCTTCTATGGTAACAGTATTCAGTGTCTGACTTGAAGGTCTCTGTTCTCATCTTGTTTGGATTTTACTCAGTTACATGCCTCAGCCCTTAACTTTATATGGATTCATTTTGATGCCATGGCAAACAGAGCCACTGTCTGATTAGGTGTTCTCTTATACAATAATGTAGCTCAGATTTACTTATGAAACAAAAAAAATTTTTGAATATAATGGGTTAATATACTACTTGCCCCATTATAAATTTAGTCTCCCCATATCTAATGACTGGAATTGAGTTGGTTTTCTAGCATTGAAATATTTACACTGGAGGGGACTATAGGTTTGCCCTCCGTCTGTCTCCCTCTGTTGGTCCGGAAATCACCAGTTACTTGTTATTCATGCTTTTTTTTACAGGTGTGATACAGTGTAGCTACAACATAACACTGTATATGGCATCTCGATACATGTACCAAATTATATGACCACATTATAATAACTTGAATACGAACCTTCAGTCAAGTAACAAATTATTCAGTAATCAACCACATTTAATAGGCTTTTGTGTTACAATGGAGTGCATAATATTGGGTCTGTTCAGTTTTTCATTATTTTTTTAATATGCGTATATTACATGGGTTAAAGCAGTCTTGTTTTGTGTCTGCAGATAACGGAGAGGTTGAGCGGCCAGGATTCTGGTATATCCAGGGACATGTCGGAGTTCAGCAGCTACGGTCGTGGGGCAGCTAAAGGTTTGATTTATTGAATGATCGCTGTTTATTATTCTCAACCCAACCCACCCTCCCATTAGGATTTTCTCAAGAGAAAACTCTCTAACCCATTACCTCATAATGAAGAGTTCAGACAGCTCCTCGTTACCAGTTTGTTAAAGCTCATATTCTACTTGGTTTTCTCAGCAAAGGAAATCCTATAAAACCCTTTGTTTTATAATAATGATACTGTTTATCGCTCAATAAATTAATATTTATCAAGTCAGAAATGTGTACATTACTAGTTAATGAGATAAATAGGTCTGTATTCAGCTTGTTCTCTTATATTGGTACAATATAATTTGTGCAACAGGTTTCAACTTCGGGCCCCCACTGTCACCCGTCAAGTCTGAACCAGCCAGCCCCTTGCCACTGCGAGAATCTCAGGACATCAAGGACTGGCGCAAGTTCTTTGACGTGGTTCCGAATGCAGTTGAGCGCCGACAGATGGAGCAGATCAAACGAGAGATGGAGCAAGGAAAGCTGAAGACGTCAACGTTACCTCCAATATCGTATTTTGCTGAAGACTTGCCAATGTTGCCAGGAGAAGCTGGTACCCGACTCTTGCAGACTGTCAGAGTTGGCGAGCGGGTGAGGCTTCTTTGACTTTGCATAATTATTTAATTGTGATCAGTTATTAATTTTAGCCCAAACACACATTTGTATTTACATTGTTAATTAAAAGCTCCAACTGAATAACATTTGTTCAGGAATGAAATATGAAAGTATTTATTTTTATCATGTAAGCAAAAATAACTAAATGCGTTCCGAAGTTTTCAAGTATTACTTTGTAAGATTGATGATATTGGAGCCTGGAACCATCTGTTGGGTGGCATATTAATGATACCATTCACGACTGAAGATTGAAATGGTATCTACCAAATCCATTGGCAGGTACTTTTATAGTTGAACTATTTTTCCTTCTAAATAAAAATATAGACTGGCAAATCTAGTGGAGTAACATAACATAAAATACAGATTAAAGAAAACAAACCGTGGAGGGGTGGGGGGGGGGAACCATAGCCTGTAAGTAAAATCAATACAATAGTGAAAAGTTATTAACTGTGGATGTGTTATTCTAGATGCCAGTAACTGGGGATGGGCGACACAGGATAGAGTCAGTTCCTGGAAAACTGGCTGTACACACACAGAACGAGTAAGTCTGTACCTTGTCCTCATCACCTTTGTCACCTGGCCTTGTCACTTTGTTTTACAGATTAATAGACTTTTTATATGTTTAAAAATCAAATTTTTTTTTTAGATATATTTACCACCTTTTGGGATTCGCTAATATTTTCGAAAAATATGTTACTACAGAGCTAATATGATTCATAGGTTTGACAAGTTTGATGTATAACTGTTACATATTGTACTCAAATTATATTGACAATACATTGTTACATATTGTACTCAAATTATATTGACAATACACTGTTACATATTGTACTCAAATTATATTGACAATACAAATGGATTGTGGAACATTGGTTTTGCCAAATGTTATCCTCTAAATAAGAATACTTTTGCTTACTGTTGATCTTCAAGGATTGTAATTTCATAAACCTGAAATCAGCATTTCACTTGTATTCTGGACACTGAATTTCTTTCTGTAATTCCAAACGCACTTTTCACCACACAGAAATCCCCACTTACATAGTGTTTATATTGTAATGTGCTGCACCTGTCTCCCCTCTCCTTCACACCAGGGCGGGCGGCCTCAGCAATTTCGGGATCCTGCAGATGCAATGGACCACGGGCATCCCAACGGTGAAAGACCGTTACCAGCCGCCTCAACGTATACCTCAGCAACAGAGTCAGCTGGTCAGGTCACATGACTCGTATCTCATGTCATCCAACAGTCTTCAGAAGTAGGTTGTGCTCTGTGCCAGGAGTCTGGTTACTTTCCTTTCAATGAGTACAGCTGGAAGTGTCGAAGACAAATTGATCCTTTATCTCATATAAATGTGTTTTGGTAAACAGAGGAGACCCTGATCAGGCAACTCTGGGGTCTTCTCTGTTTGCTTATTTACTAGCCAGATTTACAAACAAAAATTCTGGTTATTAGAATGGGGTTTGTCAGGTGGAGGGCCGTGAAACATTTTGTTTCCATCGAATATTTCTTGTTAGAATAGAGATACAGTTTTCATACTTGGTAGGTAGATACCTAGATCGGGATCGATTTTCGGGATGATAGGGTCAAGGTCACTGTTGCTTAAAATAGATTTCTAGTTTCAGTCAAATAACTTCTTTTAGGAGTGACTTTATGGGAAGAGGAATGATGGGATTGATTTTCAGGGTGATATGGTAAAGGTCACTGTTACTAAAAATAGGGTGACACTTGAGAACCTGGTTTCACATCATTTGACATGTTTTTTTGTTGTTGGTTTTTTAGCTCATCTGAGCACAAAGTGCTCAAGGTGAGCTTTTGTGATTGCCCTTCGTCCGGCGGCGTCTGGCGTCAACAATTTGCTTTAAATGACATCTCCTCTGAAACCGCTGGACAGAATTTAATGAAACTTGGCAGGAATGTTCCTTGCGTGAGGCTCTACAAAAGTTGCTAAAATAAACTTGATCCATGTAGAACTCTGGTTGCCATGGCAACAAAAAAAAAAAAAATGAAAACTTTAAAAATCATCTTCTTCAAAACTACTGGCCAGATTTTAAAATAAATTGGTACAGATGTTCCTTGGGTCAACCTCTACCAAAGTTGCTAAAATTATTCCGATCCGTAAAAAAACATGGCCACCAGGTGTGGGGCTTATTTGCCTTATATGTATATAGAGAAACCTTTAAACAACATCTCCTCTGAAACCACTGGACAAAATTTGATTAAACTTGGCAGGAATGTTCCTTGCGTGAGGCTCTACAAAAGTTGCTAAAATAAACTTGATCCATGTAGAACTCTGGTTGCCATGGCAACAAAAAAAAAAAAATGAAAACTTTAAAAATCATCTTCTTCAAAACTACTGGCCAGATTTTAAAATAAATTGGTACAGATGTTCCTTGGGTCAACCTCTACCAAAGTTGCTAAAATTATTCCGATCCGTAAAAAAACATGGCCACCAGGGGTGGGGCTTATTTGCCTTATATGTATATAGAGAAACCTTTAAACAACATCTCCTCTGAAACCACTGGACAAAATTTGATTAAACTTGGCAGGGATGATCCTTGGGTCAACCTTCACAAAAGTTGCTAAAATAAACTTGATCCATGTAGAACTCTGGTTGCCATGGCAACAAAAAGAAAAAAATATGAAAACTAAAAATCATCTTCTTAGTAATCATCAAGTAATAAATTTATATAGATGTACTTTTTTTCAATATTGTCATATTGAAGCTCACTTTTGTACAGTCTACATGGCAATGACAAATCCATTACCAATACTTCATACACCATTTAAAATTTAGTGAATCAGTAGTCATCAAGTCATAAATTTATATAGAGTACTCATGAAGCAAAGGATTAAAACCCAATTATATTTGATATTTGCTCATTTTGTAAAGCTGTTAGTGCCAAGGGAACCTCTAGACCACCATTTCTCAAGATCTTGTTTTCTTAAACAAAGTTATGTAGTCTAAGACTTTTGGATCAACTCACTGTAGTGTTCAACATTTAGTGGCTCATGCATGTTGTATATTGTTCTATATCTAATCCCTGTTTTATTTGACTTTGTTGCCAATATTTTAATGTACAAATAAATGTCTTGTTATTCTGATGTTAATAGAAAATATATAGTCATATTTTTTCAGGTTTTATTTCTGCTTTAGGAGGTTTCCTTTACTTTGACTTGGTTATATATAATTATGGGGAAAATGTGAATTTGAATAAAAACTTATTATCATGAATTTAATAATTATATGTTGAAAATGTGTAGAATTTAATCATAAATTTACTATTACTGGTTCAATTATTATATGCAGAAGATTTTTAAATTCCATAATACCCAATTGAATTACATTGCTTTGTTATAACCAGGTTACATCGGGGCAGCTCAGAGGAGGAGGTTAACCTGCCCTACCTGAGTACAGCCACGCCCCCTGACCATCAGACTCCCAGTCATTACGAGTGGGAGTACCCACTGCCCCCACCCCCAGCCAAGGAGTCCCGCACTACCGTGCCTGCAATCAAGAAAGAACATGACACATACTGTAAATACTACCAGCTGGTCAAGAAGAAACTCCACCTGTACACTTCTGTAAGTAACCTTATGTCTGGGTACTATTTTAATGTAAGCAGGACTTGTACTCTTCATCTTCTGTCTCATAAACAGGCACTACTCTGTGTCGATATAAAAATCTAGCTCTATAC
>CM037789.1:15749737-15799737 GCA_021229015.1 Solen grandis
CAGCCTGCGAGTAACTCGCAGGCTGATCAGGTTTTATGCTGTTCGCTGCTCCTCAGTGGTCTGGTAATGAGGATTTTACAATTAAATTTGGTAAGGTTTAAGTTTGGTTTTCTGCAGATCAGGCTTTATGTGGTACCTATTGAGATCACGTTTTATGCTGTTCGCTGCTCCTCAGTGGTCTGGTAATGAGGATTTTACAATTAAATTTGGTAAGGTTTGAGTTTGGTTTTCTGCAGATCAGGCTTTATGTGGTACCTATTGAGTGCATCAAAATGAGCCTATATGAGGGAAAGGGCTAGATACAAGTTAAATAGCGTTCAATTCACCTGACCTAAATTATATGGCTGAGTGTAGTTAAAGACGGCGTAATTTTATATCTAAAGCAATAATACGAAAGGGAAATTGAGTTTCACAAATGAGTTGTCGACTATATTGGTAATCAGTGAATTAAATGCCATGTGAGCTAATCAATTTATCATTTGAGGAGGAAGTATAATTGGGTCCTGTCCCGAGAGAGCACCGAGTGATATTATTCAAATACAAATGTATCTTGAAATGATTTTTAAAATGTCTGACTTGTCAGTAGTCAGCCCTAATAGTCTATTATAATGGTCAGGTTGAATGTTTGCAGGATAATGGATGTTTTGCAAAAGAAAATGTTTACATGTATTATTATATTATTGGGATAGAAGGATTTTTATTTAGTAAAACTTATATATCAATATCAACATACTGTTTTGGGGGGAACAGTTCCATTAACTTCAGGAGGGGAGAATTTCTTGATGTTTTTCCTGGTACAGGGAATATCTTGGCAATTTTTGCTGCACATACATACAATAATTATACTAATAAAAATGTACAAAATAGTTCCTGTCTAGAGGCTTTATTGGGTAAAACTGAAATAGAAACCTATATTGTATAACAATCTACTACAAGACTTTTCTTGCTATTTATGTGAGCTCTTACATTTCTGACTGTAAGGGGAATTTGCCTGAATATGGGGGGAAAAATGTAATGATTAATCCTTTAAATAATTTTCATTAAAATAACTCATGTTCATGAATTATCAAA
This sequence comes from Solen grandis, assembly GCA_021229015.1. Classification (NCBI taxonomy): domain Eukaryota; kingdom Metazoa; phylum Mollusca; class Bivalvia; order Adapedonta; family Solenidae; genus Solen; species Solen grandis. The sequence goes on from CM037789.1 coordinate 15,750,809, forward strand.
TAGGTTTTAAACAAATCCGCATTTGTTGTTAATATAATTTCTTAACATGTCGGTTATTTTGTTTCCTGTGTTTCAGCATCGATGCTGTGACCACAGTGAAGCCAAATTTCATTCCAAATGTAAACAAAAAGTGAAAAATATTATTCTTCATTTATATATTAACACGTGTCACAGAAGTAAAACTAGTAACAAATTAGGGTACAAGTAATTTGATGGCAAATAGTACATAGCATACATTACCGATTATAAGGTTAGAGATATCACCGTCGTAAAAAAAAAAAAAACACATTACATAAAATGATTACAAACTCAATCTTAATTTCTTTAATTCGGACATTTCTTCATTACGTTGACCCCATCAGATGTAATCAATTTATGGACTTCTTTAATTGATTGCCAATCGAAATTATATTCAATTTAATGTGTGCTGTCAAATAAGACACTAAAGTGATCTCTCCTTCACAGTTTGACAGGTAAAATGTGCAAAAACATAATTTGCTGATAAGCAGGGTCAGAGAGGTTGATCTTGGGGGTTAAGGTCATTTGAAGGCCAAGGTCACCTGAAGGGTAGAGCTCATCAAGGTGATGAACGTGTGAAGTTTGGAGGTTTGGAGTGTGAAGGTGGACAGACTTCTGTGTTATGGTCTAGGTTAAGTTTTGTAACAAACAAACAAACAGACCAAAAACAATATGCCACGATCTATTGATCCGGGGGCATAAAAATCCAGACCACGGTCTACTGATCCGGGGCATAAAAATCCGGACCAAACGTTAGGTTCAAAGTACATGTAAGAGTGGGCATCAGATAAAAGTAAGTATTACTTTGATCTAATTTAAAATTTGTGGAAATGGCACTACATAGGTCGAGTCTTAACCCTTACCCTGCTGTAACCGTAAGTGCTAACCTTTGCCACCAGCACGGATGTGCAGGCTGGCCTGGCTCTTTACTGTTGGCTGACCAACTAACAACTTCTTGTTATCCCTAAAATTGATAATGGACAGTTCCAAAAAAGATGCCGGCTAAGTCCATTTGAGAAATTCAGCAGGTTAAGGGTTAAAACCAAAAACAATCAGATGCAGTGGCTTTTTTAATTGGATGTTCTACAACAATGGTTGTCATTGAGTGTAAATATAAATTCTATTTTTCAATTTGTCAATTAATTCCTTTAAAATAGATTTTCAGTTCAGTAGTGCTCTTTCTTCATCCATATATATTTGATGTTATTTGTATTCCCTAGGTTTTTAGCTTATTTGCATGTTGATTTTGTTGTATAAATGCAATCTCTTATTGTTGTATAAATGCATGTTGTTTTTGCTGTATAAATGCATGTTGTTGTTGCTGTAAATGCATGTTGTTATTGTTGTATAATGCAATTTATTATTGTTGCATAAATGCATGTTGTTTTTGCTGTATAAATGCATGTTGTTATTGTTGTATAAATGCAATTTATTATTGTTGTATAAATGCATGTTGTTTTTGCTGTATAAATGCATGTTGTTGTTGCTGTAAATGCATGTTGTTATTGTTGTATAATGCATGTTGTTTTTGCTGTATAAATGCATGTTGTTTTTGTTGTATAAATGCATGTTGTTATTGCTGTATAAATGCATGTTGTTATTGTTGTATAAATGCAATTTATTATTGTTGTATAAATGCATGTTGTTTTTGCTGTATAAATGCATGTTGTTGTTGCTGTAAATGAATGTTTTTATTGTTGTATAAATGCATGTTGTTTTCATGCTGTATAAATGCATGCTTTTTTTGCTGTAAAAATGCATGTTGTTTTTGTTGTATAAATGCATGCTGTTGTTGCTGTAAATGCATGCTGTTATTGTTGCATAAATGCAATTTATTTGTGTATAAATGCATGTTGTTATTGTTGTATAAATGCATGTTGTTTTTGTTGTATAAATGCATGTTGTTATTGCTGTATAAATGCATGTTGTTATTGTTGTATAAATGCATGTTGTTATTGTTGTATAAATGCATGTTGCTATTTTTTTTAAAACAAAATCAATTATGGGAAATAATTCAAGAATTAGGTAAGATAAGAGTTATGGGCCTTGTGCACTGCACTTCATAAGGTATCCATGTTCCAAGTTTGGATTGAATCCATGCAGTTATAGTCCGGACAAGAAAGTGATGACACGTCGATGCCAGACAAAATGTTCCCTATGTGTCAGCCATGCTACGCAGGTGACACAAAAACTGTTACTTTTCTAGGTATTATCATTAGGTGATACATTATCACCATTAGTATAACTCAAATGTGTCAATTTAATCCAACTAACACGACTGGTGTCATCCTGACATCTCAAATTCTCACAACTAAATAACAAACATATGGCGCTGACAAACGTCAATCAGATACGTCAACAACCTTTTTCCGAGATCCAACATCACTTGTACTCATGCCAGTTTTCTGATTCATTTCATTCATTATTTCGTAAGATTTAATATATAACCACGCTAAATTCATCTTATAAATTTGATTAATTATAATGCAAACATTTAATACATAGCAATCCTCATTATGAAATAATTTAGTGACTTAAGTTTTATTTTTCAGTCTCTCTCTGTATAAGACAAAATAATAAATAAGAACAAGAGCAGTTAGTAGGAATTTTTTATTTATGTATTATAGTTTCAAATGAAGTTTAACAGCAAACTGGTTCTCAGTATTCCTGAAAAGATCAACAATCCATTTTTGGTACACATTTTCAGTTAAGATAGGCAACCATTACAACAACAAGAAAGACGAGAAGTCTTTTACTATTACAAAGGGTACAGCCTCAAGAAAACCGAGAGAATAAAATTGAGAAGCAAGAAGAGTTCCTTGGAAAACATGTATTACCTGCTAAAAGAAGCAGAAAAAGTGTGAAAGATAAAGTATGACAGATAGGGAAGTGATCCTTATGTGTGTGTCACCTCTGCTTACAGCGGGTGACAAAAAAAAGTGTATGTGTTCAATATGTAATGGTACAATAGTATGGAATACTTGAGTGGAAACTAACTCTAAGCAGGAAACCAAACTACTTATTGTGCACACTGCTAAAAAACTGGGAACCTTATGTCACCACAGGCCAATGCAAGCTTCTGAATGACCAGGATAATTCAGATTAATTGATGCCTGGTACCAGGTCCATGTCATTACAGAAGAATATGGCCCTGTAGTCACTGCTAAAAAACTGGGAACCATATGTTACCACATGCACGCTTCTGAATGACCAGGATAATTCAGATTAATTGATGCCTGGTACCAGGTCCATGTCATTACAGATGAAAGTGGCCCTGCAGTCAAAAGAGGGGAGAATCAATACAAAGAAGACTCTGCAAAGCTTGCCCTCCGGCCATCACCTCTTGATCAACGTGATGAAGCGATAAAAACAAGCAATTAGAGTAAAACAAAATTTTTGAGTTAGATCGTTTTCTTTGGATTTTCAAACACATAAAGAGAAAACAAGCAGCCAAAATCCCATACAAAAGATGTGTTTAGTAAATCTGATGATACATTTAAGAATTTGACATTCAAAAGGTTATGATTGAAATGATGAGAAAATAAAAGAAATCCTTTTAAAAGGTCTGGCACGTCACAGAAACCCAGGGACCAATTGGAAATTCATACAGAAGCTTAAGTATTGTCAATGATTTAAAACTAATATTTGGAAAATGAAAAAAGATTTGTCAAATACATTGTGAATCAGATTCATTAATTTTGATCTTAATCAGCTACATCATAAATAGTCATGTAATACATGTGTATCATTTATGGCTGGATGAATATTAATTTCCAGAATTTAACCCTTTCCCTCATAGAGGAAATCATGAAAAGACCTATGCGAACAGCATAAAACCAGATCAGCCTGCGAGTAACACGCAGGCTGATCAGGTTTTATGCTGTTCGCTGCTCCTCAGTGGTCTGGAAATGAGGATTTTGTAATTAAATTTGGTAAGGTTTAACTGTGGTTTTCTGCAGATCAGGCTTTATGTGGTACCTACTGAGTGTGTCAAAATGAGTCTATATGAGGGAAAGGGTTAAACGGTATATAAAATAATGGATCTTTTTATTTTTTTTGCAGACTTGTGTAGAATCTGAGCTGCAATATCATATATACATGTACAATACAATAATTTTATTTGCATTGAAATATTTACATTTCTTTACAAAAGAAACATGATAACAGTTATAATATAGAGCATGGATTAACAAAGAGTACAATCATGATGTGTCCCGGCTGGGATTCAAACCCCAGACCTCCTGATCGCAAAGCAGACACTCTACCACTGAGCAATTGCACCGGTTTATATTCTAACGTCATTTATTTTATTTCTATCACCCAGCTATTTAAATACAACAACTAAACAATTCATCATGAAAATGAAAGTGTCTGATATTTCATGGTGAATGTTATAGATTATCTTTTATAGTGAATGATATGGTTTATCTTTCATGGTAAATGATAAGGGTTATCTTAAATACATACTTCCCAGAATTAGGAAAAATCAATTTTTTCATGATACTATTATATCAATCGACTTCAAATCTTCATTTCACAATTTGTTAACTTATAATGCATTCCATTATAACCAGGTAGTCATTATAACACAGTCAAACATTGGATCCCAAATCTTTACCACATACTTTAAAGAAATGACTTATGGTGCATTTTCACAGAATTATAATGTTGCCAAATATAATATGATATCTAGACTTGGACCCAAAATGTAGCAAATATAATGGAATTGCATTGTATTTATTTTCCGGAATAATTTTCTATGATATCAGTGTACAATACACCTTCCTATACAAACACGACTCTTCTTGTTCCCTATTTCTTCCCCTCACCCCTCTCACTGCCAGTATAAAGCGTAAAAGCATCAATAGATGATTAGAATTGATCAGAAAATATCAGAATAACTCTCTGCTGATTACATACTAATTAAACTCACAGAACTAGCCCCATGCCATTAGTTTTCGCCCAAGTCTGATGTCATGCAAAATAATCAATTTGCTACAAACCGTTGCCGTAGTAACGAGAACAGAAACCAGGTGCTGGCAACGATAAATCACCTGCTGTTAAGCCTAAAACGGAGACAAGGAGACGCTAGGTCAATATGATTCTTGGAAGTCTATGCTTGCAGTGGAAATGCACTGTGAAGTTAACACACGGGCATACGCAGACAGACAGACAGAGGCGTGTGCAACTTTGGAACATTCTGAATGCTTGTGTACATTCCTATACTGTCTTTCCTATTTTTTTAGTTACTCATTTCTCAGTTTACATGTACATAATTTATGCAAGTCTAAATTGAAAACTCTGAAGATAATTTACAAGACAATTTGTCAGCAATTAAGGTGTGTCAGTGGGTTGATCAGCCTGTGTCCTGCAGGGATTTTTTGCATTTTTGATAACTTTTGATCATATATAAGGCAGATTGGGTGGAAAATATGAATGCATCATTTAACCCTTTCCCTCATAGAGGACACCATGAAAAGACCTATGGGAACAGCATAAAACCAGATCAGCCTGCGAGTTACAGATCAGCCTGCGAGTAACTCGCAGGCTGATCAGGTTTTATGCTGTTCGCTGCTCCTCAGTGGTCTGAAATGAGGATTTTGTAATTAAATTTGGTAAGGTTCAACTGTGGTTTTCTGCAGATCAGGCTTTATGTGATACCTATTGAGGGCATCAAAATGAGTCTATATGAGGGAAAGGGTTAATCAAACAAGAGTGATCAGGGTCATTATGGTCCTAGATCACTCACCAAAGTACATAAGCTTATTTGTTTGTTGGGTTTAATGTCCCACTGACAGTATTTAAGTCATTTGGAGACTATGTCTTCTTGAGACAGATATAGTGCTGCCACAATGCAGAATCATACCATAGACATAAGATATGATACAATGTACCACATCCAGTCACATTATCCTGACACCATGCCAATCAGTCCTGGAACTACCCTTATATGCCGAGTGCCAAGCAAGGGAGCATTATTACCAGTACGGCAGACACTCTAACCACTAAGCCTACAGGGACGGTATAAACTTATTTAAAGCCATTCATGTCACTTTTTTTTACGTGGCTACCTCCAGCAGCAACCAGATTCAAATTTCAGAAACAAAGTCAATTATCTCGAGGCCTCATTTTTCATGGGATCAACTTTATTTTAGCCATAATGGTGACCATTTGTGCAAAAAAAAAAATCAAAATTCTAATAATTGGTTTCATGGAAGAAGAATTTTAAAATGTTATATATAGAGTATATAAGGAAACTAGCCAACCCCTTAGGGACCTCGTTTTTCAGGGAACTTTATTCTAGCAAATTACGGTAAACAGCCATTATGTGACCATACATGCCAAAGGAAATTAAATTCTTACCATTGATTTAATAGAAGAAGATTTTGGAATTAAGCAATTATACAAGACAGGCATGAGGTGACCATTTTTGCTAAATGAAATTAAATTCTGAAGTTGGATTCATAGAAAGAGAATTTTGAAATTTCTATACAGAGCTATATATGGAAACTAGCCAACCTCCTAGGGGCCTCATTTTTTTATGGGATCAACCAGAGTTCTGAATGGATCAAGTTTAATTTAGCATGCCAAGTTACATTCTACTCCATGGTTTAACCCTTTCCCTCATATAGACTCATTTTAACGCACTCAATAGGTATCACATAAAGCCTGATCTGCAGAAAACCACAGTTAAACCTTACCAAATTTAATAATAAAATCCTCATTTCCAGACCACTGAGGAGCAGCGAACAGCATAAAACCTGATCAGCCTGCAAGTTACTCACAGGCTGATCTGGTTTTATGCTGTTCGCATAGGTCTTTTCATGGTTTCCTCTATGAGGGAAAGGGTTAAAGAGAAGACATCATTGAAAGTAAACTGTTGATGACACACAATGACGGACTTGGGGTGATCACAATAGCTCACCTTGAACATGTTGTGCTCTGGTGAGCTAAAAACACCCAGGAGACAGATTAAGCATGTATATGTGTATTGCTGGGCTGACTGATGTATGATCCAACCTCAATAGAGCATGTGCATGTTGTACAGAGAAACACATGACATCCTATTTAAAGAAAAAAAGTACTTTTAATACAATTATAGTTCTGCGTAGTAATGCGGTTCCCTGTGTGTGAAATACATGGGCTCAGTGCAAAAGGGTCATAACTTATATGTATTCATGAACAAGTTAAGACCTTTTTGCTCTGAGACCTTGCAATGTGTTAACATTTTGCCATATTTGATACAGTACTTTTGATAATTCAACATTCAGTGTTTAAATAACATTATTCTAAGATTTTCATGATTACGAGATTTTCACGATATAATGATTAATCTGAGATTTTGATCAGATGTTTATCTGAATAATCATTGATGAAATTTTTCAGGTAAAAGGTTAAAATAATAGTCCTATGATAGCGCTAAGGATAACCTAAAAATCATAATAACCAGTCCAAGAGGCCAAGTTTTTGCCCTGGAATTGGGAGGTCTAGGTTCAATCCCTGGCCGCAACATACCAAAGTCCTTAAAAATAGTACTGGAATAGCTCTTATGTTTGACGCTCAGCATCTAAGGGTAGATAACATGACGCCAAACCTCCTGGAAATGAATATGCATATTCGTTTAACCAGTGAAAAACAATACAAACCTCCGACAAACAAATACATGTGAATCTTGCTTTCAAAAGTAATCTTTGTTCAAGAACATCCAACAAACATTTAGGGTAGGGATATATCTGTTGTGGCGTCATGATAATGTGAGTGAGCATGGTGTCAGGATAATGTGAGTGAGCATGGTGTCAGGATAATGTGAGTGAGCATGGTGTCAGGATATTGTGAGTGAGTGTGGTATCATGCTACTTGATTACAGCGTAATACTCATCATAGTGACAGAATATGAGGGTTGAATCCTTTATCCAATTGTACATTTTACATAAAGTCATTTAAATCTCCTTTTATTCTTATTTTTGTTGCTTTTTTCAGTCAATTTTTATAGGTCTTTAATTTTAATTAAAATATCATTGAAATTTATTTTTATACTAATTGAGGTTGTATTCAGTGATATGCTAAACTATCAATATATACTGGATATGCAATTTTTAAAATGCAAAATTTCACACACACATGGGGATATTTTTTACATGTACATTTTCTATTACAGAAGTCCATTATTACACTACATGAATCTTGCATTTTATTGAATTTTTCTAGTGAATATTAATTATAACAAGAGGGCAATGATAGCCCTAAATTGCTCACCTGAGATAAATTAGTAATATGCTGTGACATCACATGACGTCTTATGACGTCAGGACTCAAAATATCTAAAGAAAATCTGCAGAACTGCAAACTGTGTAAGTTTCAGTTTTTTGTCTCATCTGAAAGCTCTATAATCCTATAATGAAAATTTAGGTCTAATGTTTGAATCTTGCTTCAACCACAGAACCTCGGTCTTTCGGAATTTTGGTCAGCTGAATGGATATGCACAGCTAAGTCTTGAGATGTAGCATCTGTGAAAATTTGAGGAAATTCAGACCATAAATGGCGGCTATAGAGCGCGTACAATATTTTTCACTATTTTTAGCTCTGACGTCACGTGACGTCATAGGATGCTGAAAATGTTAATACATTAAAGCACATACATTACTCTATTATCTATGAAATTTTTATCATTCTGAACAACCGACATCATATCGAAATCATTGCCCAAATAATAAGAACTAAGTTGTATGTTGTGACGTCACATGACGTCAGATGACAAGAGTTCTAAATGGATCAAGTTTATTTTAACATCATTTGTGAAAATCTGGCCAGTAGTTTTGAAGAAGATGATTTTTAAAGTTTTCTTCTTTTTTTTTCTTCTTTTTGTTGCCATGGCAACCAGAGTTCTACATGGATCAAGTTTATTTTAGGAACTTTTGTGAAGGTTGACCCAAGGATCATCCCAACCAAGTTTAATCAAATTCTGTCCAGTGGTTTCAGAGGAAATGTTGATTAAAGTTTTCCCTATATACATATAAGGTAAATAAGCCCTGCCCCTGGCGGCCATGTTTTTTATGGATCGGAAAAATTTTAGCAACTTTGGTAGAGGTTGACCCAAGGAACATCTGTACTAATTTATTTTAAAATCTGGCCAGTAGTTTTGAAGAAGATGATTTTTAAAGTTTTCATTTTTTTTTTCTTTTTGTTGCCATGGCAACCAGAGTTCTACATGAAACAAGTTTATGTTAGCAACTTTTGTGAAGGTTGACCAAAGGATCATCCCTGCCAAGTTTAATCAAATTCTGTCCAGTGGTTTCAGAGCAGATGTTGTTTAAAGGTTTCTCTATATACATATAAGGCAAATAAGCCCTGCCCCTGGCGGCCATGTTTTTTTACGGATCGGAATAATTCTAACAACTTTGGTAGAGGTTGACCATAGAAACATCTGTACCAATTTATTTTAAAATCTGGTCAGTTCTTTTGAAGAAGATGATTTTTAGAGTTTTCATTTTTTTTTCTTTTTGTTGCCATGGCAACCAGAGTTCTACATGGATCAAGTTTATTTTAGCAACTTCTGTGAAGGTTGACCCAAGGATCATCCCTGCCAAGTTTAATCAAATTCTGTCTAGTGGTTTCAGAGGAGATGTTGTTTAAAGGTTTCTCTATATACATATAAGGCAAATAAGCCCTGCCCCTGGCGGCCATGTTTTTTTACGGATCGGAATAATTTTAGCAACTTTGGTAGAGGTTGACCCAAGGAGCATCTGAACCAAATTATTTTGAAATCTGGCCAGTAGTTTTGAAGGAGATGATTTTTAAAGTTTTCAAATTATTTTTCTTTTTGTAGCCATGGCAACCAGAGTTCTTCATGGATCAACTTTATTTTAGCAACTTTTGTAGAGCCTCACCCATTCCTGCCAAGTTTCATCAAATTCTGTCCAGCGGTTTCAGAGGAGATGTCATTTAAAGAAAATTGTTGACGACGCACGACGCCAGAAGCCGGGCGATCACAATAGCTCACCTTGAGCACTTTGTGCTCAGGTGAGCTAAAAATGCAAAAAATTTTTTAAAAAATAACAAAATATAAATCATGTTTAACATTTATCTTTTTAATATTAATGTGAAAATAATTTATTTACTTTTAAATTATTGGATTACTTTGTTCAATAAAGTCTCAAAAGTAGCTTTTTAATTATTTTTATTAAATCATTCGAGTGTTCTGATATGCAATGAAAAAAAAAAATTAAAATTAATCAGATTCAGTATGCTAACTGGATTTGACCACATCATATAGAGGGTCATCTCAGATTGACCTCTGTATGAGCCAATCAAATCGGCCGCTACAGAATTGTTTGGTATATCAGAAGGAAGTAACTGCACAGTCTCACAATAGGGTAGAAAGATGTATTAGTTGCCAGGTAGCCCATTCAGTACAGCATTCACCCTGTAAGCAAAAGGCCTCGGGTTCAAGTCCCGGTCAAGCTGCATATTTTTCTCACCCTTGACAAATATTTTACCCAAGTCAGTTAGAAACCTGATAAATTAATTGGTTTAAAATCCAGCACTTGCTTATGCGTATAAATTACTTAAAAGGTCAATCCGATGTGATCCCTAATGCGATGTTGTAAGATCCTAATTGCAGATAGTACAGGAGTGCAAATCAGGATATGATTTTAATGAAACTGAACTACAATATCGTATGAGTAGAACCTGAAAGGAGCTGTCTGATCATCTCAGGGACTCTTCTGTTTGCCAAAATGTCAAAACATGTCTATATTATTGTAAGGGTTCAACAAGGCAGTCCAAAGGACAGCTATATCCCCCGACGCTGGCCAAATATTAGAATTTGTTTGGTCATAGGATTATGTTCACCTTAACCTGGCATGGTTGTAGCAGACATAGAAAATCAGTTTAAGACAATTTAACTTTCCGGAGTTATGTATGAATCTCAGAATTCGGAGGCACATATATTAAAAGTTTACTGACAAGTTTTACATGGGAAACAGTACAAAAAGTGAACATCAATGAAGTATTGGATGTGTTAGGTAACCACAAAATACATGTGTAACTCAATTAAAAACTTTATATATCATGACATAATTTGTATGATTGTGAACATGACACAAGATATCGAGATGACATGAAAAAGTGGAGGCTTAAACATTTGACCTTCAAGGATGACCTTGACCTTGAGCCAGCGTGACCGCCTCACGCCTTCTGCACATCAGCTCAATGAGGTTAACATTTAAGCCGAGTTTGAAGAAAATGTGTCCAAGCGTTCATGAGATATGGAGCGAACACGAAAATAACATTTGACCTTCAAGTATGACCTTGACCTTGAGCCAGCGTGACCACCTCATACCTTCTGCACATCAGCTCAATGAGGTTAACATTTAGCCGGTTTGAGAAAATGTGTCCAAGCGTTCATGAGATATGGAGCGGACATGAAAATAACATTTGACCTTCAAGTATGACCTTGACCTTGAGCCAGCGTGACTGCCTCATGCCTTCTGCACATCAGCTCAATGAGGTTAACACTTTAGCCGAGTTTGAAGAAAACGTGTCCAAGCATTCATGAGATATGGAGCGGACACAAAAATAACATTTGACCTTCAAGTATGACCTTGACCTTGAGCCAGCGTGTCTGCCACATGCCTTCTGCACATCAACTCAATGAGGTTAACACTTTAGCCGAGTTTGAAGAAAATGTGTCCAAGCGTTCATGAGATATGGAGCGGACACGGAAATGTTTCGGACACACTGATGGACTGACAGACTGACGGAAGGACGGACGGACGAAGGGCATTCCTAAAACCCCCCTCCTGCTTCGCGGCGGGGGATTAATGAGAGAAAAATAAATCCATATTAAATGGGTTTGAAATGCACAAGCCAATAGAACCATAAGGAATCCCTGTACTGTATTGGACATGAAGAGTTTTATTCCTGTGTAGTGCATTTTTTTCTCTCAAAATGACGTACATATACGTATATACTCTTTCAGAGGTCTACAGTTGCCCGAAAACTAAACATTGTATAACCCTTTCCCTCATATAGACTCATTTTGACGCACTCAATAGGTACCACATAAAGCCTGATCTGCAGAAAACCACAGTTAAACTTTACCAAATTTAATTACAAAATCCTCATTTCCAGACCACTGAGGAGCAGCGAACAGCATAAAACCTGATCAGCCTGCGAGTTACACGCAGGCTTATGTGGTTTTATGCTGTTCGCATAGGTCTTTTCATGGTTTCCTCTATGAGCAAAAGGGTTAAACTAATGCTTCATAAGACAAAAGTCACTAATATTCCATAGAAGCATTCAATAACTTATAGATTTGGAAGGTGTAAGATCTGGCTCGAATTCAACCAACAATACTTAGCGCTAGAAATACTTAGGTGGAAATATTGTAATTTTTGTTCATTTAATCATTTCAATTATCCAAATATTTGATACAATATACTCAAGTGTATGACTAATTTGACATACATTATTTCCATAATTATCAATCATATTTATTAAGAAATGAAAAATTTGTGTATTTTGATTGGAGAATCAAAAATAATGAAATTCACCTCTAAGTATTTAGGTAATTTTTAGCGAAAGTATTTCTGGTGGAATTTGAGCCCGTGCTGTTTCATGACAGACTGTCTATCATATTGAAAATTCAAGTTAACCCTTTCCCTCATAGAGGAAACCATGAAAAGACCTATGCGAACAACATAAAACCAGATCAGCCCTGATCAGGTTTTATGCTGTTCGCTGCTCCTCAGTGGTCTGGAAATTTGGATTTTGTAATTAAATTTGGTAAGGTTTAACTGTGGTTTTCTGCAGATCAGGCTTTATGTGGTACCTACTGAGTGTGTCAAAATGAGTCTATATGAGGGAAAGGGTTAATTCCAGGGAGGCGGAGACCTCAAGTGCACAGAGATAACCTGGGTAGGTCTACTGACCTATTACTAACTTCCTAGAGTGACAAAGAAAATACCCATTTTTTTACAATTACAGATGGTCAATGCAATGTGTGACCGTGCATCTGTTGGTGGGTATCGAAAGATGTAAGACACACATAGATGGTTAACAAGGAAATGTGACTTTGTAACAATGATGTCCTGCTGGCATAGTTTCACTTTTTTTTTTTTCTTTTTTTTTTTTAAGTTTATATCTTGATGATGTACATTATATCAAGTTTCATGATGATGTGAAGTCATCTTCATAGAAAAAATAAACTCAAAAACAAAAGTAAATATGAGGAAGAATAACCAATTTCACCATGTTCTTTCAACCGTGAAATATAGGTCACAGCCAAAATATTGTACAAAAAATAAATAGTTCATATTATGATGCAAATGTTTACCAAGTTTCATGAAGATGATTGTGATGTCATTTTCATAGGAAAAATTCTTAAACACAAAACTAAATCTGAGGTGTGACAGACGGATGAATAAACAAACAGACTGAGGCACAGGCTGAAACCCTGTGCACCCCCAGTTGACAGGGCATAAAAATCTTAAAATTTTTAAGTTAATGACCATCTGTGAACAAGCTGGTTTAAGATAGCTCTACTTTGCAGTAATATATTAGTATTTAACCCTTTCCCTCATTTAGACTCATTTTGACGCACTCATTAGGTACCACATAAAGCCTGATCTGCAGAAAACCACAGTAAAACCTTACCAAATTTAATTACAAAATCCTCATTTCCAGACCCCTGAGGAGCAGTGAACAGCATAAAACCTGATCAGCCTGCGAGTTACTCGCAGGCTGATCTGGTTTTATGCTGTTCGCATAGGTCTTTTCATGGTTTCCTCTATGAGGGAAAGGGTTAAAGCACCCAGTGTTTAGACTGATCATCTTGGCAATTTATTATGTACTCAGGAGTCTTTCCTTAATCTACTCTGCCTTGCAATTCACTACATTTTTTTTTTTGAAAGGAATGGGGGGAAAGTTATGAAAACAGATTAGCAATTTCATAATGTTCCTTAGATTTTTTTAAATGCTATATGTAGATAGTATAAAACTAATGTTCATAATTATGTCTGCATAAAATTCTCATCAAAGTACCATGGATATGACATTACATATACAACATCCTGTACTCCTAACTAAAAGGGATAGGCCTATTAACATTTCAGGAAGATATTACTTGACATGTTCCTATATTAACAACCTCTCATCCTCTGTTCTCTTTAACTCTCAGAATCCTCTAAAGGTATACATAATCAGGGCCTACTGGATTATTCCTATTAAGTCAACTGCAGTTTATGAAATGAAATTCTGTCATAAGTTGCATGCCTTCATATTTATATAGCCAGACCTCCGATACATCCCCACAGGTCCTGCAGTTAGGGACATCACGCCTGTAGAGCACAGCAGAAAGTCTTCAGAATCTTCCCATTTGCATACAAACTCCTCCTTCTATTCCCACAAGACACACCCTCTATGCATACATTACCTGCACTGCCTGCAGCAAATTCTCACATGCCAGAAGGGATGATGCCTGCCTGCTGGAGGCTGGGACCAGCAGATATTGAGTGTTGATGACAGGGGGCTGGGGCTTTATGGCAGAGATACTAATTTGGCATGAGCACTTCAAGCTTCAAGTCTTCTAAGAAGACTTCAACTATGTGCGGCAACCATTTTAGTTAGTGAAATGAACCAAACTGCACCATTTATAATGAACATTCTTTCAACAGCATCATAATCAACAGCATTACCAATACAAATCTCATCATCATCATCATCATCATCATCATCATCCTCATCATCCTCATCATCATCATCATCAAATCAACCATCATCCTCATCATCATCATCATCATCAAATCAACCATCATCATCACCAATCATCATCATCATCATCATCATCATCATCATCATCATTTTTCATCCCTTTACATTTAGTTCAATGAACCAGTAAAGTCGGTGCTAATGAATTCTTAAGACCATTGTTTATTAATATCTAAACTGAGGCTAAAGTTAAACATTTAAAGCACCATGAAGCAGAGGCCCTTTATATACATCATTAGATCTTCAGGGGTTTTCTTTAGAATCAGAGTAGAAGGCTAATTTAAATTGTAGGAGACAGGGGGTCTTGGGGTCCTACATTTTCTTGTGATTTTTATTTTTTGAGGCAGTCAAAATTCTGCTGCTAGTCGCCTCTTAAGGAAAATCCTGCATCTTTAATAAAAATTCTTTATTAATCTAATAAAATACACACAGAGACTTTGCGTATTTTACACCAATGATTAGAAGTCTTGTTGAAATCTATTCAAAACTGTGAAAGAGGTAACATGAACATTTTGCAGAAAGTCAGTCCTGAATAGCCAATCAGCACTGATACATGTATCAGACAGATGGACAGACAGACACATGTGGTCAGACAGACAGGTGATTGGACAACCAGCTTCCTTAAGTATGACCCTTCCAAGCTATTCTCTTACACATGTACAGCACACTGATAGCATTTAGCTCCCAAAAATTCCAACAATTTTGCCAGACTATTCTTTTTTTAAAATTTCATGATCTTTTTCCCCCAAAGCAATATAAATCTGAATTATTACCAACAAGACACATTGTTACTCCCTATGCTTATACTATTCCAAAATACTAATTGTCTGTTAGATTTCCTGGAAAGGATTTTATTTTTTTAATGAATCCATGAAATCCACATTGTAAGCGCCAAAATAATGATAATGTAAATTCCAAATTTATTGGGGCGAATGGTTTAGGGCGAAAGTTCTGGGGATGAATTTATTTGTATTTACCGCCGCAAAATCTAGCGATATGATTGGATTAGGCACCAGTAGGACTGTGACTTCCGGTTTTTTGCACATGTTTGTGTTTGGAAAAACAAAACGAGACGAAAAACACAAGATTTTCTGTACTAATCGGAGGGATGATATACGTAAAGCCAATGTGGTTCCTATCTTTAAGAAAGGGGAAAAGTATGACCCCTCAAACTATAGGCCAGTCTCACTCACATGTATTAGCTGTAAGGTCCTTGAACATATCCTTGTCAGTAATATCATGAAGCATCTACAGAAAAATGACATATTAGTTGACTCACAACATGGTTTCCGAAGCAGACGTTCATGTGATACACAGCTCGTCCAATTCATTCATGACATTGCATATAATCTTGACAGAGGTAAGGGACACAAACAGACTGACGTTATTGTGATGGACTTCGCCAAAGCATTTGACAAAGTACCTCACAAACGACTACTGTACAAACTTGAACACTATGGTGTTAGAGGGACAACCAACCGTTGGATTGCCTCATGGTTAACTGACAGGACACAAGACGTAGTACTCGACGGAACACACTCAGACTCAGCCCCAGTTATATCCGGTGTCCCTCAAGGCTCCTGCCTAGGCCCTATCCTTTTTCTACTTTTCATAAATGATCTTCCTGATGGTATATTATCAAATGTTAGGCTTTTTGCAGATGACTGTGTCCTTTATAAAAACATATTCTCTCCCCAGGACTGCATTGAACTACAGGAAGACCTATCAAAACTTGGTGTATGGGAGCAAAAGTGGCTCATGAAGTTCAATGTGTCCAAATGCCACTCAATGAGAATATCCAGACATCGACCTGACAAACAGATACAACACAGCTACACCTTACATGGACAGACGCTTGACAAAGTAAATGAAACAAAGTACCTGGGGGTTACTATCACCAATACATTGGACTGGACGCCGCATATTAATAATATAACCAGCAAGGCAACTAAAACTCTTGGTCTTTTGCGCCGAAATTTGTCACTTGCCCCCAGGGAAACTAAGGTTAATGCTTACCAGACACTAGTTAGACCCCAACTAGAATATGCCTCTCCCATTTGGAATCCCCACTCCAAGGTTAACATTCGGAAAATTGAAATGGTTCAAAGAACCGCAGCTAGATGGACATGTAGGAGATGGCATAATACCAGTCATGTAGGGGAAATGCTCGACGAGCTACAATGGTCAACTTTAGAAAATAGACGTATAAATACCAGCTTGACATTATTTTACAAAATACATAATAGACTAGTGGACATTGACAGGAACCGTTATTTATCAACAAACATGACAACTAGACGTTCTGGAAGACTATCGAATTCTCAACAATACAACCGACTGACTGCATCCACTGATCTTCTGAAATTTTCCTTCTTTCCAAGAATTATACCGATATGGAATTCCTTGCCAGAATCTACTGTTTCATTGACCACTGTAGATTCCTTCAAGACACAACTCGACTAGTTCATTACGCTAGTATGTTTTTAATGTTGAGGTCAGATGTAACCCTTTATTTTTATTTGTGAACTGTACTCAACTTTTATTTTTAATTATTTATACAGTTTCTAACTGCATATATGCCTCCACCCTGTCGTAATTATCAGAAATTGATAGAAGACAGTAACGGAAGAAGAAGAAGATTTGAATTTGGTTAGTATTCAATGCGTTATATGTTCACTTTTAATATTGCAGAGTGTTCAGGTGCTGTCAAGCCTTTATATGTGATAAATCGGTATTCATGTGCCTCGCATTATTGGGATCATGCCTCGTGTATATTTGCATGATTGGGAATACGAACCATGATGTATTCGTTGTGATATCGTGAGTTTGCATAGGTATAAGTGTAATATTCACTTTATAAGATGTTTGTTGCAAACGATCAAAGTCTCTGTTTTATAGCAAATCAGTTATTATATCTTAAATTAGCCAAACAATGCTGTTGAAGAATGTTGGATTATTTCCCTTTGATTGTGAGAAATTATCTCCCTTGCATTGTGGGTAGCTACTGTAGAATTGAGATTTTGATTTATACATTGTCAGTGGCATTATTAGAGTTTATGAAAATTTATAAGAATAATTGTTACTTTCTGATAATACTGAATATTTTGAAATAGGTTAACAGTTATTTCTATAATTGAATAATATTTGTCAAAATTAAATTTTTGATTTGGTTTTCTAAGGGTATTGTTCTTACAGCAGTTACTTCCCTTGGTTCAGGGCATGTTACTGTTGGTATGATATAATAAGATTGATGCTTTTCTATTTTTATTAATTTGATATTATGTCTCGGGTAACATGATAAGTGTTCTCTGGTATAGTTCATTGTACATGAATATATATTGATATGTCTCTGGTTAATCGTAGTATAGTAAAATCACTGGAAAAAAGAACTACGCATTAGAATCTTTTGTCTCCCTCCTTCCCTGGAAGTACATCATTAACAAATTCAAATTGGCAGAATCATCATGGATGATACAGAGGCAGTCCGGGAAAGGAAGTTCACCGAGAAGGGCCATCAGTACCAATTGGAAACCAAAGAGCATGAAAGAGGGCGTTTGTTGAAGATTGTAGATAAGAAATCTCATGATCTCTCTGAAATAATACAAGGAGACTATGATGCTTCATTCGTTAGGACCGAATATTCCAGCTTGTTAGCCAATTATGAACTCTTATTGGACGCGCATAGTGCATTTCAGAAACTTTTAGATCATGAAACTGCCAAACAGGATCAGGATTTATTCGATAAGAACTGTTCAAACATATTGAAAATCAAAGGTGAAGTCGAAAAATGGTTCCTTCAGTCTAAACAGCCTTTAGATGATGCAATTTCTTGTATTAGCAAGAGGTCAAATGTGTCGGTAACGAGTCAGTTTCCATTGAAAGAGTAAAGGAAGAACAAAAGAAGGCAGAACTGTTAGCGCGTCAAAGTGTTTTAAAGGAAAAGCAGCGGATTGATGAGGAGAAGTTTAAGCTTAAGTTAAAAGAGGAGGAGCTTGAAATAGAGACTGAACTTAAAGTTAGTGATGCCAAGTCGAAGATCTTAGAAGATCTTGAAAGGAGCATGGTGCAAGATAGCAACCATGTATTTACCGACCCACCGTTCTCGAAGGGAATTCACATGACTGAAGTACCAAACTTTAGTAATAAGTTTGAAAGTGTAAATATTTCAACAGTGTCAAAGGATCTGAATAAGCCTAAAGCAGAAATTATCCAATTTTATGGAACGGTATTAGATTACACACGCTTTAAGAGGCAGTTCAATTCTAGAATTTGTGCAAACACGGACTCGTATGATGAAAGGCTGAACTACCTCTTACAGTTCACTGCTGGGGAAGCTAATAAAATTGTCAGTGGGTATTGTAACTTGCCAGCAGAAATTGGATATCGTGCTGCATTTGAGGAGTTTGAAGAGCGATATGGTGATTCAGAGTTGATTACTCAAACATATGTGAAAAAGGTGCTTGACTGGCCGTCCATAAAGGCTGACGACCCAAAGGCTTTAGACGAGTTTGCTATATTCCTTAGAGAGTGCCAGTACGCAGTTGAAAACGTAGGTGCGGCTAGAGTACTTGAGTATTCTGAAAACTTGCGGTCCATTATACAGAAACTGCCTTACTACCTCCATGACAAATGGAGGAACGTAGTGTATGAACATAAGGGCAAGGGCACTACAGTGAAGTTTGAAACTCTTGTTTCATTTGTTCGCAAAGAGGCTCGAAAAGCCAATGACCCGATCTATGGCAAAGAGATACTTATTACCAAACAACCGAAGACTTTGTCTGCGAGTTCAAGCAAGCCGATTCGAAGCAACAAAACGAGTAAGACTCTAGCGACCGTAGTCAAAGATACTAAGGGTCACAGTTCCGTTGTTTCCGCGCAAACTAAATCATGTACTTTCTGTAAAGGACAACATTATCTTAGTGAATGTACAAGCATAGTATTAAATGCATTGACAGACAGATTCAATTTCCTAAAGACTAATGGGTTGTGTTTTGGCTGTTTGAGGGTTGGGCATTTAAAGGGAGAATGTCGAAAGAAATTGCGATGTGCAAAATGTCAAAGGTTACACCCTACTATATTACATGTAGATCCACGTGGATGTGGAGATGCTCAAGCTCCGGGCAACTCTCATGAAAATGTTTCATCATCCAATCCCAAGTCATTTGTCGCGCATATGGGGGCTGGGGCTGCAATGCCTATCGTGCCAGTTAGACTTAAGGCGAAATCTAGTGATAAGTTCATTGAAACATATGCCCTACTGGATACGGGTAGCACCGCGACGTTTTGTTCAGAAAGAATTCTTGACTTCTTAGGTGTGGAAGGTAGAATGACCAAAGTTAATATGGTGACATTAGGTGAAGATAAGACACATGATTTGCGGGAGGTAAGGGGGCTGGAAATAAGCTCTTTACATGGTGACAATACTGTGGAATTGCCACCAATATTCACTCAACCAACTTTGCCAATTTCTAGGTCCGATGTACTTAGTGAAGAAGATATCAAAGGTTGGCCACATTTGAGATGTGTCCAGCTTGAGAGAATTGACAGTGAAGTAGATCTTCTTATAGGTGTTAATGTGCCTAAGGCATTAGAACCGTGGGAAATAATTCCAAGTGAAGGCAATGGTCCCTTTGCCATCAAGACAATGTTTGGATGGGTAGTCAATGGTCCATTAGAGGGAGATGGCTGTAGTCAAACCATTAGATCAAATTATGTCAAGACATCTCTGGACGATCAGCTTAGGGAACATTTCAATAGAGACTTTTCAGAGTTGACAATTAATGATAAACTTGAACATTCTAGAGAAAAAAATTGGTTTAAAACGCGAAGGTCATTACACTGTGGACTTGCCATTCAAGTCAAAAAATGTGAACATGCCGAACAATAGAAATCAAGCGAAGCAAAGATTAACACTGCTGTCCAAGCGCTTTGATAAAGACGTAAAGTTTCGTGAGGCATACACAGAGTTTATGACAAAGGTCATTGACAAAGGGTACGCGCAAAGAGTGTCGCCGAGTGACATTCCTGAAGTTGGAAAGCTTTGGTATCTGCCGCATCACGGTGTATTTCATCCTAAAAAGAATAAAATTAGGGTAGTGTTTGATTGCGCTGCGCGATATGGTGGAACTTGTTTAAATGATCAATTGCTTCAAGGGCCAAACCTTACGAGTTCACTGGTAGGCACTTTGACTAGGTTCAGACAAGAGTCAGTCGCGATAATGGGTGATATAGAGAGTATGTTTTGTCAGGTGCACGTATCTCCCAAAGATAGGAACTTTCAGAGATTTCTATGGTGGACAGATGGTGACACAAGTACAGAGCCGGTTGAGTTCCAGATGATTGTACACTTGTTCGGAGCGACATCTTCTCCGAGCTGTGCAAGTTTTGCGTTACAGCAAACCGCGAAAGACATGAAAGGTTATTTCAATGACAAAGTGATTGATACGGTTCTGCGAAACTTTTATGTAGACGACTGTTTGAAGTCAGTTGAGACTGAGCAAACCGCAGTATCTTTGGTTGAAGATTTGCAAGCTATCTTGAAAGGTGGTGGTTTTCACATAACTAAGTGGGTTAGCAATAGCCGAATGGTGATTACGTCTGTGCCTGCTTCTGAGAGAGCAGCAGAAGTCAAAGACTTAGATTTAGATGCGGACATGTTGCCTGTCGAAAGAACTCTCGGTGTGAACTGGTGCGTGGAGTCTGATGCTTTCAGCTTCAATGTAGATGTAAAAAACCATGAGCATACGCGTAGGGGAATTCTCTCCACAATTAGCAGCATTTATGATCCCTTGGGTTTCATAGCTCCAATGATTGTTAGTGCAAAGTCGTTGTTGCAAGAATTATGTCATCTGCAAATCTCTTGGGACGACCCAATTCCTGAAATGTATGACAAGAAGTGGTGCAAATGGTTAAATGACATTAGTGATGTGCGCAACTTTGACGTTGATAGGTGTTTTAAGCCTGTAGATTTTGGAGTAGTAGAGTCTTCAGAGCTACACCACTTTGCGGACGCGAGTGAAAGGGGCTATGGAACTGTGTCGTACTTACGTTTGATAAATTCGGAAGAAAAGGTGCATTGTTCATTTATTATGGGGAAATCGCGAGTCGCGCCGTTGAAAAAAGTAACAATTCCGCGATTAGAATTGACTGCAGCAACAGTTGCTGTGAGGGTAGATAAAATGTTGAAACAGGAATTGGATATGGAAATCGACAAAACGTTTTTCTGGACAGATAGCATGTCAGTTTTGAGATATATTAGAAACTCAACATCAAGATTTCACACGTTTGTAGCCAACCGCTTATCGGTCATTCATGAAGGTTCAGAAATAGAACAATGGCACTATGTAAACACAAAGTTGAATCCGGCAGACATAGCTTCAAGGGGGCTGCCAGTTGATCTAGCTCTGTGGAAGAAACATTGGATTGAAGCTCCGGCATTCTTGATGTTGTCAGAAGACGATTGGCCAGAAAGCCCTAGTGAAGTTTGTGAGTCCATTGAAAATGACCCAGAAGTAAAAAAGGTTGTAGTGAGAAACATCGTAACAAAACAGCCTCAAAGTATGGAAAGATTTGACTTGATTGATCAGTTAATTAATCAGCATTCTTCATGGTACAAGTTGAAGAGAAGTGTTGGGTGGATTCTGAGAATACGAGATGAGCTTCTCAGAAGAGTGCAGCTTCGAAAGGGTTGTAAATTGCAAACAGCTCATGTGCAGGAAAAGTTGAAGCTAACTGTAAGTGATATGTCCAGAGCAGAGAGTGCGGTTATTGCATATGTGCAAAGACAAACATTTAAAGACGAGATAACTGCCTTAGAAAATGGTAAGACTCCCATTAAAAAGAGTAGTAGTATCAAAAAACTTGATCCAATATTGGAAAATGGAACATTACGCGTAGGTGGTCGTTTGGACAAGGCATGCATGCCTTCAGATATGAAGCATCCAGCTATACTTCCGCAGAAACACCATGTGACTATGCTCATTATTAGGCAAATTCATGAGAACCTCAAACATGCTGGGAGAAACCATATGTTAACTATTTTGAGGGAAAGATTCTGGGTAATAAGAGCTCCTACAATTATCAGAAATGTAATTGCAAAATGTGTCATATGTCGCAGATTCAAAGCGCCTGTAGGCCAGCAGAAGATGGCGAATTTACCTAAAGATCGTGTGGTTCCAGATGAGCCTCCATTCACACGGGTTGGCATTGACTACTTTGGACCTTTCGAGGTAAAACTCAAACGAAGTAGGGTGAAACGATACGGCGTTATATTTACATGTTTAGTGAGTAGAGCAGTGCATCTTGAAGTTGCATTTTCATTAGATGCAGACTCGTACATAAATGCACTCAGACGTTTCGTTGCGCGCCGAGGTCAAGTTAAAGTCATGCGTTCTGATAATGGGACAAATTTTATAGGGGGCGAACGAGAGCTTCGGCAGTCAATCAATGAATGGAATCTTGAACGGATCAGTGATGCAATGCTTCAGAAAAATATTGACTGGAAATTTAATCCTCCATTGGGATCGCACCATGGAGGTGTGTGGGAAAGACTCATTAGATCTGTGCGAAGTGCAATTAACAGTACCTTAAGGGAACAGGTTTTAGATGATGAAGGATTGCAGACACTTTTATGTGAGGCTGAAGCAGTTTTGAATAGTAGGCCGCTTACAAAGAATTCAGACGATCACAGTGATTTGGAAGCTCTAACGCCAAATCACCTCTTGTTGCTAAACAAAAACCCAAATCTACCTCCTGGTCTATTTTGCAAAAGAGACAATTATGTCAGAAGACGTTGGAAGCAGATTCAGTATATGGCGAACCTGTTCTGGCAACGCTGGATCAAAGAATACCTACCGCTGTTACAGGAACGGCAGAAATGGCACGAGACCAAAAGAAATCTTCAAGTTGGGGACGTTGTGCTGATCGTTGATCAATCTGCGCCAAGGGGTTCGTGGCCAATGGGACTTATCGTTGAAATCTTGCCAGATAGATCTGGATTCGTACGCCAAGTGAGAGTGAAAACGGCTTCAAACATTCTTACTCGACCAATAGACAAATTGTGTGCTATTTTGGAAGCAGAGTAATATTGACTTGATCCAATATTCAGGAGTCCGTGGTTTAAATGCGCGAAGCAGTGTGAAATAAATGTGTTGAAATTTATTATCCAGTGTCAGCTTGAAGCTTGTGTTGGCGCACGTTTAAATTATTTGCATTTAATTTAGATAAGTCACACTGCATATATTTGCTTAAATTTTACTGTGATTTAGGTTGTTTTTAAAGGTGGCCACTAGCAATTTTTGGCTACTTACTGCGCCAGTATATGCTTAGAGCTGTAATAAATGTTCTCGCGGATTCATTCAAGGAGCTGAAGAGATTGGAGGACAAGACTGATGTATACAGTTATGAAGAATGTATATAATTTCATTTTGCTTTTGATAATGTAAAAAATTAGGATATCTGATAAATTTTTTATTGCTTTTTTGATTAAGATAGCATTTGTTTTCTTTGGATGTAATTGTTTGTAAACTTTCTAGTATAGTAATTGCAATATAGCTTTCGATATCCTGCAATTAGGGGGCTGGTATGTAAGCGCCAAAATAATGATAATGTAAATTCCAAATTTATTGGGGCGAATGGTTTAGGGCGAAAGTTCTGGGGATGAATTTATTTGTATTTACCGCCGCAAAATCTAGCGATATGATTGGATTAGGCACCAGTAGGACTGTGACTTCCGGTTTTTTGCACATGTTTGTGTTTGGAAAAACAAAACGAGACGAAAAACACAAGATTTTCTGTACTAATCGGAGGGATGATATTTGAATTTGGTTAGTATTCAATGCGTTATATGTTCACTTTTAATATTGCAGAGTGTTCAGGTGCTGTCAAGCCTTTATATGTGATAAATCGGTATTCATGTGCCTCGCATTATTGGGATCATGCCTCGTGTATATTTGCATGATTGGGAATACGAACCATGATGTATTCGTTGTGATATCGTGAGTTTGCATAGGTATAAGTGTAATATTCACTTTATAAGATGTTTGTTGCAAACGATCAAAGTCTCTGTTTTATAGCAAATCAGTTATTATATCTTAAATTAGCCAAACAATGCTGTTGAAGAATGTTGGATTATTTCCCTTTGATTGTGAGAAATTATCTCCCTTGCATTGTGGGTAGCTACTGTAGAATTGAGATTTTGATTTATACATTGTCAGTGGCATTATTAGAGTTTATGAAAATTTATAAGAATAATTGTTACTTTCTGATAATACTGAATATTTTGAAATAGGTTAACAGTTATTTCTATAATTGAATAATATTTGTCAGTGAATTCATTGAAATATGTTACTTCCCTTGGTTCAGGGCATGTTACTGTTGGTATGATATAATAAGATTGATGCTTTTCTATTTTTATTAATTTGATATTATGTCTCGGGTAACATGATAAGTGTTCTCTGGTATAGTTCATTGTACATGAATATATATTGATATGTCTCTGGTCTCTAGTATATTTCTAGAACTGAAATGCATTTTATGTATATTTTCAGTTAATCGTAGTATAGTAAAATCACTGGAAAAAAGAACTACGCATTAGAATCTTTTGTCTCCCTCCTTCCCTGGAAGTACACACATCAAGTCATCCTTCTTACTTAAGTTTCTTCACAAAGACTTGTTTTATGGATTATTAAATAAAAGATATATGTCATTGTTAAAAAAAAAAAAAAATTATATTTCAAAAAACTATACAAAAGACATGCAGAAATAATGACAATGCTCTGAAGGTATCATTTTAAATGTTATAAATTTACCAACAATTCATAGCAAAAATGTTTCAAAGTAATCCTCAGGGATCCAAAAATAGCCACACATCCATAAATTTACCCACAACTTCTCAAAAGGTCATAAGGTGCTTTTTCAACACCAAACACACACTAAAGAAAACACTCTGTTCCATCAACATGCTTAATCCAATTAAGTATAATTCAATTAACACTCCAAGCACTTGCATGAAATATTAATAGAACTACTGGTAGATGTCTAAACCATCTCTCTAACTGTTGAGCTTCAGCCATATTTTTCCCCCTTGCTTAAATTAATAATCTCGAATAACACTTTCGAAAAACTGTTTCTCTATCAGACCTAAGAAATACTGAGTATAAAAACCTGGAAGTATAATTAACTTTATCAAGGAAAAAATGCTTGGAAGATTATATTCAAACCCACGGCCCTTGAATCCAGGCCTTGTGTTTCTCAAAAATACTTAGGTATGATCTTAGGCTCAAATTTGGGTATCATACTCAAATCCCTTTTGAAACCAATAGGCATAGTTTGAGTATAAGTATAAAAATCTTACTTCAGTTCCATTTTTATCTTTCAGAACATGGGGCCAGGTGCCTATTCTTTACAGCTACATACTGACTCATTTATTTCTCTGCTAGAGGGCCTCCGTGGCCGAGAGGGTAAAGTCGCTGACTTTAACTCTCATTCACAGCCCCTCACCGCGTGTGTTCGAATCCCGGCACGGTCATTCGGATTTTCGTGTGAGGAAGCCTTCCAGCTGGCTTGCGGTAGGTCGGTGGTTCTACCTGGATGCCTCCGTGCAATTGGGGTCTTCCTCCACCTGTAATTAGCTGGACATCGCTATATGACTGAAATACTGTTGAAGTGACGGTAAACTCAAATAGTCAAGTCAAGTCATTTCTCTGCTAAAGGATCCATTGACAAAAGTTCTACATAACCTGCAAAATGTCTTTTGACAGCAAACGTTTTTAAAACTTATAAATAAGTTACAAAAGTTCTAACCAGTACTAGTGCTGTAAATAAAAAGTTTGCACATCAGGTAGGTAAGTTAATCATGTGTGGCAGAAAAATGCCGCGTCTTAACGTGCGTTGACATATTGAGTTTCTCGTCTTTTTTGTACCACTTAAACCAGAATTAGGATTCTACGTTCCTTTAAAACTTAAGTTTAACAAGCTTCAACCAAATGAAACCTTCTCATCTCTCTAAATAAATGTCTATTTTAATACAGCCCTTAAAATCTAATACATGTCCTCCTAGACAATAGGCATAAAATATTTATGCACTTTTTAAAGCTATCTAGCAACTTTGGAAATGCGCATGTTTACGAGTTAAATAATGAATGATCCAGTCCACCAAAAGTGTCAATTATTCAAGGGATTAGAGGTCAGGAAGGGTTAATTGGATTAGGTTAATCTACAATTCATCTGGTAGTGGTACATCTATAATGATATGTATCATGGCTTTAAAATTTTCAAATGAATTTAAATTTGAAATGCTTCTGTGAATGTTTACTTTATTATTTCAAATTTTAGTTTTCATTTTCATATAAATTTTAACTACTGAAATCATTTAAGATTTGAGCTTTTATTTTTATATTAATTATAACTTAGAAATCATTGAAAATTTAATATCAATTATATAATATTATATAACTTTTGATAAATACCCTCGCAACACATCTTTTTGTTATGTAAATGTAAGATTAACGGACGTGAATTGCTGTGACATGATGACTCGATGATGACATGACTTTACACAGCCCAACTCTAAATAGTCGGGTTATAACAAAGTTCTAAAAACTAATACAACTCAATTTTAATGGCATGGGTTGTGTCATTTTTGGTCATTCTTGCTAAAGTAACCGCGAAAAAATCCATATTTCTCCATGCAACTACTGACCTCTGACAAATTAAAGAAAATAGGAAATAAACTGTGGCAGATCCTTTGGTGAAAAGCAATGTGCAATGTAACAACCTTTTCCTGAGACATATGTACTTTTTATTTCTTGCAACGCCCTTTTTCCTTTTTTTTTCAGGAATGGAATGGACAGCTATACAGATTCTTCACCCAAGCTGTTAACAACCTTTAACATCAAATAGAATCATTTTCACACCATGACAAACAAAGCTGACCTGGAAGCACTGATCAGGGTCTCCTCTGTTTGCTCATATAATTCTACACAATTTGTACAGTAAAAAAACCCCATAGTTTCATTTACAATTCAAAGTTCACTAAATTGATTTTCATTAAATTATAAATTTGCACATGACTAATAAAAAGATGAGGTACAGTTTTTTTTATTAAATGATGGAATTCAATGTTGCTCTAATCAAATGTTAATGCTACAGCAGTTGTGCAAAACACTGGTCAATTAGATGATTTCTATATTCCCCCCCCCGCCTCGAAACTTTGTTTTGAACACAAAAACCAATAAAATTGTTGTTCCTTACATGCTATAACCAATCATTTCAAAACATACTCCAACTCCCTTAACCCTTTCCCTCATATATACTCCTTTTGACGCCCTCTATAGGTATCACATAAAGCCTGATCTGCAGAAAACCACAGTTAAACCTTACCAAATTTAATTACAAAATCCTCATTTCCAGACCACTGAGGAGCAGCGAACAGCATAAAACCTGATCAGCCTGCGAGTTACTCGCAGGCTGATCTGGTTTTATGCTGTTCGCATAGGTCTTTTCATGGTTTCCTCTATGAGGGAAAGGGTTAATAATCAGTTTCACAAGCTAGGTCTTCTCTTTTCACAGTTTCAAAAAAAAAAATCTATTTTTTCAAACTCTTAACCAAGTAGGTAACCATGGTAACTGATTACTGACAAACATGTGTTTCACAGGTTATGCAGCAACTAAAAGCAGGTGTGAGAGTTGGAACAGTTGCCCCAGCAACCATCGACAACTTGGATGACAGACTGTGCTATAATGACACTGAGTTTGCGGCGTAATTCACTGTTGTTTCCACAGTGTGTTTGTCACTTATTTTTGTTTTATTTTTAGGCTTTATTAGCAACTTGCATATTAGTAAATTCTTAAATGCAAGACATGCGAAAAGTGTGATTACAAAAAGGAGAGAGAAGTCGAACATCTGAAATTTAGGTGATGGACAAACAGACAGACACACACTTGAAGTTGGGACACATAATGACTGAACAGACTGACAAACAGACAGACAGAAAAAAAAGGCAAGAGACTGTATTTGCAGAAAGACTGTCTTACTCAGACTTAAAAGAAAACAGGTAATCAACATTAAATTTTATAAAACTGCAAGAGTTGCATTAGGAATAAAGAGAAATGAAAGAAAAACCATAAACATGTTGAGGAAAAAGAGAAATGAAATATCAATATATCAATGTAAAGATTACTCTGCAATATTTTAATATTTTATTTCATTTTGTTCAATTATAACAAATTATGCTAAAACCAAGTTGTACCATTGTTTATGTTTCTGTTATTCAATATTCAAGATCATTTTTTTTTATCTTTTTTTTTTTTTTTTTATTGTCGTCTTCCATGGTGAAAATTTCTTCAAATTCATGCGGATCTCTCTAACTTTATATTTACCCCAGAATTTCTCTTTCCCCAATTTTAAAGAAAAGGGTATTTTTTTCCTCAAAATATATAAAACACACTCTATTTATCATATTTAATAGTTTTTCTATTTAACCTTACCGTCCTAAAGTATTTCTTACATTTAAGGGCTATTTTTACAAGAAGCAGACAAATTGCTTCCTTACTGACATATCCTTTGCATATCCGCAGTGAAACGGGTAAAAAATTACTTCAAAACCAGGCCAATCTTTACAGTGAATGTCTGTAACATATTTGAATAAGTAAAATTTTCTCTTTCAAAACCTGACCCCTTTTTACTGGGTAGCGTAGGATCCCTAAACTATTTAATATTAGCAAAATAATCGTCAAATTGATGTATTTAAATCAATTAGTTTTAAATCGCAATAAAGATTGGCCCATTTTTTTAAGGCAATGAATGATTTTTTTTTACCTGTTTCAATATACTGCAGGCCTTCAGTGCAAAGATAGGCCTGGCAGAGACAGGCTGGGAGAAAAGGGAAGAACAGAGAAAAACAAAGAGAGAGAGAGAAAGATACAGAAAGGGAGAAGAGGAAGAACTAAGTGAGAGAGAGAGAGAGGAAATGAGACAGAGTAAAAAAGCAGATAAAGCAAGAGTCAAGAGAGAGAATGAGAGAGAGAAAGAGAGAGAGAATGAGAGAAAAGGTTCTCAGTATTATAATAAGTTCTTGCAAAATTAATTATGGAAAAGATCATCAATCATTTTTCATCCTGCCTAAAATTTATCTGCACAGAATTTCATGAAACCAGCCCCAAGTGTTCCAAATGGACAGGATAACTTGCAACCATGGCGATGACCAAGGTTGCCGAGGAACAATGACAGGCACAAACAGCAAGGTCTAATAAAGCTTCAAGATTGAGTGGAAGGTTAATATAATGGCATGAAACACTCGCATACTGTCTCAAAATGTCAGCGAGTGGCCCTTTAAATGCCAATGGGGAAGGGGAGTAAAAAATGGAATCAAGATGGGAAAAAAAAAAGCGCAAATTACAGATTGATTACAGAGCAAACATTGGACCACAAATTGTGCTTCGGACCACACGCTTGGCAATTAAGACAGAAGCAAGCTGATTTTACTCTTGATTGGAGATACCATGAAGAGCCATTATATCAATTAAGTGAGAGATTAAACTTTCAATTGCGTCTCTTTCGCAGTGCTCAATTGAATTTAAACCAGTGAGGAATGATATTTCACTTTGCAAGCTAGGCCATTGTTCTGCCAATTATATGCATAAAAGTTCAATTAATTCTGAAATAATAACATAACCGGGGAGCGGAAATGTAACAGACTGATTCCTCTGCTTTCGAAAACCGGAGTAGTTTTGCGCAACAATGCACTTTATGAGACATGTAATAAAATAATATCTATACCATAAACCTAACTATCTAGACCACAGATCCACAGAGACTTTACCTAATCTCTCTACATTGTGATCAGAATTAAGTATTAAATTGTTCTAAAAATAACTGTCTCCATGACAACTGGAAATGAGATCTACAAAAGATGAATATGCTTTGATGTGCAATTTTTAATAAATATGAGAAATGACAGTGCTTATACATGGATGCAATTATGTGTGTATATAATAAAATCAATATATGAATAAGATTTGATATGAAAAAAGAAAAACAAGAGTGTTTTTGGAACACATGTATCATCTGCTGAAGCATGATGGAAAAAGTGTGACAGACAGACAGACTGATGACTGATGAAATGTTCCATATGTGTCATCTCTGTTTACAGCAGAAGACACAAAAAGTGATGCCTTCGCAGGCTTATGTGATTTTACTTAAGTATAATTTTCAAAATAAATGAAAACTCACTAGCTTTTATACATTTAAAACCACTGTTTGTTAAAGTAACAGGATAGATGTACAGTGCAGGTCCATTATAAGGCTTTAATTGGGGACCAAGTTTAGATACCACAGTATACTGGACTGAATTATAATGTAGATCATCTACCATAAGTCAGTTAACCCTTTCCCTCATAGAGGAAACCATGAAAAGACCTATGCGAACAGCATAAAACTAGATCAGCCTGCGAGTTTTATGCTGTTCGCTGCTCCTCAGTGGTCTGGAAATGAGGACTTTGTAATTAAACTTGATAAGGTTTAACTGTGGTTTTCTGCAGATCAGGCTTTATGTGGTACCTATTTAGTGCGTCAAAATGAGTCTATATGAGGGAAAGGGTTAAACTATATACAGAATATAGAGTTGAGGTTCAACATTGATCCGTGTCATATTGGGCATAGTTGTATAATGAAATGTGTTGTAATATTGTTTGTTTGCGTTCGTGCCCAGGCATATATTGAATGGTGCTGGTTTTTTGGCAAAGAATGCCTTTAAGGCCAAGCACCTCTGACTTCCGTTCTCTTGGACTTTTTCTGTCAGGGTTGCCCTCCCTTAGCACCTCTAGACAGGTGCACCTTCACACAGAGACAGATACGGATACAAAGGATCCGGCCTGGTGCCCTACTCTAGCTCATCACAAACAGATACCCTGGTTCTTTAACATGCCTGGTGTATAGCATCGATACACACAAAGCCCCTTAACCACTGTCTGGATGAACCAGCCCAAGGCTTCTAGTTGAGCAGGAACGCTGAAAAGTGTCCAAGGTTTGACCGGGATTTGAACCCCGGACCTCTGGATTAACAGACAAGCATGTTACCACTGAGCCACCACTTCACCTATGTGTGTTATAATAAAGAATGCTATAATAAAGTGTGTTATAGTGGATCTACACAGTACATGTATCTTTTTCAACATTCAAATAAGCTCAGACATTCAAAACTTTCTTTCATATTTTAGGTGCATGTTTTTTTTTAAAAATACCCAAATGGTTGCCGTTACTCTTCAATTATTTCAAATATTAACATTTTATCTGTTTTAATTCTGCTACAAAACCTAAAAATATCCACACTGATGTCACCATGACGACTGGGCACCTCCTCAACTAAGAAGGAAATCATTGCTATCATGTCTTTCCTATTACTTTAAAGAGAAGGTAAAAAAAGCAGACGGCTGCATCAGAACATTTATAATTCTTTTATGAAATTGAAAACTGCATCGCTGCCAGCTCTGTAATTCAAAGACTAGTTGACATAGACAATGAAACTGTGAAAATCTATTCACAACCCTCTGCAGTGATTTTCAAGTAATGAGGCCATTCAATTGTTTGTATGCACAGTGAGGAGTCATTACAATGGAAGTGGCAACATATATGTTGTATAAGCCATGACTGTATTTAAAATGTGTTAAATGTTATAATATACAGGGAAATTGTGACCATCGAAGACTTACAGGGGATCATGGGGGTGGTGGGAATGAAACGCTAACCCAGATAATTAACATGTTTGGAAAAACTAGATTATTTCTTCCTCTTATGTCACTAGTTTTCCTGCTGGTTTTACTAGTGTTGCACCCAAGTTAAGGCAGACTAGGGAGATGGGAAGATACTTAGATACGCACTCCTTGGATTCATGCAACATTACTATAGGGAAAAAAACAACATTTTCTTGAGTTTGAGAAAAGAATCAAAGCGCTGATAGCACTGAGAGAACAGGGTTGTAAATGTGATGATGTTGGATTTCTTTTGTTTATCAAAGTGAATTTAATAAACGAGGATCAAATTTTCAAGCATTGCCAATAAATCCAAAGTTATAAACCCGCTTTAACCTGGCTTGAACACAGTCGCTATAAGAAAAGAAGTAAAATGAACACATCATTTTCAATGGACTGCTAACAAGAAGCATATCGCCCCTCTTATTCTCCCCATTTTGCTTCCACACATTCATTTATACACATGTACTTTATATGGGTAAATTAATGATATTCAATATAACAAAAATGTATGCATCTTATATGCAAAAATAAACAAAAAATAAATAAATTTAAAAAAAAAAAAAAAAAAACTGTGGGGATGTTAGCAATTTGGGGAAAACAACATGAATTTGAAGAAATTTTCTGATCGGAAGACAGTCTGGATGGCCCCTTATAAAGAAAGCAAAAAAGCCCTGATCAGTTAAAGGTCTCAGATTTATCCAATTTGCGAAAAATACTAAATCTTCCAAACATGAGACAGAAAATCAATTTTTCTGGATCTGATTGGGTTATTTCCTGCTGAGAAAAGTGAGCAGATATTTAAGACATGATCTTAAAGCTACCTGAACTCAACTATTTGTTATTTGACTTAGGCATGAAGAACTGACAACTGCCAGTTTTTCACACCCCTCATGATGTTTTCAGAAAGGGCAGATCTAGGGATATATTTCATAATGAGGGCTGACCATGAAACATTTCCATCTTCTTCTATTTCTATTGCATTTAGAATCGTTTTGTAGTCAACCCTCTAATGCAAATAGCAGCTAATCCAATAATTTTACTATATTGAGGGCTGACTATGAAACATTTCCATCTTCTTCTATTTCTATATGCACTTAAAATAGTTTTGTGGTCAGCCCTTGATATACCCTGGTCAAAAACGATGTAACTGAGAAGCAGGCCTAATACAAAGTCAGGTCAACTTTAACCCTTTCCCTCACAGAGGACACCATGAAAAGACCTATGCGAACAGCATAAAACCAGATCAGCCTGCGAGTAACTCGCAGGCTGATCAGGTTTTATGCTGTTCGCTGCTCCTCAGTGGTCTGGAAATGAGGATTTTGAAATTAAATTTGGTAAGGTTTAACTGTGGTTTTCTGCAGATCAGGCTTTATGTGATACCTATTGAGGGCGTCAAAATGAGTATATATGTGGGAAAGGGTTAAGACTGTCCGACATCCTTATTGAAGTTGTAACTCCCTGTATTCTCAGTGTTGACTATTCTTAAAAAAATTGAAAAAGAATTTATACTTATACCCTAAAAATAAGAAATGTGTACCCTGGATTGGGAGAACAACTGAAAGAAACATCATACACTGAAATATACTGCAATAGAAATAGTTTCAGGAACTGTGGTACCATTTCAACAAAAGGGAGATAATCCTGCAACACCTATTTTCAAAAGAAGATTTTTCAGTAAAAGGGAGACAATCCAATTAGAATGAGGTAGATTTATATATCTCTATATTTTTATTTAGATAGTAACTGTCTTCACATGATTATATTACATGTAATAGTTCGGCAATGCAATCACATGCGTCTCACAAATAATGGCAATTATACACCAATATTATTCTAATCAATGAGAAACATTTTCGTGACCTTGTGTTAACATCACTCACAGAGAAACAACTTGATGTAAATTTTTACTTCTTTCTTTGCTTGATTTTTACAATGGATCCCTCTTGTTTGAATCTGCTTTGGGGCAAGGATTTTCCATGATCAAAGTACTGGTCCAACCAATGAACTTTCTAGTGGGATTAGTATAAGTTGTAAGAACTTGTTTTCCAATCTACGTAAAACTTAAAAGTTATAACCAATCCCTTTACATTTATGCAAACCTTTTGCTGACGTTGTTCATCAAGGAATCCCTTGATGTAAATTTTTAGTTCTCTTAATTTTTTCTATAATTCATCCCTCTTGACAGTTCCTGGACGAGGCCACAATCTTGAAACTGAGAAGTTCTTGGACAAATGTTCACCCAAGTGGAAGATCCAACCTCCAACCTCTGGATCCATACATTATGCACATGACCACTGGACCAGAGTGCCTTTCATAGAATTAATACGCAGCTCTAGCCATCATTATTGATGGTGCTAATTATGACTCTTTGACAAAATGTCCTCTGGATGGCTTCCATTTCTACTGAAAACATTAGTAACCTTGACCTCATGAATATTCATGTACACATTCATGACTTGTTGAATATTCATTTACTGAACTTTAAAAGGATTTGGTACAATGGATTTTTCTTTGCCGTGAAGACAGTGTAGAAACTAAGCTACAATATTGTATGAGTAAACAGACAAGACCCTGAGATTTGGGTCTGCTCTGTTTGCAAATGTGTCAAAACACATCTACCAGTTTATGAAGTAAAATATTTAACCCTTTCCCTCATAGAAGACACCATGAAAAGACCTATGCGAACAGCATAAAACCAGATCAGCCTGCGAGTAACTCGAGGCTGATCAGGTTTTATGCTGTTTGCTGCACCTCAGTGGTCTGGAAATGAGGATTTTATAATTAAATTTGATAAGGTTTAACTGTGGTTTTCTGCAGATCAGGCTTTATGTGGTACCTATTGAGTGCGTCAAAATGAGTCTATATGAGGGAAAGGGTTAACTTTGACCCTACCTTCAAATCAGTTCAAGTTTATTCAGGGTAACCATTTTTCCAAGGTGAGATTTATCGCCTACTGGATAAAGCTTGTGTACATATTAACCCTTTCCCTCATACAGACTCATTTTGACGCACTCAATAGGTACCACATAAAGCCTGATCTGCAGAAAACCACAGTTAAACCTTACCAAATTTAATTACAAAATCCTCATTTCCAGACCACTGAGGAGCAGCGAACAGCATAAAACCTGATCAGCCTGCGAGTTACTCGCATAGGTCTTTTCATGGTTTCCTCTATGAGGGAAAGGGTTAACGTGATTCCTTTTCATTTCACACTTTCAGTCAAAATCTTGAGTAATGCTTTTAATAATAAAACATCTTTACTGCCATTGTCATACACCAAAAGTAATTTCATTCCTTACTCTCCGTTCATCAAAAGTGGGATTTTCAACTAGCAAGTCAACATTCATACGCTTAATATGAATGAAATATTTTAGCCAATCATAATGACATTTTGGATACTCTCCATGTGGAGGTAAAAAAATCAGCGATGCAGGATGATATTATATAGGATATTCAAGACTAAGATACAAGCGTTCTGATTGGTTAATGCCAGGACAAGGTTATCCTACAACCAATCGGATTACTGTATTGGCCTTAGATCTAAATGACAAAACAGTAGTGTAAAAACCCACATTGATGTATCAAGAGTAGCATAATCAGCAGCCATGAGTTATCTGACAATGCTTTCCTGCAAGAGATAAGATTTTATAATTTTCATGGTGATAAAAATTTCCTGCACACTGATTCTAAAATAATATTGGATCATCTGAGCAGGATTCAAATATTACTATAAAATGACATCA
The DNA here is from genome assembly GCA_021229015.1 of Solen grandis. Taxonomy (NCBI): domain Eukaryota; kingdom Metazoa; phylum Mollusca; class Bivalvia; order Adapedonta; family Solenidae; genus Solen; species Solen grandis. The sequence continues at coordinate 15,787,090 of CM037789.1, forward strand.
GTTCAATAAAATGACATCAGTTCAATAAAATCTGAGGCTCCCAATGGGGAATTCAATGACAAGATAGAAAGAAAGGAATAATAAGGATGTAAATAGATTTTTTTTTTTTTTTTATTTTAATATAAGATTTTATTTCATTTCATTTGTGACCAAGGAAAATTAATGAAACTGAGATCACCCCTACCTACGTCTCAGCAGTGACCTTGTCTCCATGTAATGTGAATGTAGAAAAGGATAGGACTGAATTGGACATAGTAAGACAGGACATAACAGGGACAGGATGTGCTGAGCAGGGGTAAATTTATTGTCGAATACCCACGGCCGATCGATAGATCATCTATAGGCCGTGGGATATTACAGCTAAATTTGCTTGTTTTAGGGTGTGTCAAATTGTGCCATTTCATTGGTCGCATCATGTTTTTTAAAACCAATCACAGAGGCAGTTGTATACAGCTACCGGATATAGTCCTTTTTTTTATTGTTTACATGACTTGCAAGCATTTGGCCGAAGAGTGTTGCATTTAAATGTCGCATATTCATTGGTCTATAAATTAATCAATAACAACTGTATTACAACGGTTTGCTTGCCTATTTCCCCACGGCATGATGTCATGTAGTGAAACGGAATAAGTCAGCGGGGGTCTTCGACGATGAGGTAAATTAAACAGCTATCCTCTATTTCCCCATTCAAATTACAAATGTAACTGTTATTTTATTCAGCTATTTTTTTCAGCTAGAAATCATGAAGGGGTCAATGCCTAAACTTCCACAAGACACCTTATACTTGGGTGGTAGAATCTGACAACAGGTATAACTTGCCTTTACTTTCCTTCATTAATACACAAAATAAATGTTTCCATAGAAATCAATACATGTACCTCTTATAAAATCTGCTAATTTGTGGCTGGTATGAATGTTTCAAAACAAATAGTTCCAAAGAATACAAAAAGAATACCCCGCACAAACATGAAATAGACTCACACTGAAGGATTAATGTCACTTATGTCCAGGCTATCAGCAGTACAAGTTAACGTATGAAAGAGCCAATGATTACTGACCTGGAAATCAAAGAGTAACAAACTCCTACTGCAAATTTCCCAAGAGTCAAAAAAAAGAAAATCTACTTTGAGTTTCAATACTAAACGCATTAAAGGACAATTTAAGAGGGATAGGTTTTTTTCCTAAAGCAAAGAAAAAAAGATTTTCATTTTAATTCCATTATATAATGACCATTTAAGTGTAAAATTAGAATCAAGAAATGAAAATATAAAAGTCTCTTCATCTTTCTTTTTTCTTAACATAAAATTAAATTCAAAATTAGCTTGAAATTCTGCAATAAATAATGACATTAATATCTTTTAAGAATCTTTTAATTGAAACTTGGATATATTCAATTTCTGGAGCATGTATACTTATTTATTTCAAATATTCAGTAATCTCTCTTTATTTTGCCCTTTTCATTTAAATTATGTCTTTACCTCATGAATATTCATGTATATTTATGAATAAATGAATGAGTTAATAATTAACATATTACCACAACAGGTAAAACCTGTCTTAAGCAGTCAGTCAAGGGAACAAGAGAAAGTGACTGTTTAACTGAAGTGGATGCTAAATGAAGGTTAAACATTATAACAAAATAGTTAATACTTCTTTGGTAATAACAAAACTGACCGCAAAGAACAAATCTGACCGCTTATAACAAAACTGACCGCTAATAACAAAACTGACTGCTAAATGCAGGTTGACCACTAAATAGAGGTTACCACTAATACTGGTTTCAACTGTATGTTCTGAATGTTTGTTTGAATGCGCATTTTGCCTTTAATTGGATAAATTAAAAAGTTTATTCATTTTATGGAGGTATGGCGTCACATTAAGCATCAATCCAAAGTAATTCTGATTCAGCTCGGTACCGAGATAGCATGCTATGCTAATTACATCTCATGTTGCCTGTCAGAAATATCCAGAGCTTTTTGTTGTTGCAGGTTTCTTCGATAGGTGTGTAAATTGCAGTTCTGTTTCTACAATATACATTTTTTATACCTTTTCTCCAAGAAAATTTCATACCAGTGTAACTAGTTTATTAATTTTGCAGTGCAGTTAGTTATAAAGCATGCGTCCTTCAATTTTGGTATGTATACATGGTCAATGAATTTCTATGTCACAAGAAATGATTCAGTCTTAAAGCAAGTTTTGAATCTTCTGTATTTCAACTCATTTATAGAGTCAATTATCTTCTTATACATACAAACATTCCTCTTGCTTACATAGAAAATGGCACTTTCTTACACATCGGCTTACATTACATTCACCTCTGTAGTGGGCTCAGAAAGTAGTTCCAAAGAAATAACATTTGTGGAATAAGGCATGAACTAGTTCCCATAATAACAATCAAAATTAATATTTTACACACGTTTTATGATGATTCAAAAAGTATTTATTCAATGTTTCTATACTTTTGATCCTTAAAATAAAATACATTTATATCCACATTTAACCCTTTCCCTCATATAGACTCATTTTGACGCACTCAGTAGGTACCACATAAAGCCTGATCTGCAGAAAACCAGTTAAACCTGACCAAATTTAATTAAAAAATCCTCATTTCCAGACTACTGAGGAGCAGCGAACAGCATAAAACCTGATCAGCCTGCGAGTTACTCGCAGGCTGATCTGGTTTTATGCTGTTCGCATAGGTCTTTTCATGGTGTCCTATATGAGGGAAAAGGGTTAATAAGTGTTTTCTGTTTTGACAAGATTCTTGTCATTGAGCCCATTGCAGAGATGTTAGGTGAGGAACGAACGACAACTCTGCTTGGAGATTGAGAAAATGGTGCTAACTATAGAAGGGAGGTAACTCTTCAATGTGAAAATACTTACAGTCTTATCTCCCTTGCTTACAAAGGACAAGTACAGCCATATGAGGGGAGGGAGTAATTCAAGAGAAAATCTCTTTAGCTCCTGCTCGTCTGATCTGTGAAACTCAAACAGCTGGTGACACACAGGGTCTAGAATCTGAAAATAAAACAACTATCATGAGACAGTCTAGTTTATAAAATCCAAAGACACTAGTCAACAACATCAAGTGGGTTTACTCTACCAGTATCTATTTCACTCTCTTACACATCAGCTTACATTACATTCACCTCTGTGGTGGGCTCAGAAAGTAGCTCTAAATTCATGCAATCTATGAATAGAGACTGTACAGACATTCAGACCGTTGTTGACATTTTGAATTTCATGTGATACACGCTGTTCATCCCTTTCCCTCATATAGACTCATTTTGACGCACTCAATTGGTACCACATAAAGCCTGATCTGCAGAAAACCACAGTTAAACCTTACCAAATTTAATTACAAAATCCTCATTTCCAGACCACTGAGGAGCAGCGAACAGCATAAAACCTGATCAGCCTGCGAGTTACTCGCAGGCTGATCTGGTTTTATGTTGTTCGCATAGGTCTTTTCATGGTTTCCTCTATGAGGGAAAGGGTTATCTCTCAACACAAGGTCCTCATCATAATACCGTACAATGCTATTCAGTCTGTCCATTTCAGGGAGGCAAGAAAAATTTCCAAAATAAAAAATATTATTTTCAATACATTTTATGATGATTCAAAAATTAATTCTTCAATGTTTCTATACTTTAGATCCTTAAAATTTATCTCAATGAAGGTTAAATAATAGTTTTCAGTTTTGATAAGATTCTTGTCATTGAGCCCATTGCCGAGACGGTTTAGCGAGGAATGAATGACAACTCTGCTTGTAGATAGGATCTTTTTGTCACAATCCAAACGTGGCAACTACATGGACACAGCAGACTTGAATCAGAGGCATTACAAACAGATTCATTTTCATATAAACCCAAAAAGAGCGGGATGCTTGGAGCATCAACGATTGAAGGTTTGTTCCCCAAAGTCAAATCTGACCACTATTTTTATGGTTTTAAACTAAAGTACTAAAAATTATGTAACCATTGTCAACCATTTTATGAGCTATTGTCTGCAGGACATAAAAACCAACCCTTAACATTTGTAAGGATATGAAAACTTATGTAAACCACAATCATCTCAACAAACAGGTAGTGGCTGAAACATTTTTTTCTTCCGATTTGCTTCCTGGCTATTAATTTTTGATTTGTTTCCGTGTTTTTTGTATTCGTTGATTTTCTTTACATACATTCCCTGTGTGATATTTCTTACCTATCAGTTGTCTCATTCTTGAAAATTATGGTCCAGTGAGTAACAAAATCTGAATTCATATTTTTACCTTGGCAGCTCACTGTTGGTACCACTGATTAATAGAACAAAACATTGTGTTCATTTAACCCTTTCCCTCATAGAGGACACCATGAAAAGGCCTATGCGAACAGCATAAAACCAGATCAGCCTGCGAGTAACTCGCAGGCTGATCAGGTTTTATGCTGTTCGCTGCTCCTCAGTGGTCTGGAAATGAGGATTTTGTAATTAAATTTGGTAAGATTTAAGTGTGGTTTTCTGCAGATCAGGCTTTATGTGATACCTATTGAGGGCGTCAAAATGAGTCTATATGAGGGAAAGGGTTAACTTTATCATTAAGAGTTCAGTATCGTATCAAAATAGACAAAGACCTAAAGAAACTAACTGATGATTTTCATCTGCAATGGATTAATAATGAAAACCCTGCAAGTTTTTTAAGATAATAAAAACAGTCTTCATACTGACACTCAAAGTTGAGTCTGAGATCGTACTTAGGTATTTATCGAGAACAAGGGGCCAAGAGCTTGAAAAAATGTCAAAAAAAGCTCTATCTCATATTCAAATATACTCAAATCCCTACAGTATCTAATGGCCATACTTTAAGTTCAATCAAGAAAATTGTCCATTAATTTTGTGTAGTTAAGTATAGTCAAACTTGTCTTAAGCGGTCAGTCAAGGGAACAAGAGAGAGGGGTCACTTAACAGAGGAGACCGCTTAATGAAACTAAAAAACATAACAAAATGATAAAGTTTGGTAATATTGAATATAATGACCGCTAAGTGCAGGTTGTCCACTTAGTACAGGTGCCTACGAATACAGCTCCAACTGTATTGTTTGTTTTTATTTTCGAGAACATGGGGCAAGTACATCAAGATTGGTGTTAGGGAGAACCCTACTTGTCACGATTACTTGAATGGGAGCAAGAAATTATCTTACAACCCACCTCTGCACTAGGGTGTTCGTCAAACAGGGCGTGTAAACTGGCGATGAGCTCCCCATTGTGGCGTACAGATGCTGCATAGGTGTGGATTTCTTCTTTGGTCAACACCTAGGTGATATACAAATACACTTACAAAAATAATGTCACTAAAATTATTTTGAGCAATAACATTTTTAACATTTTTTTAACCCTTAACCTCTTACAGACATCTTCGCAAACAGAGCAGACCCTGATCCTTTAAAAGGTATCCCATATTTGAAGCTATGATTTTACACAGTCATCACAGAATGAATGCTAATAAGATGAAAAGGGGCTGAATTCACATCCAAGAAAACTTGGCTTACAGCTTAAACCAATTCAAAATTTAAAACAGTCATTTTTAAAACAATCGGGAAATACATTTTTTTTATATATACAAGTTAAACAAGCGCAATGTTTGAATGAATGCCATGCCCCCGCGGTGGGGGGGGGGGGGGTGTCTTAGACTTTGGGGGTCAAGGTCATTTGAATGTCAAGGTTACCTGGCTGGAAGAGCTCAGCAAGATGCATTCACCTGTGAAGTTTTGAGGTTATTGATAAAAGTATGTTGTTAATGTGGCCAAGGTTAATATTTGCTATTTTGGGTCTCAGTGACCTTGATATTCGATATCATGACCTCTAAGTGGGTCTGGTGGGTAGAGCTCATCAAGGTGCATACACCTGTAAAGTTTGGATGTTACTGATGGAAGCACATTCATAATGTGGCCAAGGTTAATATTTGCTATTTGGGTCATGGTGATCTTTACCCTTGACCCCGTGACCTCTAAGTGGGTCTGGCCAGTAGAGTTCATCAAGGTGCATGCACCTGTGAAGTTTGGATGTTATTGATGGAAGCACATTCATAATGTGGCCAAGGTTAATATTTGCTATTTTGGGTCATGGTGATCTTTACCCTTGACCCGGTGTAACAGTCAGGTTTTTCCCCAGTCAGTTTCTTCCCCGGGGAAAAAACTGACTGGTCAGGTTTTTCCCCGGGGAAGAAACTGACTGGTCAGGTTTTTCCCCGGGGAAGAAACTGTCTGGTCAAGTTTTTCCCCGTGGAAGAAACTGACTAGTCAGGTTTTTCCCCATCCAGTCAGTTTTTTCCCCCCTCTTTTTTAAATTTTTTTTTAGGAGTTTTTCCCCCCCTATCCTATATATTGTTCATGATGGTGGGGAAATTCTGGCCTAGTCAGTTTTTTCTCCCCTATCCAATATATTGTGCTTGATGGTGGGGTTGACCAATCAGTTTTTTCCCCCCTGACTAGGCCAGAATATCCCCACCATCACGCACAATATATTGGATAGGGGGAAAAAGTGACTGGTCTTCAATCACATGACAGGGGGGAAAAAAACTGACTGGTCAAGACTTTCCCCACCATCAAGAACAATCTAAATGACAGGGGGGGAAAAACTGACTAGGCCAGAATTTCCCCACCATCAAGCACAATCTAAATGACAGGGGGGAAAAAACTGACTGGTCCAGAATTTCCCCACCATCAATACAATCTAAATGATAGGGGGGGAAAAACTGACTGGTCCAGAATTTCCCCACCATCAATACAATGTAAATGACAGGGGGGAAAAAACTGACTGGTCCAGAATTTCCCCACCATCAATACAATATATAGGATAGGGGGGAAAAAACTGACTGGTCCAGAATTTCCCCACCATCAATACAATGTAAATGACGGGGGGAAAAAACTGACTAGGCCAGAATTTCCCCACCATCACGTACAATCAACATGACAGGGGGGAAAAAACTGACTGGTCCAGAATTTCCCCACAATCACATGCAATATATAAGACAGGGGGGAAAAAACTGACTGGTCCAGAATTTCCCCACAATCACATGCAATATATAAGACAGGGGGGGAAAAACTGACTAGTCCAGAATTTCCCCACCTCAGAAACCTTAAAAAAAAATTAAAAAAGAGGGGGGAAAAAACTGACTGGGTGGGGAAAAAACTGACTAGTCAGTTTCTTCCCCGGGGAAAAAACTGACTGGGGGGAAAATCTGGGCTGTTACACCGGTGACCTCTAAGTGGGTCTGGCCGGTAGAGCTCATCAAGGTGAATGCACATGTGAAGATTGGGGGCTGTAGGTTGAAGGACCTCCGAGTAATGGTCAAGGTTAAAGTTTTGTGACAAACAGACAGACCAAAAACAATATGCCCCCTGATCTATCGATGCTAGGGCATAAAAACTGGCTTCTCAACAGTTCTAGGGTTGGTACTTTGCATCAATTATCAATCAGTTATTAAATGATTATACATCAATTATTCATTTATTAAATGATTAATTTATAGTAAATTGACAGATTGTTAAATACGTAGTTATGACCTTTAAAATGATGACATTTTTACAGATTCTAGAAAAATATTTTAATATAACAAACTTCTCACCTTATACTCAGACAACCAATCTCTGACTTCCTTAGGAATCATGTTGTATACACATTATACCTGAAACAAAAACAGGAAAATTCTGATAATAAAAGAGAGGAAATATTTTGAAACAAGGAAATGTGACCCTGCAACACTGATGCATTGCTGGCATACGTTGGTCACAACCGAAATTTTGCTTGTATTTTTTAATGTTTAAAATTATCTTGATGTACATTTGTATCAAATTTCGTGATGATGTGAAGTCATCTTCATAGAAAAAAAATCTGAAACACAAAGGTAAAACTGGGACAGAACAACCAATTACACCATGCTCATTAAATTGTAAAATAATGGTCATAACCATTAAATTGCATAAATATTGGAATAGTTCATGTCATGATGTACATGTATGCATACCAAGTTTCATGAAGATATGAAGTCATCTTCACAGAAAAAAGCTTAAATGTAAAGGTAAACCTGAGGTGTGATGGATGAACAAACAGGCAGATGGACTTACAGGCTGAAAATCTATATACCCTGCAACGCAGTTAGCAGGGCATAAAAAGAAGAAGTGTTTCTTGGAAATGGGATGGAAAAAGTGTGCCAGACAATGTGTGACAGACAATGTGTGACAGACAGACAGATCACAGAGAAGTGATCCCTATGTATAAATTCTTCTTAAAGCAAATGACACAAAAATTTAACAGATACATCAATACTTATTAAATTTACATGTACTGAATACTGTTATCATTAGGTTTCTGAAAACTGAAGTCTTTGAAAAAGATTTGTCTGAAAGAGCCCACATATTTTTTTTATACAGGGGCTTATAACTTAAGAAAACAGCTGGAGTCCTGTTCCCAAGAAGTAAAAAATTCCACCAACAATATTTACAGTGGTGCTAAAATGAATCTTAAATTAGGCAGAAACATATTTAACCATTCCTGTTTTATGAAAAATCCCAGTACATTACTGAGCTGTCATAAATTAGTTCCTTAATAACCAACATACTGTTTATCAAGAAATTAAATTTCTGGCATATAAGATTGAGGAAACATGCCCCAAATTATTTACTTAGCACTAAGTACTTTTGGTGGAATTCAAAGCAGGATTCCAAACAAGGAGTTAAAAGTGAGACATGTGTCCAACATCATCAATGGACAGTCCCATCTGTCCCGATTCCACAACTCTATATTACACTAAGTCTTAACCCTTTCCCTCATATAGACTCATTTTGACGCCCTCAATAGGTACCACATAAAGCCTGATCTGCAGAAAACCACAGTTTAACCTTACCAAATTTAATTACAAAATCCTCATTTCCAGACCACTGAGGAGCAGCGAACAGCATAAAACCTGATCAGCCTGCGAGTTACTCGCAGGCTGATCTGGTTTTATGCTGTTTGCATAGGTCTATTCATGGTGTCCTCTATGAGGGAAAGGGTTAAAGCAGCTTGTCCTGATGATACATGTCTAACGCAAGCACCTGCTTCTGGGACACTGTATCCTATATTTAATCAATTTTGATGCAGTTGTGTTAACAGAAATAACATTTCCCCATGCAATGTGACCTACACTTACTGAGTTTATTTGTCAGGAAACAAATACTTCACCAGCATTAACAAGGGAGAGTAGATTTTTTTTTTTAAATACTACTTACAAATCATCTGTGAATGAGCTGCTTTCACCTTTAATCTAATGAATATTCATAAAATAATTTATAACTTAAAGAATATTAAATGGTATATGAAATAAAGGATTTTTCTTATGCACAAGTAAAGGCATCTTAACCCTTTCCCTCATAGATGATACCATGAAAAGACCTATGTGAACAGCATAAAACCAGATCAGCCTGCGAGTAACTCGCAGGCTAATCAGGTTTTATGCTGTTCGCTGCTCCTCAGTGGTCTGGAAATGAGGATTTTACAATTAAATTTGGTAAGGTTTGAGTTTGGCTTTCTGCAGATCAGGCTTTATGTGGTACCTATTGAGTGCATCAAAATGAGTCTATATGAGGGAAAGGGTTAAAGTCTAAGTTTCAGGCCGTGGGCACATTCACTGACTTGACAACATTTACCCACTGTCATCAGGCTAATAATCTCCCTGGGGAGTCTTTTCTTTCCACTTAAGGCAGCCAACATCATGGCACCATGGAATTATACTGCCCTCTCAGGTACCCATTTACACCTGGGTGAAGTGAAACAGTTCTAGGTAAATTTCTTGCTCTTGAAAGGAAATTAGCAGTGTCCCTGCATAGCAGGACTCAAACAGAGAACCTCTCAATCCCAAAGTGTGTGTCCTACCACAGGACGACTGCTCCCCTATAGAATGTAAGTGTAGAATCTAGGTTACAATATTATATGAGCAAACCCTGATCAAACAGCTCCTGGAAGAAGGGTCTTCTCTGTTGGCTAATAAAACAGTAGTCCCGGTTCTACACCGTCTAAACAACAAAGAAAAATCTATTGTTTTAGGTAAAGGATTAATATATATCAATATCTGATAATGATATTGCAATATTTCAATTTTAACCCTTTCCCTCATATAGACTCATTTTGATGCACTCAATATGTATCACATAAAGCCTGATCTGCAGAAAACCACAGTTAACCTTACATAATTCAATTATAAAGTCCTCATTTCCAGACCACTGAGGAGCAGCGAACAGCATAAAACCTGATCAGCCTGCGAGTTACTCGCAGGCTGACCTGGTTTTATGTTGTTCGCATAGGTCTTTTCATGGTTTCCTCTATGAGGGAAAGGGTTAAAGTAACACATCTATATTTATATTTGATATATTGAACTCACTGCTCAAAACCATATTGAGTTCTGTTTTACGTTCCTTCAAACAGAAAGAGGCTATCATATATCATGTCATAGATAAGTGGCATGACCCCACACTACTTTGTGGCATGACCCCACACTACCTTGTGGCATGACCCCACACTACTTTGTGGCATGACCCCACACTACCTTGTGGCATGACCCCACACTACCTTGTGGCAAGACCCCACACTACCTTGTGGCATGACCCAACACTACCTTGTGGCATGACCCCACACTACCTTGATAGCTGGGTCCCTGTTCATCAATCCCCTAAGCCCAATGGTATGATATACCAAGAATATTATAATAATATTCTAGGCTTAGACTCATGAAGTGCAAATTTTCTGAGAAATGTTTCAATACTAATCTTTAACTATTTCATTAACTACATGATGCATTCATTGCATTCTATAATATATGAAGGAAAAGAAATACCAGATAGTATTACATATATAGTAAATAAATATTACAGAACATATTTTCTATCACTGAATAAAGAATCCCAAGTCTCAGAGTCTAATATCAAGACATGGGAGATTTCTGAATTAGTGATTAAGTCCTGGGTCTTCACTATATTTTTTCCAGGACACATAAAATTGTCCATTCTGGTCTCCAAATTAACTAAATGACCCCTAAATATTTCCATGTCTCTTTATCTTTGTGTAAAGAGGTCACTTGACTCCGTTTGGAAAAAAAAAAAGAAGAAAAAAAAAGGAAAAGCCTGTATATATATATTTGCAGAGCACCATGTAGTCTATACCACTTTTTTAATAAACTACTTCAGTATTTCTTAGCCATGGATCAATCCTGCCAACCCCTGCTCCCAAGGCAGATGCTCTAACCACTTGACTACCATGGATGATGCTGAATGGCCTCAGAGATTTCATGTATAACATATTGGTAAAAGACTGTAACAGGCCTGTATACCAATCAATATATTTATAAGATATTTATAGTGATACTAATTATCCATATTCCACATATCATTTGACATTTTCTCAAATGTCAAACACAGCTACTTGTACATAAATAGCCTACTGTGTTAACTAACTTCTAAGTATGGCAAAACAAAGGCCTTACTGTTAGACTGGTATATAAAAGTTAATAAGCTTACCAACTGATATGCATGATAAATGATAGTAACACATACATATAGAGTTTCGTTATTAACTCTTAATTCTTTGAACTGCTATCCAGAGGTACTGCCCCAAAACTAATTAGTTTATGTCATTCATTTAAATGATAAAATATGAAAATGTTCAGAAAGAAGAACAGATGATCTTTCTTTAGTCAGAGTATTACCCTTTCTTTCCATTTTAAATTGTGTGCGAAAAAAAACTAGTTAATTGCAACCTTATACTAATCAAAATAATAATTGTCAGGCCATTTCATCTGATGATGGGAAAGAGGATCCTAAATACATGTATAGGGAAAATGTAGTTATTTTCTTTACATTGGGGAAAGAGAAATCCTTGGGTAACTTTAGGAAAAACTGCATGAATTTAAAACCCTTTACCTCATGAATATTCATGTACAAATTTATGACTTGATGAATATTAATTAACTGAACTTAAAATGGTATATGGAATCATGATTTTTTTTGTTTGCTATGCAACCTGTGCAGAAATTGAGCTGAAGTTTTGTATGAGCAAACTGAGGAGACACTGACCAGACACCCCCAGAAGGAGCTCTGTTTGCCAATTTGTCAAAATGAGTCTGTATGAAGAAATGGGTTAGAAATTTTCAGAGGGGAAGACGCCTTTAATGAATGGCCCATGATAAGACTTATCATGTTCGGTTATTGATGTATTAACCCTTTCCCTCATAGAGGAAACGATGAAAAGACCTATGCGAACAACATAAAACCAGATCAGCCTGCGAGTGACTCGCAGGCTGATCAGGTTTTATGCTGTTCACTGCTCCTCAGTGGTCTGGAAATGAGGATTTTGTAATTAAATTTGGTAAGGTTTAACTGTGGTTTTCTGCAGATCAGGCTTTAAATGTAGTACCTATTGAATGCGTCAAAATGAGTCTATATGGGGGAAAGGGTTAAAATATAAATATATACTTATTCTAATATAAAATTCTTTATTATTGATACTTCTATTTTTTGAATGAAATATTTATTTTTTTACAATTGAATGAAATATTTTTTTTTTTTTAGAATTATATGACAGTATTTGTATTGTTTTTATTTCCATATATTTTTTTTATTTCTTTTTAATTTTAAATATT
>CM037789.1:15799837-15849837 GCA_021229015.1 Solen grandis
AGCTGTTTGATATCTAAGATGTTTCAACTATGCAATATGTTTAAGAAGGTGCAAGGTGTTCAAGGAATGCAATATTTCAAAATGCGCAAGTAAAATATGCAATATGTTTTAAAATCACGAGGTGTTCCGAATCGGTCGGTGTAAGTTTATTTTGCGGTAACCGATTTTGTATCGGGTCTGCCTTATCTGCTCGGCATAGTTCTCTGGCTAGGAGTGTGAGGAAACTGGAGCTGTGCCTCATGGACCATCTAATCAAGCAACTGTTTTGTGTTTCGTATAGCATATGTCTTGTATGCCTCATTACCGGCTATTTATCTAGTCTTTAATTGCTCTGCTTCGCCTTCAGATTCTTGCGCATCGAATGAAAAGGTTAGGGATTCGGGCGGTTTTTCACTCGGATATTGCAAAGATACGCTAGTATGGAACACTTAACTTTCGATAATGTCCGCGGATACTGTCAGATTTATCGATAGTTGTTTTTATTTTGCAAGATTCCGCGTCAAGCCCCTGACTTGTACAGAGTCTGCTAGCGTAGTATTAATTGCCTGTAAAGATACAGTCAGTGAGAGAAACAAACAAGATACATTCTTAGATCAAGAAAAATATGATATTTTATTCATTAAGGTTTAGCGCCACATTTGTAAACTTGACAGTTTGTGAGAGAGATACCCTTAAGGCAGTACAGAATAAGTCCAGCCACAAACTTGTATGTTATATCATATTGGGAGACTGGAGAAATCCTTACATTTTATGTTACTAGTAAAATTGAAATTATGAATGAAATGTACATGTCGATTACTTGTAAGTGTGTACTATAAGAAACACGCAATCTATTTGAATTTAACATAATTTATACGTGAGGTATACAACGTAGCCTCCTCTCCAAAATAACTGTTCATTAACTAGGTGGCCAAAGACCGGGGTGTCTATCACCGCTTGGGTGCTTTTTTCTCCATTGTCTTCCAAGTCGCAAAGTACTCGTCCAATTTAGATGCTCGCATGTCATTTTTGTAAATAGAATGTCTTTTTTTTCGATCAACATACTTGTTACAGAATTTCGAGGCCCCTCTTAAGACTAAACAAAAGCTAGGTCGAACTGTTTGTCCTCGGTGCATCTAGATGCTCGCACCCAATGCAGATAAACTTTGACAGTTTTATGGCAGGAATCATAAAGTACACTCAATTGATCACTAGACGGAACGTTTGGTTTATTGTCCCTACTGGCGAGGTCGGTACTGCAGGCAGTGCTGCCATATATTTACAGGGCACGGCATCCACATGCCACTAGCATCGTCACGGCCACTGGAACTCACATTTATTTTTACCTGTACTGATTTCCTCATTGTGCCGTGCGCAACACCCCAACTCTCCCCTGTTCCCCCCTCTTATGCTACGTGTTTTTGAATTGTCCCGTGTCTACTCAGGCTATTTGATGTTGTAGAAAAGATTTTTTTAAGGATTTTGACGATGCCATATTTTATTTCCTAATTGATAAACTCGAAGCAATCAACAGACTTAACAGACAGTTGACAATTATCAGAGGTGCCCCCACCCCCCATCCCCGTTACTTGACAGTTACTTGACTAATGTAAACAAAGTGTTTAGTTCAGCCACAATAGCTGCAGCCCGTATAGATACGATATATCCTGTTATGCTAAGCTGATTCCAACAGTTTTTATGTGTCAGCATTAAACCCGATTCCGATCTGCTGCTTAAAAATCTACACCGGTTCGACATTTTTGCTGCAGCAATGACGCCTAGAGACTTCCTAATTAACGAAGCAAGCTTGTCTTACTTACCATTTTTATATAAATCAGAGATGGTTGCAGTGTTTTCTTTGTTCATAGGAAGATCAGATTTGCGTGGTAGAACACTGTCATTGCCAATTAGACCCGCGCTATCTCGGCACACAGTAACGAGTGTTCAACCTCATCTCGGTCTTATCTCGCTTTGCTAACTATTATACCGCCGGTAACGTTAGAAACGGCATCTTTATCACGCTGTGATGTCATTTTCCTACGCATGCGCGAATAGCGATAATCATGTACGCCTTATTGGTTTCAAGTTATTTTCATTTATTCGTTAATTTATTATGTTATACAAGTGTATTGATTAATTAATGATTTATCATTTTCTTCTGCTGTCATAAAGCGTTTTCGTAAAAATCATGCACAAAATGATCAAGATCCTTTGCTTTGTATGAAAAATGTCGCAGGCCCATGGACCAATCGTTTTCATCATCAAAACTAGATTCTTCAAAGCCTCTTACGTCACGCCCTGTCCCAGTTCGAGGCTTGATTTCCGTTTCCTGTTGCCACTGCACTTGACAACTAAGCAGTGGGCTCCAATTTCTCTTGACTATACTACCAGTTTTCTATCCATTTTTTCCCTTAACGATTCAATTTCACTTGTTGAAATCCATCTAACACAGGTGAAAACGGAACCACCTCACTTTCCATCCAGTGTTCAAGGTAATCAGGTCACGTGATCCGGACGTATCGGTGTCTCCGTGTCGCCGTGGCAGCCGTCATCTGAGATGCCCCTGTCGGACCCCGCGTAACAGAAGCTGGCATGACTTTACAAATTTTGAATTTATTTCGGAAGGGAAAATATTTTTTGTGTGTGGGGGTGTTGAAAAAAGAAAATCCCCAGAATAGAAAAGTATCGTTAATTAAAAATAGTCCCCAGGAAAAAGAAAATAATAGTGAACTGTTCTGAGACAGTTCAGGGCGCAGTGGTCCAGTGGTTACATACATGTACCCGACTGCGGATCCAAAGGCTGTTCGAACCCCGTTTGTGGCGAGTATTTTTTATGACAATCCCAGGCGCAAAGTACTGGTCCAACCCAGAAACCGTCGAATGGGATTACATGTTGTATAAGTTGTAAGAACTTGTCTCTAAATCAACGTAAAGCAAATAAGTTAAAACTAAAACAGTTTGAATATAATTTATTATATTGCTTAGGTAAAAAAATATGTTAATTCATATATAATACTTAGAATATGAAACATCTGAAAAAAGCTTGTGGTTCTCATCGTAAATACTGTAAAGTCATTAATTTTCGCGGATTATCAACTTTTGTTGATTTCGTGGAGGGGTTAACCACAGATATTTATATGTTTCGCGTTTTCTAGAAAAAGAATCACGAATAAATGTACCCACGGAATTTCCTTCAGTACATACACCAGTCGAAGCCTGGCTGACATTTTATTTCTCAAAAAATGCTAAATCGGCTACGAATGCAGTCTGATCTGGGTTTATGCCGTCCGCGCTGCTCCTTAGCACTCTATAGATGCTCTGTAAAATCTGTACGTTCAGTCTGACTCATGTGCTGAACTTCAGCTTTTTGAAGTCTAACAATGTATTCGATGTTTACACATTTACCTCATGAATATTCATGTACAAATTTACCTTATGAATATTCATGACCAAATTTATGACTCGATGGATATTAATTTACTGAACATAAAAATACTATATGGGAAAATAGAATTTTATTTGCCTTGCAGACTGTGTAGAATTTGAGCTACAATATTTTATAAGCAAACAGACGTGACCCTGATTAGACCTTTTCAGGTGTTGTCTAACTTGGGTCAGTACTGTTTGCCAATTGCGTCAAAACTAGTCTAAATGAGGGAAAGGGTTAAAGGATCGAACCCTTTTACAGACTTCATCCTACAGAAAACCAGGACCATGGAGGGGCAGTTAAGTAGCACACCTATATACACTGATGGGATATCTATATTTTGCTATATTTGTATATAAGAGTAGATCGGCTGTAGGTTGTTTTGTACTTTTACTAGATACTGTCTGGACATACCGACTGTGGCCGGTCCTGTGAGATAAAGCAATACCGCTGGGAGAAAACCGACCTGTCATTGAGTTCCGTCACGCGAGTAATTTATTGGATAAAAACAATTACGTCTCTGGCTACGTGTCAATATAGAAATTTATGACATTCGTCACCAATCACTGAGAATAATAATTGTTTAAGTGCTGGCCTTTTGTAATTTCACAATTTATATGTATTTCAAATATACAGTCAAATCGCTCCCCATAATTTATACCTTCTGCCTTTGACAGCGTAATGGTTTCTGGCACGCGCCTGTAAAAAATGCTGTCGTACAAAAAAGCAATATGTTTTCGAAAAGCGCACCGTTAATCGCTTTTTTGTCATGCATTCATTTCATTCCAGTGATCAGGGGATGGAACAAACATTTTAAGTAGATATTCTTAACATGACATGGACGTTTTTCATTTAATCTTGTGGCGAAATGTATTGTTTGTTGTCATGCTTAGTGAAACTGATATAGTGAATTAGCTAAGACACATGAAGTCCAAATAAACCAGCGGCATACCAACAGGCGCCCTGGTTCCAAATGTTGTAAGTTCGAACTCCGTTGGGGGGTGGGGGGCAAATATTTTCTACGGCATACCAAGGTCAAACCCAGGAACGGTATAACTTGTTTCTAGTGCGACGTAAACTAATCATGTTTAAACATATCAAAGTCGTTAGATATGATACACCTGAAGCTATCCAGGACTGGTTGGCCCCGCGTCAGGATAATGTGTCTGGGTGTGGTATCATGCCGCATGTATAGGGCGTGATACCACAGTGTGGTAGCACTACATATGTCATATGTAGACAGAATCCCAAAATGACTGAAATACTGTTGGTGGGACGTATAAGCCAATGAGACAAACAATATGAAATAAAAATAGGTTACCATGACAACAAAAGCATGAGTCTGTGCGTGCGTGCGTGCGATTGGTTTTGTTGGCGAGCTGACTAGCTTTTTTTAATGGTTGGATAATACGAATGGCTTTTCAGAAGAAAAAAAATCGGCCAAGTATTTACAAATCTGTTTTTAATTTTCACGCTTTAGTGAGATGTTTCGCTATTTCTTGTGCAGTTTCATTATAATGGAGAATTCCTTGATTTAAATCAATCATGTCTAAACTATAGCTAGGTTCAGGGACCGAAAAACAGTCGGAACACAATACATATATTTGAGATGTTTCAGCCACGCAAATGGATTGTGTCATATATGTTACCAATTTGTCACTGGAGACCACCCTGCGGCTGCCCGGGCAAGGTGACGTAGAAATAGCTCACGTGCGCACGTGATATATCGCTCGAGAGGTAGCAGTGACACTCACCGCTACAGTTTGGTCAGTTTTTGTCTCCCAACTTGTAGCCATGTCACTGCGGCTTTCTGTTTTTTTTTATTTCCTCTCTCGTATGGTGTCCAATTTTATTGCATCTTATCGTCTGATGTTGTTATCCATTCGGAAAGGATTTGTGTTGATAAATATGTAAATACATATAATATCAGATTAACTTGTTCGGCAAGTTCTGATTTTAACGCGCTAAGAAACTCGCTGCTTCTACTTATAGCACAACACACAACACAGCTTTTGATAACATACTGCAATAAATGTCATACGCTTGAAAAAAAAACCGTCTGGTATCCGAAACTTTGCGTAAAAAGTCTCACAGGGTTGGTTGACATGGTATCTGCAGTCGTGAACGTTACCACTGGTACCATGGATACGGTTTTAAGACCGCGCTTTGTATGGTATCATGCCACGTCTCCATGCGTGATACCTCTGAGACAGCGCTTTTGTGTGGTATCATGACACGTCTCTATGTGTGATGCCTCTGTGAGACAGCGTTATGTGTGGTATCATGCCACGTCTCTATGCGTGATACCTCTGTGAGACAGCGTTATGTGTGGTATCATGCCACGTCTCTATACGTGATACCTCTGTGAGACAGCGCTATGTGTGGTATCATGCCACGTATCTAGGCGTGATACCTCTGTGAGACAGCGCTCTGTATGTTTCAAGTGTACAAAACTTCCAAAATGTTTGAAATACTGTCGGTTGGACGTAAAATCCTCAGCTATATAACTCTATGATATGGATGTACATCCCAGTATTGCTCGCTTCAATTCTTCCAGAGTTGGTAAATTCACCCAAGACGTCCACAGAGGAAAAAATAAACTGCCATACTGCATGTTCGTGTATACGGCAATTTATCAATGAACATTACATAATAAATATCGGCAAACAGGTTTTTCAAATCGTCGCGACGGGTGAGCGATTCTATGCGAAATGGCTTTATCAATGTGTCAGATCCAAGATCAGAACTACGTAATGCATTTGGTCCCACCACTAGGCAATCGCTTATCTCGGACCATTGCTTCCATGTGACTTAATTTGAGTTCTATTGTGAGGCCTCTACCCCCGTACCGCCCCAAATTGACATCTCCATTGTTCAAATGCATGTCAAAAAACCGATAGCATATTGTAAAACATGGCATGTATGGAATGAAACTTGAAACGGTGTCTTTGTGATTATTCTATTGCAGGAATTTTTTTTTTTATAATGTATGGTTACTTTTAAATGGGTAATTATGGATTTTTAGGTTACGATATGAGGTAATTTAGATAAATGTATAGATGTAGCTCGAAATGTTAAACTAGGTTTATTTAACTATTATCAATTATGTAATGTTCCGCTATAAATCATTCAGCGGAGATAATTTATTGCAATTCATGATGATAAAAAATATACAAATCAGCGACTAAACTGTCAAAACAGTTAACCTTTATAAAGTAAATATTTGTATGATACAGCGAAATCAAACAGGACAAATGCATAGGCTTTAAATTAATAGGAATATATATATATTTTTTTTTAGGAACGTCTAACCTTTTTTCTATTAAGAGTTTAACTTTTTTAGACCAATGTTCACAAGAATGAATTGCCTTTTTGAAAAACAACCTTGTTCTCCGACCAGTCCATGTTGTATAAAATGCTGATTATTTATGACAAACCGGCATGCATTGTTTAGATTTAAGTTAATTTTACGTATCATGCAACGATACTATTAAATGTTTCACCCCTGGCTGGGGTCAATTACTGTTGATAGGGGTGCACTGCCTCCGACAGGAAAGAGTCTACAAATAAGCGAATAAGCGGGGTGCACAGCGGGTTGGGTGCGTGGAGAAGAAAAATGGGATTTAAAAAGTAAATTAAAAATACCTCCTGATCAATTTTAAAAATAGCGCGAAGAGTGCATAAATAAGCGTATTATAGCTAAGCATTCATATATTTTGAAAGGTAAATAACCCAGTCCCTTTTGCCCAGACAGATGTCAATTAATAATTAGTGTACAGTCAAACCTGTCTTAAGCGGACAGTCAGTGGATCAAGAGAAAGTGGCCTTTTAACAGATCGCTAAATGAAGGTTAAAATATAACAAAATGCTATAGTTTGGTAATATTGAAATCGACCGGTACATACAGGTTGATCGCTAAATACAGGTTGTCGCTATTGTTATATGATTGTAAAATCATTATAAAGCCTCTATCACGTAACACATCTAACACAGGACTTCTCTATCATACGGCAACCCTATCACGTGACATATCTATCACACGGCTTCTCTATTACGTGGCATCCTTATCACGTGACACCTCTAACTCCTTGACGCCACTATCACGTGACGCCGCAATGGCATGTCATCACATTTTCACGTGACGCCACTCTTATATGACATTATTTGTAGCAGAGATATGAATACCTAGATCTTCGTGTCTGTAGTATGGCGCTTCTATCACGTGACATCTTTTTCACGTAAAGCATTTGGGACATGACACCTCTATCACATGCTAGCTACCATGTCAGCTTCGAACTTTAAATGTGACTTTAACATTGAAGTCATATGACCGAAATTTTCTTCCTTCACGTCTAACTGTAGTTAACGTGAGAACAAAGACAATGGGTTCATAAGACAGGGAGCGGACATGACATGTAATGGACAGACGAACAGACAGCGGGACCACAATGCCCCCCCCCCCCCCCCCTAAATAATTATGGAGAAACTGAATGTTCTAATCCATAATATAATTGATTTAACTACGTGTGGTCCAGCGGTAACGTTCACAACTACAGATCCGATGGTTGTAGGTTCGAACCCCGTAGTGGGGATTTTTTTTTCATGACCTTACCAGGCCACAAAGTACTGGTCCACCCGAGTATCCGTAGAGAGGGATTAATAAGAACGTGTTTCCCAATCGAAGAAAAATAAGTTTTAACTAAATTAACCGCGGGTAGGAGAAGATAGGTAGTCCATTCACCGACCCCCCTGTGTGCCCCCCCACTAGCCCTTCTCGTAGTAATGCGAGCCTGTAAAACAGTTGAAAAGAAAACACATTTTGTTTCATTTCTAATTGATGTGAGAGTGGGGAAGGAAGGAGAGACGAGCGTACCGGATTTACCCGTGTTGATTTGTTTATAAATGTTTATGGATTAACGTGTCGTGGAGAAATAGGTGGGTATACTTGTAAATCTCAACACGTGACACAATTAAAAATATATGAATTATTATAGATAATATATTCATTTTCTACGTTAGTAACTTGAAAGGTGAAAAAAGAGAGATTGTCAGAGGTATCTCTATGTTGTTGCATCGATGGATTTATAAACTAAAAAAGTCCGTGTGAAGGATGAATTAAATTCATTATCGGACTCTTATCGTGCCAAGGTCTTTGTTTATGTTAATGATATGGCTGTTTTTGTTTTCCTTAAGGAAGGAAAAACTGCTGAGATTAAGATATAGCTATAAGACAAAGAACCAGTAGTTTCGAATCGCAACTTTTTTGCCGTTGTTTCTATGCACAATGGTGAAATAAAGCCACATGAAAACAGAAAACCTTAAATTGTGTAAGATTTGAACGTTTTTAAGTTATGAGTAAAATAACTCTTTTAAACAACATAGTCGTTAATCATATTTTTTATCATAATGATTATAAATCTGTTTTTTATTGTGCAGTTAAAGTATTAATTGACTATGGATTGAAATGATTCGATTCTTGCTGGGGGCAAGCATTTTTGGAGACATAAAGTACTAGTCCCACCCATAGACTATATATAATTCATTAAGACTTTCTTTCCAATCAAGGTCAATATAACATTAAAAATATTTGACTTCCCCTGCCCATTTGCATCTTGTTTCCAACTCGACGTTTTAGAAATAATTTAATTAAACAAATAGATAAATTAAATTCAATGTACGTAGTTACATGTGTTAATCTATAAATGTAAATCATAAAGGTACCATATTTCTTCAATAGAATTCAAAATTCTCGTTTATGAAATTAGATAAATGAACACTCGTATGGACTCTGCTGTGAAACTGATAACAAATAACAGTGTTTACAATTTAAAAGCGTGTCACTATCACGTCTGGAAAAGTGTATTTCAAAATGACAGTTTTGTGTTTTGACAGAATCCATATTTTAGAAAGAAATATTATAACTTCAGATATACAAAAAGATTTTAAAACGTAAAATGATAAGGAGTATTAAATCGGGGGGAAAGGTTTTTTTTTTGTAGCATTTGAATCCGTAAGTATGGATTGCAAGTACAATAGTTTAGTTAATTTAAACTTTATTTATTTTACGTCGATTGGGAAACAAGTTCTTACAACTTATATAAATCCGTTCCTGGGTTGGACCGGTACTTTGCGCCTGGGAAGGTCGTGAAGAATTCTTGCCTCCAACGGGGTTCGAACCTTCGGAACCGTAATCAGATACGTTACCACTGCACCACGGCGCACTTGAGTACAATATTCCCTTCCAAAATGTGCACTCGTTTACAAAAAATATGTATAATTGAAATATATCAAATTGATGATAAAGATTTTTCTTATGCATCTATAACTTTTTATGCTTATTTATTAATTGCATTATAATTTATTTATATTTTACATTAGTATATATGGGTGTCGATAATTTGTTTTACATTGTAATTTGAATGACAGTGCTTTTTTTAAATAGGCAAATAAATACGTTTAAGTTTTGATTTTGTACCATCTTGTATAGTAATTAAACATTCAAGAAAGGTAACAATCAAACCACGTTTCAGTTATTCTATTTAAACATAAAAAAGGATGTATAGGTATTTAAAAAAAATATTTTGACACTATTAAAACTGAAGCAATCTCAAAATTTCCTTTAATCGTTAATTTACTTTTTATGGATGGATATCCGCGCTATAGAACTGCAGGGCTTACAAAATTAGTCTGAGTGTATCTTCACTTAAAATAAATATGAAATTCTTATAGCAAAACTTGTTAAAGTCCCGATAAGTTCCAATAAACAAATAAGGATAAATCTAAAATCTGGTCTGTTTATTTTAAATACACATCTTTATAATCATTACATGGTTTAAATCTAATCCCTACAATAACAGTCTCTCGTACTCAAGAAGATGTTATATATATAAAAAAAAAATAACATGTGTAAATGACATTAATTTATGACTATAATGTTCCAAATCGACACTGGAGTGTAGCTGTCGACACCTAAACCGGTCGGAACATGGGCATCAGTAGATCAATGCCATGGATTTACACGCATTACGTCAAGTTTTATACTTCATGGGGACCATAAATTAATTCTCGTTACAAGATTTGTGGGCTTGAAATGAGATCAAAATGCTCGTGAAAGATTTTAATAGACCTCGTGAAATTCGTCAGAGACCACAGTGAGGAAATCATTGAGATGTTGACTAGCGCCATCTGACGCACGAGGGAGCACTGACTGGTCTCCCATCCGGGGCCTCTAGTGTCAAATAACCGCTCCCTGTAACAATATCCGCCCTATAGCACTGCGGGGCGGGCAAGGAGATGGAGCTTAAATCTCGGAAATTACTCAAATTTCTTTAAGTTGACAAAGAAACCATTCTAAGTTGTTAGTAATTGTTTGGAGTGGATCAAATTTTACGAAACTGTATAAGCCTGTTTCGACTGTGGATTTGGAGTAGATAGTCGCAGTAAATTGAATAAGACCATGCAATCTATGGGTATACTTTTTCAAGTCACCAGCTTTCTTTTGAAACGATTAGCTTCAGCATGAAAATTTAGTTTAGAGGACTTGTTAAATATGTCATTAGATACAGCGTTGTTGAAATTCTGAATCTGTATTATAAAATAGAGAACGATGGGCCCATATTTCGGAAAAAAGTGTTTCTAAAAATTTTGAATAAGGCACATTGTTGATGTGTATATTTATGTACTTAAAGACATTCTTTGTTATATTTTATCCCATCGCGTCGCATAAAGCTCACCGCGTCGCGTTCCATGGGGAAAGAAATGAACCACCTTCACTGATATATTTAGTTCATTTTGTCCTAAGTACGTCTATGCACTATAATCGAATTTTATTTCATTTTCTTATTTTGAAACTTTTTTTCAGTTCTGTCAATATATCATCTTCAACGAGCAATTAATGCACGATATCTCACGCAATGTGTGGGTTTTAAGACTCCCGTTTATTTATGACCATGCCCGTGAACTCTTGTCTATTCGGTGTGCCATTAAAAACACTTGACCGTGAGAATAGCGCCTTCTGGCGTGTTATGTACCAATGCAAATTACGACTGGCATGCAGCGTGAAACATGCAGCGGCGGGGCTTATTAGCAATCAGGTACGGGGGGGGGGGGGGGGGGGGAGGGTGTGGAGGC
Organism: Solen grandis; assembly: GCA_021229015.1. NCBI lineage: Eukaryota > Metazoa > Mollusca > Bivalvia > Adapedonta > Solenidae > Solen > Solen grandis. Next base: position 15,811,374 of record CM037789.1, read on the forward strand.
AGGCATGCATGTGGGTGGTTAAGGCACTACTTAATGTAATTAAGCAAATCTTAATTAACTTAAATCTGATTCCCCCCCCCCCAAAAAAAAAAAAACACCTACCCACCTCAACATCTTTTCCCCAATACGTGACCATCGCACTCTGTTGAAAGAAACTATCATAACGAGGATAAACACAGAATCTGATATAAACATAATCTTTAACTATAGTGTCTTTTAAAGCCAAAAAGGCTCGTGGGTACAGATAACACGAACGACATAGTTCTATTAAAAAAAAAAACGGCCAAAGTATCGACACATTCATAATGGATAAGAGGTAGAGGTACACGAAGGACAATCATAATTGGCAAAAAGATTACTCGAAGGATACATTTATAATTATGTAAAAGAGCACATGATTTACATAATCATAAATACCAAAGAGCTCAGATATGTAGTTTCTTAAACGTACTGCCGGTCAAAGTGATGGCTGAAATTCGATGAAGAGTTCTAAATTCGTATACTGCGGTTATTTGATTAAGAACACTGAAAATTGTGTATTTAAACCCTGTGCAAAAAAACTATGTTTTTAAATGCTTAATTAGGTTTAATTAATTTTACTGATTACTATTTTTACCGGTGCATTATTGTTACGTCCTAGTCCAGGAAAATAAATAAATATTAAGGGAATCTGTCATTGGTCATCGTATCAGGTCATTTACCACATAGCATTTTCCTCTCGTCCAGTCAGGACTATAACGCATAGTTTAATACTTTTTTTAAAAATTATGCAACCACATAACTAACACTTTTGTGAAGTTTTGTCGCTAAGTGGACGGAAAGTGTCATGTGCTAAATACAATGTAGCTTAGTTCATAGTTGCCTTTAACTACACGATATACTCACCTGGGCTCCGCCCTCTTGACTTTATCATGTAGTTATTAAAGGCACCTATGAACTAACCTATACATAATCCTTGAAAATTTCAGAGGTTATAAATTTTCCCTGTAACATTTACATATATATTCATGAGTTTCCATAGGAAGAAACATTGCATGGGGGTGTACTTGAGACTCATCAAGAAGGCTCGATCATAAACAGCTGGAAGTTAGAAACCATCATTGTAAACAAGTTAGTTGAAGGTTCCGTCTGCAGATCCGTGTGTAGTACATGTGTGTTAATCTGATATACACTCTACTTTAAATTGTCGACTGTAATGTGCATAAAATAAAACAATGAAAACCATGTCATATATCTTTTAGGATCTCATACGAGCTGTCATATAATATAGAATTTTATTAAACGAGTGGTAAAAAGCGAGACTCTGGCGAGCTTTTTCTTGCAAGTTGTTTTTATGTTATGAATTGTATAGGGTTAAATGACGTCATGACGTTGTTATATTACACGTGTTAAATATAAGAAAATATTTTATGGTTATATTACACGGAGAACAAGGAACGTCACGTGATATATATGTAAAGAGAGAACTCGGTGCCTTATTGTTCCGTAGTGTGAGGAATATCCCTCATTCTGTTGGAATTAAGGTAAAGTCCCTGCAATGGTTCCGCTACATTTCGGACCTGATCGCCTTTCACGGAGATAACCAAGGTTTCCTGAAGTTTCATTAGGTTCTTGGTTATTTTGGTAGAGGTTAAGTGGTCCAAGACGTAACCATTGCAGGAACCTAACCTGAAGTCATTTTGAAACTTGTCTCCTTCAGACAGAAAAGTGTTTGTCACGCATCTGATTTATGACGTAGCCGTGATGTCATAACCCACCCATTTACATTGTCATGACACCGGACCAAGCACCTCTTTACTTGCTATGTGCTATGTGCCAGGTCAGGGATTTCCTAACATTGGTATGTCGCGGCTGGGGATTGAACCTACAATTCTACTCTCGAAGAGAACGCTCTATCTACTCGACCACTGGGATATATATATATATATATATTAAGATTATTCTTGAGGTAATATTTTGTGAAATTATGGTTCGAAAAAAATTCTTTAGAGACGACGTTAAACTCAAAATCAACAATAAGATAAATAAACCTTTGGCAAATAGTAACAATTCCTTTTCATTTGGCCTATTTAAAACATGATACAATATATTTATTGTAATGTATACGCCGGTTTCCATAGTAACGTTCAAGTGACCCAGGTTGTCCCCAGGTCTATTCGTCCGTATGGCTGCATATGTAAGACGATCGTATGGTAAACGAGAGATATATGATACAGTCGATTTCATCTTGAAACGAGCTGTCCAGTTTTTCGTCTCTTTCTTAAAACGCTACATTATGACGGCGCCGGGCTTCCTCAATCTATAATACTCCTTTTTTGAGCAGTTTACATTAACAATTAATGAAGCTGTCTATTTATGACAGACGGATGTCGTGAAAAAAATGACAGCTCACTTCCGAATATATAAAACCTATTTTCCTTTAAACAGCTCTATATCTCCGCAAAGAAACTATATAAAGTTTTAAGTACAGGAAACTTTTGTTCTGTGTGCGACATTAAACTAACTTTAAATTTCAATTAATTTATCGTCGTCTGCAACAGAGCTTGTTCTTTTTTTTAAATTAGTATAAGTTTTATAAGACATCTCTTTCCTTTTTTTAAATGTATCTTGCAGTTATTTTAATGCATTCTCGTGTCAAAATGGTATGATAGTATAATTCCGGGACTCGTCGATGTCAGGATAATATGACTGGGTGTGGTATCATGCCACTTGTCAATTTAGAGATGCTGCATTTCGTGCTAGTGCTATAATATATACGTATATATACCGGTACAAGATAGATGTGTTTCCAGTATGTACCTTTTTCAAAAGGTTTACTGTAGGTGTAGAAAACTAGTAATTTATTATTTACATTTGCATTTTTGTCGTCGTTCTTGTAAAAAATAGATACTTCTTCTTGAAAGGCGGGTATAGTTTTGTTGTCTACATTTACAAACAATTACTCCTGAACTTCTTAATATCTAATGGATATTTTGTGTCAATAAAGGCTTTCGGTCATGCGCATACGGTTGCAAATGAAATTGTCTTCACATATGGACACATTAAAGAATATTTCATCCTGAAAAATGGAACAGAGTCATATTTCTGACAGGATTTCTCGACGTTACCGGCCACAAGTTCGCCAAACCCCTCCCAGTATAACTCCCAGCATGCCATTAGCTGTGGAAGTTTACACCGCCATATTGTATGTCGACGTCTGGCTCGTTAATTATATAATAATTAGATATAAAATGTCAGAAATGTATGAATAGCAACACTTTATTTTCAGGTCTCCTGTGACGACACTAATATATGGCTTCTGTGTATGTTGGGGTAAACGACAGTGAACCCTGGACGACGGCTTTATGTTGTAAGTAGATTTATTTATACCCTACCAAATTGTGCCTGCGCATGCGCATTGTACACAATAGACAACAGGAGAATATCACCGCCTGGAGAATATCATATTTTTTTAATTATCATCTTACATATCTACAGCACATATATTATCTACACATCTTTATTAATTAAGACTCCCTAGTGTCAAAAGTTTCTTAAAAAAAAAAAAGTCTTTAAAACGTTTTGGAAGTTTTTCTGAATCAGTTCATACATTAAGAGATTCGTTGGATTTGGTCTTTTGTATCTTTATATTTTAATACCTGATTTTTTTTCTTTGCGATTTATTTCATAAGAACACCTTTCTATTTTCTATATATCATGTACAAAACAGATCGGTCTATTTGACAAAATCAGGTGTTTCACAAATTTACATGACTTCTTTATCGGATACAGTCTAGTTAGACATTTCTACAGACAATAGAGTCCTATGATTCTGTCTTCTGTTGTTTGTGCAATCGTGCCAGCCCACAGACGGTATATTTTTGTCTTGAAGATGTTATAAATCATTCGTTAGCCAGTGTAGGGATGCCCATGTACCATAACAGACTCATCTGCCAAGTACTCTTCATGTGTATGCAATATAACAATAAATTTCGCCTTTGGCACAGGTTTTCACCAGAGGATCGGCAATATCCGGTATAATTCGCTGATTTAAATTGGCCAATCAGCGACTGGAGAAAAAAAATCAAACATATGTTTATTTCCCATTGAACAATGTGTTCGGGAAGTTTTCGTTGATTTACGTAGGTACATTTGAGATTTTTCCCAATATTTTTTTCTGATTGGTCAGACTCATACCGATTATTGCTGAACCCCATGTGAGATGGTCTATAAAGTACTAAACACATATTTATAAATCAGTTATGATACTTGAATACAATCGTATACATATATAATCATTTTTTCACCTCTTTCTCTGTGAATTATGCCCAATATTCAGAGTGTACATTCAACCTTTGTGTCTCATAAAGTGTCAGTTTTTGGTGCGATACAATTTCCGTCATAAATTCTAATGTGCAATATAATTTCATAACAACTCGTCCTACTTATAACCGAATGACATCTTTTTGGATTTTCACCAGATTTCATTGAATTGTTTAAAACCGCAAGAAATAAAGACGTGAAGTGATTCTACATAAATAAGATTATATGTCTCCTAAATTAGCTAATGACTCCATTAAAAATCTGCATTATGTAACATGATCATTTTATGGCCTAGAATCAGATCGGATTACATAGCTGCAATGGAGATGACAGTTGATGACCTTAGATGGGAATATTAAATCCTGTCAAAAGTATCAAAACATGTTACACATTAAAGGGTTAGTGGGATCAGTCAGGGGACTGCTTCTGGTGGCACTAAACCACATAACCGAGATTATCTCCCTTTACACTAGTTAGATAACTGCATGGGAGATAACTGTGTTGATGAGAGACATTGTGTCCTCTAGATGTAGCAGCAAAGAGCAGAATGACGTAACCTCAACATGGTTGAAAATGTGGAATAATACGCTAAGGCTTTTTTTTGTTTTTTTGTTTTTTTTTGTGTGTTTTTTTGTAGTTTTAACAAAGTCATTTAAACTTAAGTAAAGACAAGTTTGTGAAGCGGAAAGTGGACGTGGGCGATATTGGCCGTGTAACTACCCTCTTGGGTTGCCTCATTGAACATCGTGCATATTTGGAGAAAAGTTACAGTATATAATACTGGCCTTGAAAGTCCAACGTCCATTTCGATTCCAATTAGTAGGACTGCCATATTGGCAGACATTCATTTTGTGTCATACACTTTTATTTTTTAAATTCTTTGTTAGGATGAATGCCCATAAAAAGTATTACCGTAGACTGTGTGCACTGCGGACTCTGGTACATTGTGATTACTTTCGACCATGGTGTTAGGGTTCCCTTGGACGGTTGGATCTTTGTGGAGTTTTTAGCAGTTTAACTTTTGCATATTTTCTTTTTGTTGGAAAGTTACGTCTGTCAATTTGACTATGAATCTTGCGTTTGTGCTATTGGAACTGGCAATCTCCGTTTGACTTTTTTCTTTACTGTTAAGTCTAGCATTCGGGAAGTTGAAATTTGCATTTGAACACTGAATCCTGTGTCTGAATCCTACAAATGGACAGTTGAAGCACGTGCCTGTTACAGTTTCAGAGTCTATGTGCGTGCCAGTCAGGTTGTCAAGAACAAAGTCTTATTTCTGGAACTGGTTTGTTTGACATACGCCGTCAGATAAGGGAAAAAACACGACTGGCAGACACTAGTGTTTTATACAGAAATCAATGTTTTGCACCTGGGTTCAAGAGGGGTTTAGTTTGGTTCTTGTCAAGCCTGGCCTTGCCTGTCTTGGTATTACAGAGCCGATTAGGCAGGCAATCTGCAGTGAAGTGCTTACTGGGACACATAGTCTAAAGGTCTGAAGGACCGCAGTATACCGTGATATGCTGTAATTATTGACGATTGCATTTGATTTCTTTTCTTTTTTTATTCGGAATATTATTCTTTTTTTTTCCTCAACATTAGAATCACTCGATTGGTCAGATGAAGATGTCACTATGCATGCTTTAAATTAGCGTCGGAAACCCACGAGCCTCCTTCCTTACATCGCAGATGAAATGACAAATGTAATAGGCAGTCGTGGGTTTCCGACGCTGGCTTCAATTTGGGGAAACTGAATAAAACTATAATTATATACATATGTTAACCTACTGGCACGAAACTAGGGCGTCGCATGTATATATACTTTCATTTTAACTGGACGTAATCATACATGACATGTCAAGCAATACTTTATCATTTGAAATCCTTGTATACAAGTTGATATCAAAATCTTTTTTTATTCTGAACTGTACTCCAAAGTTTGAACGATCCCAGATGTCAAATCGCAATGTAAAGAAAAAAACAACTAGTCGAACAAAAAACTTCGTTTTTGTCTAATTTTCTAAAGAAATCACGAAGAAAAGAACATGTCAAAATTATCGTCAAATCGACGTTGGGTTAACCTTGTCTGTCAAGCACTTGTCACAGCGGTTTGAATGGCGGAGCAGCGGAGCGGAACTTTCAACTACAAGTTGCTTGTGAATTGAACTACGATGCAGTACATTTTGTCGTCCGTGTCATGACCAGAAAAGCTTCCTCAAGTGTTGGCACTGACGGGTCTATATGCAAGAAAACACAGGAGACTACCTTGGGTAGTTTAAATAAAGTATTCGTGACTCAGTCAGCGTGTATGATAAGCAAACTATACGTTTTATCTATCGTAATCTACAAAATGTCTACAAATACTGATTGTCTTTTGGCACTTAAATACACAGGGAAACTGTGATCATATTCTGAAATTAAAAAGCAAGCTAATTTGTTGGATGAAGCATTTTAAATTCAAATCATTTTTCAGTCTACAGTAGGGCTGGGAAGGGTACTCGAGTACCCGGGTGCCCGGCGGGTAAAAGCGCTACCCGGGTAGTAAATTCCTACCCGGGTACCCGGTCTAAAATTAGAATGACTTTTTCTTACCGCTAATTGATGCATCGAGGTACTTTTGGAAAGGTTTCCGTGTATACCTTAAAACGCCATTATAATGTGCTGCATTAAATGTGCAGCAAATAATACATTTTCGCAAAATAGGCAACTGATGCCGGGAACCATAGCGAAAACAATTTACGGTTGATACTAAGCGAGGAACCAGCAGTGTGTGGACTGAATATATGTCACGTGTATCTATTTATAAACCTATTGTACACACGCTTAATTTAAAGTGATGGCTGTGTGTAACCTTCGAGGTTTAAAAGTTTAAGAGGCGGACAAAATGAAATGTTGGGTTTATTTTTTTTCTTAGATCTAGTTGTTGCAAAACATGCGATTAAACTAGACAAAAAATCGAATCACCAATGTATTTTACCATCTATTTTGCTCTGTGTTTGAGCCTGTACTGTCTTGGTCTCTTCAGCGACAGAGCTCTTTTTCGTCAAGCAGAACGGATGTTTGTTTTCCAGGTGTTTCTTCATAGAGGAAGTTCCCCCACCTCTATAACTCAGCTCAAGATTGCATATAATACATTTTGTTTTGTTTTCTTCTTTTAATAATTCAAAAAATTGCCAGACCTGACTTTTGTTTGCTGACATGATGCTTTCATCAAGAACGTGTAAACATACAGCATCTAATCTGCATACACAGTGACGTCAGTGATTGATCTTAATCAACTGAAAGTTTGATTTTCGCGGGTACTCGAGTACCCGCGGTTAATTGGACCACGGGTACCCGGGTAGAAAATCTCTACCCGTCCCAGCTCTAGTCTACAGTAACAAAAAATCGAATAATAATAATAATAATAATAGTAATAATTATAATTATTATTACATCTGAATTCTTATTATCAGTAACCATGATAATAAAAAGAAATAATTTTAGTCCATGTCATTAAGCCAGTTATAATCATTTTATGTGCACGATTGTTAAAAAACTGTATCTATAGAGAAATTTTTTTTTTGTCCGATTGTTATTAATTACCTGTTTTATTCTGATACCGAAATGAAATATAGGGAAGTTTCTAGTGTTAGTTAAGACTACTCTATTTGTGTTTGTTAAAGAACTATGGAGAAACGGTGTGAATCAAGAATGCTGATACATTCCATAAACGTATATAGACACATTAGCCAAATACATGTAGTTTGCTTTTCCCCAGGTGTGCATTTCTGTAACTCTTGTTTACCTGTCTGTGTGCTACACCAGCGCCCATGGGAGAGAAAATATAAAATTTTAAAAATCAAATTCTGATTAAGGTTTACTCTGTTTCTTGTGTTAACAATATATTTCATGAATAGCATCGTACGCTGGTATGTCGTGTACCATGTCATTTATTCACTGCACATGACCCTTAAAAAGCGTTAAAAGGAGGAAAGTTACTGACTCGACTGCCCCGCCCATTTGAGGACTCCCAGAAGTTTTTTTTTTTTTTTTAACAATCGCTCAATTATAACCCCACGTGTGCTCTACTACAATGAAAGAATGATTCAGTGTAGAGTTATGGCGAATGAGCGTCCATTCAAGAGACGGACCGCGTGACATTAGGTATTCACAAATAATATGTAATTTCCTTCGTTTTGTGTTACCTAAATCATCACTGAACATTTCATGGTTAGTATTTCAGGGGAGTACATTGTTCTCGTCTTTGCGCTATTAATTTCACGAATAATGCAAAATGTCAGATTTGGAGCGTTAAATTTCAATGGATTTGAAGGGGAAGCAACTCTTATCGGCATGTTATTCTTTTATTGACTTATCTCCCTTGTCGGCATCTTGTACCGTGTTTCCCACCAGGGGCTCTATATTACATATTATATATAGTCTTTGTTCCCACGATTAATTTATTGATATATTGTCACTAGAATAAGGTTTTTGAAATGAACTGAAATATTTATCCCCCTTCCCTGAAAGTGCAATATTTCAAGTTGAAGTTTTTAACACGGTAAAACGTGCAACGATTAATCAAACAAACTCCAATTCTAGGTTGTTTCATTTTAGGAAGTATGTATACACCTGGAAAGAAATATTGAAATCAGAATATTTTATCAGCCAAGGAAATAATATATTACAAATACCTAGGCATCGTATATCAACGGTTCTCTTGTTGTTTGGATAATAAATATACAGTTGCAGTCATTTCTTGTGTATGATTATTATTAAGGTAATTGGGATCGATAGGTTACTGCGTGAATCATATAAAAAACATAGAAAAGATCCTTTTCTGATATTTATTTGTATGTTATAGTTGTATAGTTGTTTTGTTTTTTTTTCCATCGGACAAGCTACCTCCACGTTGTTGTTTTTTTTTGTTTTTTTTTGTTTGTTTTTTATTTCTCCAACACCATAAAATGACTGCAACGTGTATATTTACTATCGAAATAATGTTACAAGCCCTTTTGTTATACATTATGATACATGTCGCAGTATCATTTCTACCTACATCATCTATCTATCCCTACCAGCGATTGAGAAAAAAGTATTAATAATAAAAAATGAATAAGTTTTAGATGAATTACTTTGCAGGCTGGTCGGGATTGAAAATTGTCATTTATGTCTTGTCATTGGCCATCTCATGAAACGACCCATCAGTGCCCTTTGTTCCAAATCACTCGCCATTTAATGACAATTATTGCCGATTGTACTGATATCATTTCTTGGAAATATATCAAACAGAATACAAAATTGACAAGTATTTAAATACTGATGTGCGTGCTGATGAAAGTTTTACGTTATCATAAAAAATCGGGTGTACATATCAGACGCTATCTTTCATATCAACTGACCCCTAGGGCATGCCTGTTAGTGTTTGTATGTTCAGTAATGTCATTAATGCCTTTAATAACTTAATTATACGTAAATGCATTTGAAGTTTATATCGAATGTAGGACTAGACCGGGTTCTTGTTTGCCCTTACAGTATAAGTAATATCATAAAGCTATATTTATATGCCGATCACCACGTAAATTGACCCAAAGACATATTTAAACAGTGGTAGGAAACTCCTGTAAAAGCCAGTGAAAATTATTGTTTTGGCACGAGGTAGATTATTGAATATTGCAAACTTTAAAAAAAAATATGAACATTCACAGAGGAAAATGTAACCATTTCTTTACTGTAAGGAATTATTTTCATTTCGATTTATTTTAAAGATTCTTTATATTATGATTTAAATTTAACCAGTGTAACATAAAAACAAAAACAATAATAATAATAATAATGATAATAATAATAATAAATAATAAAATTAACTATAGCTATCATCATGCAGGTATTTTTCTCTTTTTTTCATGAAACATTTTTTCTTGACTAATTTTAATACAAAATGTATCATTTTGATGGTAATGTTTTCTTGTAAGATATTATTTATTTTCACTAAAAGCAAAAACAGCAATAATAATAATAATAATGATAATAATAATAATAAAATTAACTATAGCTATTTTTCTATAGTATTTTTCTTTTCTTTTTTTTTCATGAAACATTTTTTCTTGACTAATTTTAATACAAAATGTATCATTTTGATGGTAATGTTTTTTTGTAAGATATTATTTATTTTCACAATCTTCAATAGAAAAGGAGATATTTGAAAACGTGACTTTGCGAGAATTGAACAACTTATTACGTGCTTTTGTGAGATTTAGACTATGTCAATCTTTGTTTAATAGGTCTTTGATTGACCCTATTCAGCAAAATATTAGAAAATTATGCATAATGTGAAAAAGTATCGTATATTTGCTAATATTTAGGTTGTATTACATGTCTTATTCAATATCTGATTTTCCTTTGTAGAATAATACAATAATAGTCTCATAAATAACCAAAACAGACAAATAAGTTCCCAAACAAATGTAATAAACCGTGTGTATCAAGATTTTAACGGCTGATGACTTTAAATTTATTGTCTGATAAATGTATAGATAGGTTTGAGACTGCCGATAGCTGTGCACCCTGAAGATTACACAGCCAGGCACCAGCCCCAGTACCAGGCGGGGTACCAGACCAGTCTGCAGGGAACTACTTCCTGTTTATCACATTTTTTTTTGATCACGTGAAATGATAATTGATGAGAGGGTAGGCTGTGTGGTTTGAAATGCATTCAGTATCTTCTTTGATATATTTTTTTCCTTCTTGAAAAAGGAAAATGGAGGTTTATTAATGAAATTATTTTTGTGCTGGTGTGTTCACCCGAAGACCGTTGTTTTGCGTAAAGGGGTTGCGGGCCATCCGTTTCAGCCTTCCTTTGCTTTTTTTGCACCGGCTTTATCTTCGGACCTGCACCGGATAAAGTATAGCTTAAAAAATGCTGTCTATCAAAACACATGTGGCGCACGGGAGTGATTATGCATGCATGTTTTCGGTGCTTTAATGCTGGAACTAATTTCGGTTCCCCGAGCGCAAGGGGATTTCGGGGGGATCATTTTAGAGTCCATGTTTTAGAAATAAGATCCTTGGCATGTATCTCCGGTCGTGCCTTCAGCAACAATGTCGCCTACCGGCAACCAGATGTGTGGATTTAGTTGCCGCTTTGATTTCAAATATACATGATAACATCTTATCGAAATGGTTTATTAACATTCATTAAACAACGCGCGTATGCATAAACTAAGGTAGGGAAATGATGTAGTTTATAAATGTCATCACAGACACTGTAATATATTATTATTAGTAGTAGTTAGAATCATGAAAGTAATGGATAGCGTTGCGATATCACGCTTGGCTACTCACCAACCGGGTTCGATTACTGGTCACGTATGTGAGACGATGTCCAGTCGCCCGTCCAAAGTTTTTTCTTGCGGGTTCTCCGCCCCCCCCCCCCCCCCCTCCCTTATAATGAACACATACACCGACACCAGAGCCATCGAGAGTGATTAATATAAGTTGTGAGAACTTGTTACGTAATCGATGTAAAATAAATTAAGTTAAAACTTTAAAGAAGAAAAAAGGAGGAGAGACATAACACACACACACACAACACACACACACACACACACACTATGGAATCGTCAGCTTCTTCTTAGCGTGCTGTAAGATAACTTCCGGGGTTATCCGAATATTTCCACGTTTAAAACAAGGTAAATCCAGACGCATCTCGGATTTCGTTTGCTGACAGTAATTGGAGGTTTTATGTCAGTTAAATAATATAATGCATCCATAAACATCACCTGAGCATGAACGAGACTTAGTTATCGATGGAATTGTGTGAGGAAAGCTGATAAATGACGGAAACCAGTCGAGTCACGTGACTTGGTAGACTGTAATGCCAAACGACATATTAGAAGAAAAACATATTATTCAGAAATTGATTACAAAAAAAACGGACAATCCATTTAGACTTGCTGATTTCTGAGGGAAGATAAATAATTAAACCCCTATAGTTTATCTGGTAGGACGTTTTGGATGGAGAAAAATGAAAGTTTGAAATGAATTTATAATTGAAGCGGCCTTTTGTAATTAATCTTTTCTCTAAATCAGAAGTTGCAGTAATTCATTAAGATATCAGGAATTCCACTATTCGGGGAAGTAGATTTCTTATTTATTTTCTCTTTATATTTTTTTTCACAAAGGTGATTGATTAATTTATGGCGGTTTTAGTTGTGTGCTTTTGCAGTATTCGATCACACGTTTTCCTTTTTTTAAGCAACTGCAAATCGACGATGATCTCGTCTGACGCCGTACCCCGGGAATGATTTGCAGGAATAATGGCAGATGACGGCGGATATGGCTAGTACATATCAGCAGCCCATCTGGCCTGTATCACTGCTGCTTTTTGGCCAAAAACTCGCCTTATTCTGTTGTTTTGTTATTATTTTTGCAACACGTGTTTCTGAAGCTAAATAAACAACAGTGCACATCGCCAGATTCAAATTGTCAGGTGCGATCCTAGTGTTTTGAACACCCGAGATCACTTGGAAAACCTTGATGATTATCCTTTTTTTATTTTTTTTTTTTATTTTTTTTTTTGTCAAGATCTTGTCAGCTTTCACGGAGTTCAAGGTTAACATCAAGTAACCCGAAATCCAGGGGCCATTTATATATCTTAACATAAAGATATTACATATTTCCACCTTTTTTCAGTGTATACACTTTTTTAGACTAGGTGTCCACCATATACAAAAACGAGGCAACGTGCAGATTTTCTGCTGTTATCGGTATAATCTCGAATAATCTCGCTTGATACCGAGTTTCTGTTTCGGCGCACGTGAAAATGGACAAAACATGTTCGCGTTTGCCGTGCAGTTTTAATTGAACCGATAATGAAATAACAAGGGTCATTGGGTATTGTGAGCATTATTTCTGGGCATCAGCCCCATGCTAGACGGTGTGGCCATCGTAATCAGAACATTGGTATTTCGGCTGATAACGTCATGGTAAAAATGCTTCGTTTTGACAGGCAAGGTCTTTGGCAGGCATAAACCTTGGTCTTTTTTTATGTTAAAAACACTAAATCAGAGAATTAATTACGTATATGCATTGTAAAAAGCGAGAAAATTTATTTTTCTTCTTTTTTCGTGCAAGTTTCCAAAATTTGATTTTTGGCATGCATGTGTATTTGGTACTCTTCAGGGAATTTGCTCCAATGTTGCAATTTTCTAACTGACCTGAATTCGTTTGTTCTGTAATTATTTTGTATTTTATAAGTTAATATGAATAAAAAATGGCAGTGTGATTTAGATAACAAGAACTCGCAGAAAGGAAGATATTCTAATATTTCAAAATAATCATATCAAATTTATTTTAAAAAGGGTTGGATAATATGCAATGAGGAAAAAAACGAATTTTTATACACACACATATATATATGCTATCTGCGCTTATTACATTGTATTATTGTTGCAAATATATTATTATTATTATTATTATTATAGTACCCCGTGTCACAAATCACGTGACCTGCTGCCCTAATGATCGCTCATCTGACCGTCCCTACATGACATGCAACGTAAACACTAATCAATACCGGTAAGACACACGCTGGCGCTGTTGTTATAGTAACGTAACGCTACCCCCTCAAGTCAGTAACCAGCAGGGCCGGCGGCCGTCGGGGCGGACGGAGTGTCACTATATTTTGACAACATGTATAAACAACAGAACAGAATGAACCCCGGATCCCCCTTAACTTGACCGTTTGATTTGATAACTGACACAACATCAAAGTTAGATCTATATATATACACACCTTACAGGCATCCGGCTAGATTTGATATTCTGCATTATTTGAGGTTTTTTTTTTTTGCTGGAACTTTTCCGTGTTCTCACTGGATATTTCTTGGTGATCATTGATATTGGAATCAATCTATTTTTTTTTTATAACATGCGTCGGCTAACGTTTTCAAAGGGTACCCCCCCCCCCCCCAAAAAAAAATCCCCCACTTATATGAACATTATTTATAATTATATACAGGGTAAATTTTAATGATTTTTTAAAACAAAAATTCCGGCACAAGTACACGAAACATACATTCCTAAAAAAATCACTTTCAACGCAACCCATTGATAATATTTATAATGCTCAATATTGAATTGCAAACGCTAATGCTATAATTGATTTTTTCTAAACTCAGTTCTTTAACGTCTAGCCGGTTCCTTATGCACACTCCTGTCCATGGAGAGAGAATTTCGCTCTGTCAAGAATCGGACCTAAAACTTTTGGATCTGTCGTCAAATAATACTATCACTCGAATACACTGAGTGATCTTAGAATTGAAATGCATTATAAAGAGAATGAGATATGCACGTGTAGGTGTCGTGCACCGAGTTAAATCGGTGCGAAATTATCTCATGTGTGTGGTTCTCGTTTAATCACCGGCCAACCACATCCGCAATCTTCAGGTCTCTGAAAATTAAGAATCTAACCTTATCCTTACCGAACGTCCGGTTTGTTGCTACCCAGGATCGAGGACGGGCACGTGGTTGGTCTACGTGATCGGGACATTGGTCAAACGTAAATATTGAAAAGTTGGTGTTTGCTCATTTTATTTTCTTAAAAAAAAAATATAAAAAAATAAGAATAACAATTCAATATAGCAATTCAAATGTCTGATAATGTCTAAAAAAATACATAAAAAAGAAGAAAAAAAATGACGTCAACGAAATATTTTGAAATTACAACATTGATGTGAAATATGGGAGGGGGGACTTTATAAACAGCAAGGAAGGCGATATGTAACCGTTCAACGTTCCGTCTGACACTGACATGGCATATTTACTCAACAAAACATTACACCCGTCTAGAAACATGCCAGTCTTCTTTTAACATCTATCACCCGTCTTATCTGGGGCACCCCCGACTCCCAGTGTCAAATTAGCAGCCGAAAATATTTATCAGACGTGGTAAGTACGTAGTTCCAATGAGAGCATGATAGAAAAGAACTTCCGTAGCAATCATGTCTTATTTATTTGATTCATTTGCTTCTATAAAACTAAGCAGAGCCGGTTTGTGTAAAAAGAAGTGCAGATCTCCATCTTTCTTTCTGCACCCATGTTAAGTAATGTGTGCTTAGTTTCAAAAGGATCTACCTGGGGAAAATGCTGCAAATTGTAGCCACTAAGGATGGATTTGAAGAAAGAAAATCAGGTCAGTGTGTTGCATGTTTATTATTTAGCATTGCTAGTGTCATGTTCAAGGCTGATGGACCATTGGTATGTGTTGGTTTTTATTCGAAGTTAACAAGTATTTTTTTTACAATATCCCATGTTCACCAAGTACTAGTCTTAATCATCAACTGTTGAGAAATATATAAATATTTGGGCAACTTAATCTGAACATGTCAAGAAATGAAACTAGGTCTTTGCCCTGGAAGGTCTCCTTACTTTGGCCAAAGAAAGAACCCAGATGCAAGGTGTAGATCATTAAGAATGGGCATACATCAAACTGCTCATTAATAATCTTCACGGAAATCACATTAATATATGTAAATGCCAAAAGCATCTTTCGGGGAAAATGCATAAATTCATCTGCAAGCAATTATGGCTATTCATCAATGGTGCGTCCAACAGGGTGCAGAGTTCGCGATGATTTGCTTGATTGGTTCCTTTCTTCCGTGTAAATAGACGCTTGTTGAGGCCAACAGGTTCCCGTTTTTCGTTTCTTAAAAAAATCTATCAAAGACGTTCTCCTTAATTGCTCGTGTTTTCATGCTCATGACAGGATCGAGAAGTTAAGTGCAAGTTGATTGACGGGCTGCACGACTCCTCGTCATAATTCCACAGTAAAATCGGCCGTTAATACGATCCGTTAGCACGGTAATGTTAGGGTTACGGTGTTTACTGTGTGTCCCGTAACCTAACCCCGTCTTCTAATGGAGATGAGGCTATTTGAGAAATATTTCGCAACATTTTATCGGTAATCGTTTTGCCTCCTCGTGGAATGAGTCTCCCCAGTCTCAATAGATATTGTTCCATACGAGAGTATACACGTTGATAACGTGCAGATAAAGGAACGCTTCTTTTTTGCCTCTAATGCTTCCTGAACACCGAGGTTATCGGCTAAAAGGCATTTGCTGCCCGACTGTCCGTTGCTTTATCAACAGAGGGTGGGGTAAACATGCTTTCTTCATTAGGCCGGAATGTTTAGGAAAGTAAGAAGTTCCAATGAGGTACTAATTGTTCTGATTAATGCAAGAAAGGCGGGATGGGACTTCTCAAGCTTGTTTCTACGTGGAAGATGTCCACAGAAACAAAAGGGCAGCGTAAATATTAGTAAGAGCCGCGGTCTGGGTAAATAAATAATATCAGCATAGATACGCTCCGGACATAGAGTGACGTTAAGAAGGAAGGGTCAAATCCTCGGGTATACTTTAGTCAGCTGGCACCGGTGCCTGAAAACTACCGCGTGTTCCCTTCATCTTGATCTTCAGATTACGTTCTCGAAATGCAAACAATATTTAGCCTGTGCTGAAAGCATGCGTGTATGTGGATTATCTTAAGTAAACTATAAATATTTGGTGCCGAACTTTCAATGTAGGTATACTCTTGGAGAGAAAAATGCCAAGATATACAGATAGGTACGGAAGATAAGAAGCCTTCTAGTAGTACTTTTGGCAACACACCTTGCTCGCCATGAATGACGACTCTTATTGTTTTGATCGCAACATATAATTCCTTCTGAACGAGTTTGCCATGTAATAATTTTGTTGAACAGCAATTGCTGTCTCATTTAACGTATAAGATTTAAAGAGAGAGAGAGAGAGAGAAAAAAAAGAACCTTGTTGAATGACATATTCGTTCAAGTCAGAGACATTACTCATATTCATATCGACTTTCTATTAGTTTTTCGATTAAAAGCGTGAAATTCAATACTGACTAACTGACCGGAAGTCTACATTATGGGACACGAGACACCATGGTAACGGGCCATGTGACTCAGACGGGTTGATAGTGCAAATATTTGATTGACTGGTTCGGAGGAAAATTGACTTAATCAATTTACTGTCTGTGATCAGAATAAGATGGAATCCGTCACTCTAATGCTGGCAGAGTAATCAGACAGTAGTTTATGCCCCTAGCTTGAAGTCATGTCAATAAAACGAGAATTTGTCACAGAATAATTAACAAGAATTTCTTAGGCCAAACGTATGCAATACACCGTTTATGCCTCGTTTTTCTGTCCTTTTAAACGTCATTGTCTCTATAGATCCAAGAAAGACGTTACAGAGACAAATTGTATGAACGTACATGTATAAACATAATTGTATTTTAAACAGGACGCTTTTTATTCCTTATTATTGTACAATTAAAATAAAGTTAAAAAACTACTTTCATAGAGTATACATGAACAAAATAAAAATGTTTCATGGTGTAAGAGAATGTATAACAAAACAAAAACAACAATAACAACAAAAACAACAGATTTTTCTGTGCTCGTATTTTTTCCACAAGAAAAAATATTGCAAAGCGATTTTCATTACACGACAAAGGGAATTACGTTCACGACCAGAGAATGGAATCTGTTTATTTTAGTCGCGAAGTTTCAAGTCAGAAAACCAATCATTGCACTGTCTTTGTCCGCAATTTCTGTTATTTCTTGTCAGCAGACGACAGCCGAACGAAGCTCAGCACGCGGTCGTACACCACTAATGACCATACAAAACACAATCATTTTCAGACAGGGATGTCAGGCCCTATTTTCCCGTCCCCTTTTTTCCCCAACTCCCGTTTCGGCTCCAAGTATCGGCAGCGGTTGCGGCAGACGACAAAATCACAGATGGCGCGGTGTCGCGGCAAGACGTCCTGGCAGTGCAGGCATTTCTGTCTCTTTACAAACGACATACCACATACTGATGTGCCAGAGAACGCTGACGAAAATATCTCGTGTCTTATAATATCACATCAGTCCCTTTTCTTTTATATTCTATGTCGCTGTTATGGGACATTTTTGTTAAGTTTTAGCGACAAACGTATGAACTTGTGGAACATCAATGACAATAATAATACATCTAAGAATGCCAATACTTTCAGAACTATAATAGCACCTAATTTATCACAACAATATGTAGTATTTTTGTTATTTACACAGCTTTTATATTATTTATTACATGTATTTATTCTTATATTTAGATGTGTGCATCACGGACAAACACAGCAGTCGTTGGATGAAACGCAGGCGCCTTGTTAGGGAAATAATACACGTTTTTAATAACTCACAGTGGTCTTTACCTTACATTAATGCCGAAATATGGAATCCTTTGTGGTCTTGTTTATCGTTAATTTGAATTTTCTGTATGTCATTTCCAGAGTTAACAAATTAATTTCGGTGACAAATTTCAAAGATACCAAAATTATGCCCCGCGGTGTGTTTGTATTACAAATTATTAAATCTAATTTTCATAATGTTTGCGCTCACGTCGTGGACCTGAAAATAGCAATGACATTTCACGAGCAGACGAATCTTTGAGGAGCGCCAGCATCATCAAACGACTACTGTAATTGAAACCCAACGTCATCGAACCCTCGCTTCGGCGCCTGGCGGCGTTCCGTTTCCAACTAAATGAACAATCCCTTTTATGTTAAATTTTGAATCTTTTCTATGTGATGAATCCTTTAACAATAGTCTAAAAAATAGCAGAAACAAAAAATAATGTTTTTCAAACATATGGTGCAAACCGTCAATAAGAGATTCACAATAGCTTTATACTCTTTCTATTATCTATTTCATTTTTGTGTTACCTTTTCTGTCAACAACATAACTATGTTGTCAGATACATTAGTTTTAAATGTTCCTCTTTGGTTTTCTCCAATTTGCTTATTTTCTTTCAGTGTTATCCCACGTCAAATACAAGTTTGTTAAGAGATAAAAAGTTAATTATAACTATAATAATGGTAATTACCTTCCTTAATGTAGCAAAATTTCGGTTCTTAAATTAATATATTTAAGTTTGAATAAAATCTTATTTGGAATAGATAAACGTATGTTGCCAAGTTTGTATGATTTTTAATAACCATATCAATCACAAATTTCTGTTAATTAGTAAGACCATGTGCAACCTACGTCATTTCCGGTATTTTATGATATTAAATGATTTTTCCCTCAAATATTGGAGTGGCCGTCAATGCCGCCTAAAAATGGACATGTACTGAAGAGATTGTAATTTTCAAAATATCCAGAAGGCCAAAGCTTGTTAAGTGGACAAATATGAACAATGTTGACGTTACTGAATCAAAATAAGAAATGTATGGTGACGTCAAGACTAAAAGGAGCAATATATCATCAAATATTTTCTTTCAAAATTGTTGTTAATTAGTATATATAAACTCCTTTGATTTATGAATGCAGCGTCAATGAAATTAAATATCTACAAATTAAGAAATACATATTCGCAGAAGTCCGGGAGAAACCATTAGCATTATCGGTTAGGGACTATATATGGGTGCTGCCCCCTGCCGGCCATTAGAAATACTAATGCATGCTTGTGTACATCCTGTAATTACTCTGTAGTAGCAGTACCTGTGTCTCCCCCGGGGGTCGGGAAATAATGCCACATGTCTCTTTAATTAGAGCCACCAGAAAGACTTAATATCTTCTCATTGATGTTCATATAGGAAATTACAGAAAGTAATTACTTCTTTCTTTTTTTTAATAACTTGATATTGGATTTCTGAAGCAAAATTGTATGTAAAGTCTAGACATGGCTGATGGAAGCGCTGTAAACATCGACAACAACAGGTGGAAAGGTGCTGTGAAGAACAGGGTTTGGTCCCTGGGGAAGCGGGTGGGGTGTAGGTCACCAGCTCTCAAGTGAGATAGTCATTAGATGGGAAAGACAGCGGTGATATTTCATTTTTTTGTTTGTTTCAGAAGTATTTTGGTCAAACCTGACAATGACTGATATCATTTTTCATGATTCGGTTTTTATCATTTTGAAAAAATGTTGTGGAAAAATCATTTGACTTGACTATTTGAGTTTACCGTCGCTTCGACAGTATTTCAGTCATATAGCGACGTCCAGCTAATTACAAGTGGAGGAAGACCCCGAATGCACGGAGGTATCCGGGTAGAACTACCGACCTACCGCATGCCAGCTTCCTCACATGAAAATCCGAATGACCCTGCCGGGATTCGAACCCACGCCGTGAGGGGCTGAGTGAGTGCTAAAGTCGGAAAAAATCATTTAAAATTCGAGCTATCATGCAAACATGCATATTCAATAGGATTAATTGTTATAAAAAATAAATATTTCTATTCAAATAAAAACAAATGTGTATTTTTTTTCGTGTTAGTACTTATTTTCATTAATATACCTTATAAAGAGTTTAGAGTTAGAGTTTATGAAAAAAAAAATGTTCAACATTGGCGCCCGATACAGTGTAAGGATCCTTTAGGGGCTGGGGTTTGTATAGTTTTGGGGTACTTATCGAGCTCAGGAGGCTGTTCAACATTAGACATGTCCACTAGTCCGATCAGCCATGTGGGGTGAAGGGATATGGCCCATGCGGACCACTGTAGTCTCTTCAACGTGTCAAACCCCCCAGATGTCGAGGGCCGGGCAACAGTCCTGTCTGTTCAAGTAGGTGTTCAGGGGGGATTATCGCCTGGTTACCCGCTCGCTAATCCACGGCATCATCCTGTGTTAAGCGGCTTACAGCAGTCAGTGTTACGTCTAACCTGTTAATACTGACCCTGTCCCACTTCTTACAACTCACGAGGCACTGTTCCATAAAATATTACAAACATGGTTTTATATTTGGGTATTTTCCCCTCCTTATAATCGCTTGTAAAGCTGACCTGGTGATTTTAATACTTGAAACCAATAGATCGCTTATCAATATCCCAATAATCGAATGGAAAAGAGAAAATAAACATTATTGTATTACTGTGATTTAACCTATGTAATTTTACACATATATTTACATCTATATAGGCTTCTTAGAGTCTAATATGGCTTTATTGTAAGTAATGAGAGTGGTTTGGGGCGTGTAATATTTGAAATTCGGATTCTAGTGCATTTGCAAGATCAACGATGTTTTTGTGTAGTTTACCTGTTCATAAAACACAATGTTTTTTTTCTGTCGGTGTGCTGCTAAAGTTGAATTATAAAGAACCCATCTAGTTTCATGATCCCGTCGACAACTTGAATAAGCAGAAAAAAAAATGCGTATTCGCTTCTTTTATCAGAAAATACGATACAAAGTCGAAAAAAAAAATGGAAGTTTTACAAGCTCGAAAGGTATGAATGAAAATGCTGTGAAACGATTGAAAGATTAAATTTGAATAACGAAGATCGATTATTAGCATAGTTTCCCCTTTATGGTAAGGTGTTGACGCCATTTGAAGATAAGAAAATATGACTTCAAGAAACAATGAATAGAGCATGTCACCCGGGTCTTAAACGGTCACGTGGCACAACGTGACACTTGCAATTAGTGTCAGAATATAGGCCCATTAGGAGGACAAAAAATATTAATTAGTTTTGAAAGGTATTCAAGTGTGAGTTTTAAAAGCAGATAATAGGAGGGGGAAAACGAGTAAAACTTTTTGTTCCTTTTTGCATGTGTGGGGTAGACATTGCTCCTCAATCCGACACATTGCACAAACCCTGCTGGACGTTTTACATACATGTATAGTCAGGGTCTGTGGCCTGGGAACTCCGTTATTGACGTGTCTATTTTTAGCTCATCATCAACAATAACAACAACAACTGCTACTACTACTGTCATCATAACTTCATCAGAACCTCTATTATTACATCTCCACCATATCAACTATACTACTTATTTCATCTACTGTTACTACTACTACTATTTCATCTACTGTTACTTCTACAGTTACGACCAGATCAACAAGAACTAGAGTTGCATTCTCTTCTATTAGTACTACTACTTAAGATATTACTGCTAATACTACTTCTATTTTAATAAAGCCACGAATAGTGTTGCTACATCTACGGTTTTTTCGTCTATCTTGCTTCTAAATGTAAAAAAAAAAAAAAAAAAAAAAAGCGTTCTCGGTGGCCGAGTGGTTAGATCGTCCGACTCGGGAAAAAGATCGTAGCTTCGATCCCCGGCCGCGACATACCAAAGTCATAAAAATGGTACTGGTATAACTCCCATGCTTGGCGCTCAGCATATAAGGGTGTAGTTCCAGGACTGGTTGACCTAGTGCCAGGTTTATATAATCGAGTGTGGTATAATGCCACATGTATACGGCATAATACAGCAGTGTGGCTTCATTATATCTGTCTCAAGTAGATATAGCCTCCAAATGATTGAAATACTATTAGTGGGACGTTAAATCAGACAAACAAACATAACACTGATAAACGACTATGGTCAAAAGGAATGACACAACAGATCATATAATAATTTAGTCTAGCAATTACTTGCGTATTGGCTGCATGCCTTTGGTCATTTGAAATGTTTGCAAATTAATACACAAAGCGAAATACAGGATATACAAACAAACTGCAATATACATAGCAGAAATATATGTTACATTTTGCAAAAAAAAAAAGCATATTTGTAACAACGTTATGTAATATATTTTCTCAAATAATAACTGGCATATAACTATAAATGTGTGTATTTGTGAATGAAATGATATGAAATATGCTATTGTACCATCAATATTATATAAATACAAGTTTACCGTCATTTTTCCATATTTCATATCTCTGTGTAAATGCTTGCTGTTTGTTTTCTTTACAAATGCTGTCCTTGACGGCAGCAAATTTGAATATTTGATGTATTTATCAATCAATGGCCCAAGGCGATCCGGCCGCTGCTATAGGCCTGTAAGGTTTAAAAGACAAAACATTTACATGAAACGCTTTGATATGTCCTTAATGTTTTTCCAAGGATAAGCTGTGTGTCTATTGATGTAGATTTGTCCAGCTTCTGTCAATATTTGACAAAATTTTGACCAAATAAGTAAAATAAAACGATGGTATTTTTTGTCGGTCATTTGTTTGCTCTCCAGATTTTTTTTCATATTGGATATATGTTTTTTCTCACTAGGTGTGAAAGTATGACTGCAGGGAGTCGGGTTTTTCTTCTTATTTCTTAATCTCAGATAAAAATAACTTGCTTTGGCCGACATGTTTATACAAGAGGTATTTTATGTGATTTCTGGGCACGTGGGGTATAGCACAAATGCGCATGCGTGTATGTTGTAATAATGCATTAATCGGTTAATCCGATTTTTTAATCGTTAAATCGAGTTTGAGATGCAGCTAGGGCTTTTGAACGGGTGACTATCGTGTAATCCCCTTCTGTCATGGTTCTGTAGGTAACAGGTTATCCCTGAGTAGGGGCTCTTACAAAGTTGTGTTGCTTTGCCCTCTTTCAGCATTAATAAATCTCTAACGAGTTAAAATAAACAACGAATTAAATAAACCCTCGGAATACGAGACTGAGCGGAACGCTGTCGATAACGCAAACGTTATCTTACAATATTACGCAAACCTATTTGAAATGATGACTCCACATCAAACAAAATGAACTGTTGTTAAAACACGAGCCCCCACTTGTACCATGTCCAGATAACGAGGCTGGTCACTGTTTGTCCAGTTTTGGAGACTGGCCGCGGTCGAGGGTTGTTGACCCGCCGGATTTCTTAAGATAAATATGATATTTCCTTAATTGAAGGGGTCCTTTGTACGTCTTGCCAGTTGAAGTTAGGGTCCTTATTTCGTTACCCCAGCACTTCAGCTGGGCTTTGTCCAACTGCTTCCTCCGACCTTAATTCAGCCAGTCCATTTCAAAATGACCACGGGATAGTTGTCCACGGCACGATCATGTATGCATGTTGTCTCTTGCCTGACATCTGTTTCAGAACATGATCGTCGCTAAATACTCAACAATATAACACATGGTGAGATATTCAAAGTCCAATAGAATACAAGTGGGTAACATAATTAACTTCTTTTTATATAAAACATTTTGTTCATATTAACAGCGCCCAACTACCCAAGCCAACGTTTCCCTGTTTGATGCAATCCTGAAAAAGATTCCCCCCAAAGGATTTCGTTGTCAATTTCAACACCAACCACCTGCATGTGTTCAAAGTTATCTTTTTCTACATTGCACACCCAGCAGGACTGGTGTATATCCAGATATATAAGATGTTACTGAAGCAAGAACAAGTTACCGCAGTTGCTGGTCGTACTCAGTTTCTCAAAAATTGGCTCTGTATTTCGATGAAGGAATTTCTGTAAGAAATCTTTTTGATCAGTTACATTTCTCAAATAAACTCACTTGCAAAACGAAGTGAGCACGCACTCATGTTTTCGTTAATTTAAATTCTTTTAGAAATACACCATGCTTTTGCTGTAAAGAAACGTGTCCTAAACTATCAATACTTTTAAAATAATTAGATATAAAACAATAACAGAGAAAAAAAAAACAGCAACAAACATGCACATAAAATTAGCTTCTTAATCAGGATTTAAATGGTACATTTATATTTTCGAAAAACAAAAGAAGGGGGCCATATCATCAAAATACAGAACTTCAATATTGTAGTAGGACTAATATATTAAATGAAACCTAGTGTAACGACGCCCCCCACCACACACCCACCCACACACGAGCCCCGCCCCCCACACGACCCCCCCCCACAACCCCCACACACGACCCCCCCCACACGACCCCACCCCCCCACACACACCCTCCAATCTTAATACGAGGGTCAGCTTTCTCCGTAAACACCATTTCATTACCATATTCGAGGGTTGTCCGTAAAAGTCGCGAACCAATGCATTTTAGTTTATTCTTCCAAACCATTAACAAGGAAAAGAGCTACATCTATAATAGGTATTTTCATCGTTCTAATCGTAAATGCAATGTATATGTATAAATATGCATGTCACTCTTTATCAAATCAAAGTATAAACAGTATAGATAGACATTTTTCTAACATAATATTGTTGTGGCATTTTTTATGATGATATTAATATTCAAAGTACACTTGAACCTGTATAGCGACCATCTATATTAAAGATCAACCTGTATTTAACGGTCAACTTGTATTCTTTAGAATCTGACTCATTTATCTTATTCCATTGACTGACCGCTTAAGAGAGGCTATTCCACTATCTACAGTTTAATTTAACGATACGACAACCTCGTTCCATGGGTGTCAGTTCTTATTATTGGTGTTTTACTGTAAATGTTTCAACAGCAGGGGGCAGTAGATAACCTGCTATGAAATCGGACACGTGGAGAGAGTGGGTGGGGTGTATAGTCTACTAGAGGTCAGTGTAAGCCCCTTTGACATCTAGAAGTCCGAATTGTTATTTGCTCAGGTCTGACCACGGCCCGATATTGGCTGATAATGCCGGGGAAAGATACATAGATTGATCCTGCGCTGGAGATAAGTTAATCTTCAAGTATTGCCCATCTGTATAAATATGTCATTTGTGTCAATTATCGGGGATGAGGAAGAAATTGTACGTATCTCGTCACCTATCTAAATCTGCCAAATTATATGATTTGAATTACGCGAACTACTCAAAGTATATTATATAAAGTGATACTCAATCTTCAAGGTTTTTTGTTTTGTTGTATTATTGTTATAATAAATGACTGTATATCATTTACTGTAATGAATGGCCAATGATTGTACACCTATCTTAATCTGCTTAATTATGTGATTTGAATTACGCGAACTATTCAAAGTATATTATACTAAGTGATACTCAATCTTCAAAGTTCTTTTGTTTTGTTGTATTATTGTTATAACAAATGATTGTATTTCATTGGCCAATGATTGTTTAAAGATTCCATTGTTTTAGAAGTTATATAACATTCAACGTAACAAGAATATCTGAAAGAATACAAATAATTAACATGTACAAGGTTTAGTTCTGTGTGTAAACCGGATGTACCAGTTCGCGTTAGATCTACACGCCGTGAGAGCATTGTGTAGTAGCTCTAAAAGATTTAATCGGACCCGACTAATTATCCCAGGAGCCTTCACATTATATTTATTTGACATCCTAGCGACTGGATTTACTTGTCAAACCACATGCAGCTTCCGTTTGTTTAGCATGAAGTCCGCACATCCGGCAGAGAACCACACTCAAATTGTATCCTTCCGCCAGTTACACAAATAGTTGAAATTTAAATAATTGAAATATCAAAAATGAAAACGTCATGGCAGTACTACCCCGTTGTGAACAGTTTCTTCCCTCGTGTCCCCGAGAGTTCTTGAAAATAATCATGCGCATAAAATAGTCCATCAGGTGCTACATCGTTAACCTCATTAGACTGCATGCGAGCAAATTTGTAACATCCCGCGGAGAAAATTAGGCCCGATTAGTCGGTAATTTTCGACAATTTCGGTGCAGTTTTTTGTTGGGAGCCTTAACTTGTCAAAATAGATTTACAACGTTTGTTTTGTTAATGGCGAGCAGAGTTGATAAGTATCTAAATCTGACAAACTTCGGAAGTCGGGAATGCATGTCAAAACTATGGTTTGCTTACACAGCGCGACTTTCTGATAGCCAAGTTTCCCCTGCTGTCTTTAAAGTGCAATAGGGTACGACTAAACCCAGTAATGAGCGCGCATCAATACACATGTTCATCGAAAATAGTTCCCATCATTCGTTATTCAGAACAGTAGATATTTACGTAATATTCATAAAAACAAGGGGGCGGGATATATTCATGGGTGTCTGTGATAAAAGATGTTTTATTTAATTGCAACTGAAAAATAATATACAAATAGGAATTGTATAAGATAAATAAAATATTTCAAAATTGATCTAAAACCGTCTTAAAGAAAACAAGTTACATTAGAAAATTCATAAATATATAAATGTCAGTTTGTCTGACAAACTGACTTTTATTTATATAAGTTTTTTTTTTTTTTTTTTTTTTTTTTTTTAAATTAGCCCAAACACCCAACATTTGTGACTAAGTATATAGACCTCGAGGCTAGTTTATAGCAGAAATGTCACCATGACTAATCTCAGTAGTATTCAACACAAAAAAAAATCGACGTCCTTATTTATCTCGCGTTAAGGAGGATTACGAAACGTGAACATGATCCAGAGATATTGTTGATAATTACATATCAGGTATACATGAATGCAGTGTCCCCACAAATATGCGACAGTTTCTCACTTTCCGGCGCGCTATGTCAAGTTTTTGATAGGTCTTTTGTCAATGTAATCAGTTTTCGCGAGATAACGTTCTGTGACCGACACGTTGTTTAAGAGAGTGCTAACAACATCACGCTATACTGGACACTATGGACAGAGTCTGTCCGACTGTGTGTCGCGATTTATCCCTTAACTGTGATAAATCTGTAAATTATGGAAATCAGAGAAAAACAGTTTGAAAGTTTACGTCACCTAGAAAGAGTGCTTGTTGGAACACGTTCATTACCCGAAATTTCTATATGTTCGTAAAGTT
The DNA here is from genome assembly GCA_021229015.1 of Solen grandis. Classification (NCBI taxonomy): domain Eukaryota; kingdom Metazoa; phylum Mollusca; class Bivalvia; order Adapedonta; family Solenidae; genus Solen; species Solen grandis. The sequence continues at coordinate 15,839,124 of CM037789.1, forward strand.
TTTTTGTGTGTTTTTTACCGGTGAAAATAATGACTGCTATTAAATTATGTGCCATTTCTGTAGTTACAATTTTTTCTTGGATATTGATTAATTTCCACACAAAAACTATTTCATTTTAAGGTGTTACTATGTATCTCTTGTGAAATGATATGGAATTTTGCATCGCTTCATGGCATCGGGAGAATGAGAGAAAACGGGGAAGAAAAAGGAAGAAAAGAAGAAGAAGAAGAAGAGAGAGAGAGAGAGAGAAGAGAGTCTCAAGGGTTTCACACAAATGTTTGCGTAGTGCACAGTCCCGCCTCTGTCAATATAAACACCTATCGCAAACGGCACTCGACCTGCACAAAAACCCGAGCGTGAAATACTTCAACAGAGTGGAGAAAATCGTTAGACATGCAAGTCTTATATCTTTTTTTTACATTAATGACAAAATAGGGTTTCCTACAGCTAAACAAAAGGTCGGCACTGCTGACGGGAGAGGGCGGGCCAAGTTTGACGGTGTTTTATTCTTTGCGCTGTGTCACAGCTAGGCAGCACTGCTTCACCTCGACCTCTGAAAACCCCAATACAAATATTGGACATTGTGTAGGAACAAATATAAAATTTAACACTTAAATCTATTTATCTTAGAAAAAAAGCAGTACATACACAGACGGTATGACATTTGAACAGAGTGGGCCTAGCAAGGGGGAATGGATGTATCTTCCAGTTGGCAAGCTGGTTGCCTCTCGTCCCATATCGTTCATTTGATATCTAATAAACTGATTTGTTTGAGATTTGAAAATATCGAAATTCGAAACATAAAGAAAAATTAAGGAATACATTGAATTGTCGATATGCCTCATGAATATTCAGGTACAAATTATTGTCTTGAGGAATATTAATTGACTGAACTTTCAGTTGTAAAAAATGGATTTGTCGTTGTCATATAGTCTAGAATCTGAGCCTCAGTAATGTTTGAGCAAACAGAGACGATCCTCCTATATAGAGACTGTCTGATCTGGGTCTGCTCTGTTTGCAATGCGTCAGAAGTAAAGGGTTGGATATTGTTAAGGAAGAAGCAAACCCATTCGTATAATTTATCGCTTTAGTGTTAAGGACGTTTAATTGTTAGGTACCTTACGTTGATTTATGGAATTGGCGGATATGCAAAAACAACACTTGTGATAGGCATTTATACATTTTTTTTCACGGTAATACGTTTATCAAAATAAGAAGTCATTGTGTTGTCTATACCAGCTACACGCAGTCATGAACAAACTATGCACACCAGGTTATATATTTTGACTTCAAGTAGCCTCGTGTGTTTAATTTCTTGCACGTCAACACATGATTTGATGTCATAATGATACATGCTTTCCTCGTTTCCCCTGACTTCTAATTCCTCACGGGTTCTGTATTTCTGTGGATACATCTGTTGCTAGGATATATACAGATAACCAGGGAATTACGTGGAATCCTAGATAGCGTCTATACAAAAGATGCTAATCTGATTATAATTGATTTATCTGAATTATATAGTCGACAAGTGTCAAAACCTGTTTATCCCATCATTTTATCCACAGTTGTTCTCAGTGGCGAAAATCAGGGAAAAAAATGGAATTTGAAATTATTTTCCAAACTCCGAATAAAAAAAAACATTTGTATTGTTTATTTTCTATATTTTGTAATAAAATTTTTATATTAAACTACAACCCTTATTTTGGCCCCATAATTAAGTAGAACGAAAGGCAATTTTTCTCGTATTGATGCAGTAATATCATTTATAATTGATCGGCCGTTTCGGACTACAATTTGTTCAGAGCGGGTAGGGCCCATGTGACATCTCTAAGGACGAATAATGGTACGGCAACTTGAAAACACAGTCACTATTATAACGTACAAGATCGTTGAATGGTTCTTAAATAATACGCCGCAACACATGTTCTAATGCCGGATAATCGATTGTTTCGGGTCGCGTCAAATTGGTCTAAACCGATGCGGTTGACACTAGAAGTACACCATTATTGCCAGGATTTTACCTAATACGGCTTTGTGCAAAACGGTTGTATTTTCGGTGCTGGCGCAAGGCGAGTGTTCGATTTTAAACCCATCTCCCTGATATCTGCCATTCAATACCAGGGGTAAGTCTATAGAAACGGAGACAAGTGGGCATAATGGATTTACCCTGACGAGTCTGCTCCCCGCTGCGCCGAAAAGACCTCATTATTAAAACTTGTCGAATTTGAAACTGTCATACTATCCACTATAGATTTCGCCATCATCATTACGTGGTATGGGACAATCGGAAACTTGTATCCCCGCGGTTCTATGCCGCTTCGGTCACTCGAGTAGCGTGAAAACCGAGAGGTTCCGAGTGAACTAATGACGTTTCGTGCGCGTACATCGAAATTTACTGTTTAGTATCGCACCATTTTGTTGTGTTTTTAATTTATTTAGTTTGTTGAAACGTACGAGAAACCGAAAAGAGCACACACATACACTAAAAATGGCAGAACAATATTAATCTAAATGTCGCGAAAGCAGCGGTATCTTGTTTCCAAAAAAAAAAATAAAAAAATCTGAAACTGAAATGTAAGTGATAATAGAGATATTGCCATAAAAAACTCGCAATGTCGGATACTGGTGTTGCTAGTTTCGTATGGAAATAAATTTACATATTAAAAAATATTAATGCACGACCCTCCCATCTCCCTTCCCCACCCCCACCCAAAACACGCAGTAATAACGAGAGCATGTCAGTATTGTATTTAAAAGTAGGGCAGAAGGAAACAAAATGCTACAGAAAATAAATAATGTGCGAGCTATTTCACACCTGTTTTGTGGTGCAGTTCAGAAGTACGATTTTCCCATACCTGTGACAAAAGGCAGACATTGCCAGACTGCATTTTACTGCAAGGGGCCAAAATATTATTTGACTTAAAATAATATGAAACCTGCCGATGGGCATGTCTCAAGCGTCTGTGGGCCTTCACACAGCGTAAATACAGCAGCCGACAAAAAAGGGATATAGCTCTGGTCGTTATGGGAACATAACGTGAAAATAATAATCTGTTATATCTCATGTTATACTTAATTAGTTTATATTTAGCACGCATAGCAGTTGAATGTTTCCTTTATGTTGTAGATCAAAATAACTAAAATATACAAGTGAAATAAAATATCAAAATCACTTACAACTGAAATATATGACTTCCAGCTATGCATACGGCTTATAAGTAAAAGAAAAACGAAAATGATTTAAAAATATCATTATTTTTGAAGGATGCCTAAATTGTGTACGTGAATGTCCATAAGTCGTGTAATTATGAAAACATACAGTTAATGAAATGATGGTTTTCTATTTCACATAGGCACGTATATTGTAAATTGCGGCTAGAGTTACTCGAGTGTCATATATTGAACAATTTCTACAACGTTTGATGATTGATATTCTATTTTTTATGCTGCTTTTATTAATAATAGTCTTAAGACAAACAACAAGGAAGCTAGAATCAAAGGGAAGTAAGATTGCTAGGATGATACTGAAATAGGTGTAAATATCAATGTATGAAGGGAGAGCCTTATTTGCTTTTCGTGGATTTTCGATTAAAATTAATATAAACATATACGAAGCGGTACAACATTTAAAATAACATGGTTTTATTGGTCAAGTAATATAAATGAAATGTGTAAAAAAGTGTAATAAATAAATGAAGACACGAATAAATAAATAGAAAATATTAATTAATATTAATTAATTTATTAATTAAGTAAATTTAAAATATCGGTATATACAGATTACTACTGATTAAGAGTTTATTTTTTACATTATTTTATTATCAGTTTTCCCTTTGATATCATTTTTATATCATTTTTCTTTTCTTCGATAATTTGGTTGATAAGAATGATGAAATGTAAGTGTATCTTTATCTGAAAGCCATGCCGACCTGTGGAATGAGACGGTCCTTAGCCAAGTAAGCAGATAACAATGCTAGATACCTCATCACGAAAATCCTATATACTTCAGATGTGTATCAAACAGGGGAGTAATTTACAGGCGATAAAGTAATGTGTCCTTGGGTCGAGAATAATGAAGATAAAAATAATGCCATTGGAAATAATGATGATCATAATAATCTACATTAAAAAAAAATGACCGGTGCCATTCAAAGTGTAAAATTCCAGGTTGACACAACGCCCCGCCCTCTGTTCCCCGACCCCGGGGCAGATTTCAACTGACGAGGTTCGGAAAGAGAATATGTCATTTTGACGGAGATGACGTTAGATTGATCGATACGATTGAGTTTGATCTGATTGTAAAGTTTAGTTGTAATGATTTTTGACAGGTTGACTAAGAGCGGAGGCCATGTCATATTTTTACACTTGGAAATAATCGACTAAGAGATCGTGTGTCGATAGACTTAATATATCAGTGTTCGGGCATTGAAGAATCGCGGGTCGCCACCCGCGTGACATCTACACGCACATAATTTCTGCTATTGCTTTGTTGCACCGTCATTATCTGGAGGAAGTGCAGCGAAAAGTACATCATGCCGATTTTATCCAAATATACAAAATAATATCTCAAAGTTGGTGTGAATAAACAGGAACTACAATGAAGATGGGGTGGGGGGTTTAATCTCTATTTGCGATCTAATCAGATTCCAGTAATCTCTTTTAACAAATAAAATTGTCAAACAAAGGGTGGGTTGTAAATAAATTATATTAATACACGTACCTCAGAATTTTCTGAGATCTTAAATGAATAGACTTCTTCAAAATAACAATTTAAAAAAAAAAAATTTTAAAAAAACTTGCATAACAAAGCTAAGAAAATTAAACAACAAAATTTTTTTTTTTTTTTTTTTTTAAACCCCACTAAAACCAGAATTCCCCAAATTTGCAAAGAAATTTTGGTAAAACATTTTGCATTTTATTCCATTGAAATTACTAAATATATTCTATCAAAATTTAAAATTGTTCATACCAGAGAGAGAGAGAGAGAGAGAGAGAGAGAGTCAAGTAGATCTGTATCAGTTGTCGTTAAAGTTCTTTTTTTTTTAATAAGCGCTTTTCTTTAGTAGTTTATTATGATCTATTATTTGAATACTTGTATCCAGTGTGGAAGCGTATCTAGGCAACAGGATTCGCATGAAAGACAAGGTTGAAGAGAAAAATATTGGACAGAAAATGAACGTATAAAAGCCAGGATGTGATGGTACGCAGTGCGTGTTTGGCACGTGATAATCCCTCTTCTAGGCAGCCAAGCAGTGCGCATCACGCGAGCACGTGCTGTACTTTGTTGTCAGGGTGAAGTCTAACATGATGCGACTGTAATCGCAGCCCAGTGTCACAAACCATTTTGATATCATCTTCAAAACTACAGACGATGCATAGTTTATACTAAAAACATCGCATATTTTGGTCCTAGAACAATTGCATAATGAAACCAGGGTGTTACGAGACGTGTCTGTGCTGAGAGCAGGTCTATGTTAATTGGGGGAGGCGGTTGGTGCTGTTAACAAGGTTTTCTACCCGGTCCTACTCGTTCGGTTCCCTAGAGATTCCATCTCTCATCGCCCATCCTTCGATAACGTACAGGCTACTGTCCATGTTGTATAGAGACACATCTGTCTTAGACTCAAGAAAAACTGAAAATACGGATTGATGGACACATAGGGAGGGAAAGAGAGAGTTTATATAAAATCACAGAATAAGAGAGAGCGAGAGACAGACAGAGCGAGAATTTCTTTGAAAATTACGATAAGAGAGAGAGAGAATGAATATAAAAGTTACTCTATAAAAGAGAGAGAGAGTGGACGGAGAGAGTTAATATAAAAATTTTAAAAAATAAAATTTAAGGGTTTTTTTTTAATTTAAAAAAAAATCTTCACAGATTTAAAGAAGAAATGAACATATATACATAGAGAGGTAGAGAGAGCGAGAGGGAAAGATCAGCACAATAAGAATATGATAGGTTTATTATTCATTAATGTAATGCGTTGTGTTGCCATAACAACATAGTGTCACAATCTACTGTATACACATTATTTGGAAATATTAACGAAACAAAAGTCCTGTATTTCTACTGGTTACACACTCTACACTTAAATCTTTTTATTCAGCATTAAACATGAATCATATTTTCTTATTCTACAATATATCATAATTTATGTTGAAACAATTTGTAATCTACCATTTTAGTACTACATGTGTATATTTAATCACACAGTTTGATAAAGTTTATTCAATAAAAGTCAGGATATAAGACACAATTTGATAATGCATATTTTATTCCCCCTAAGTAACATTAATAGTATGTCGTATCATCTTCATTTTCCGTGGAATAAAACATACAGTGTCAGTTAAAGTATTAAACACAACTTTTCGTTCATAAAAATTTCATTTACATTCTTTATCATTTCAGAAAATCTCTAGCTCGCCTCCGGAATAAAGCTTCTAGATCGACCAGATTAACCAACCGACTGGGCGGAGCTTAGTTCGTCACGTGATCCTCTTAACATTTCCCTGATTGGCGGAGGAATAAAACTGACTGCGCAGCGTCAATATAGCTTATTCATATTTAAATCAACCTGTGTTCTTCACGTTCGAGTTCGATAAATGAGAGAAACAGCGAATCTTGGATTAAAACGAATTACAAGCAATCAAATTTGGAGACGTCATGAGGAAAAGCAGATAGTGAAACAAATTCTGTGCATGCCTAGTACCAGTGTCAGCGGACATTTTCGAAGTTTGTTCACAAACTGTTAAAACTCTGGCGGCTCGGAAATCATTTCACCTCTAGGGTAACCTGTTAATTACTGTCATTAGATGTTCACAGTTTTTTAAAAATCTTCCAGTGTGACCGGAGCGGACTTGCTCATTAACTCAAATTGGTGTCAAAAGTGTCAAGTTCTACTCGACTGATTGTTATGATGGCATATCAATATATATAAGGCTTGATCGAAATCTAGTGATTTATTTGTATTCAACATCGAGAGTCTATGAAGACCGTAACCTAATACAAGCTTAGCTTTTCGGATTAAATTCGCTAGGAAGAAAAAGAAAGAGGATTTCTCTAGTGCTGTGAACCTATATAAATTTAAGCCTTAAAAGTTTATTTAGTTTCAAGTACCGTCATTTGAGAAGGAGTGTGAAAGGTTTTTAGGGGTAGCAGAACCAAGGTACCCAGTTGGTTTTGTAGGACACACGGACATACTAGTAAAAGTGACTGGATATTTGTGATATTTTGTTAAATTCACCTGGATAGTTAGTGGAAACGATCAAGTGTTCTAATGTTGAATTGAACTCTGCTTACAACAGAAGTGTAGACTTTCGAATTTAAAGGTGAGTTTTATTATAAATTTAACTGTATGTTTTCATAATATTTTTTTTTTACATTCCGAATCTTACTCCATTCATTTTATATATAAATAGAACCATATACATTGATAAAAATGAGCATTTTCAGCATGTCAAATAATGGCTACCTTTTCGTTGGACGCCATCAATTTATCAAATTTTGACGAGTATACAATTAGGATATTTATGTTCATTATAGGTCAGATTTGTTTATAATTTCACATCATTGAAATAGCGACGACTCCACGCTATGTAATGGTGGTCGGGTCGGTGTTGAAGGGCCGTGTTTGCCAGGGAAATATTCTCGTATAAACATCTTAAACATTTAAGCTGGAATATCTCTGTTGATAACAGTATCTACAGACCGCACGACTGTGTAGGGATTTCTCCTCGCTCTTCTATAATTAGCCAAATCAAAGTTAATGACCAATAAATGGGTCATTTCACGCTATTTTAAGGTACATACCTGCATAATTATTTGCATTTAAAATAATACTGATTTTATTCTTGAGACATTCGTCAAGACATTGTTTTCTCTCCTATAATATCAGACAATGATAACACACATTTTCAAGGTCAGTAATTGAATGCACCCCATTCTTAACTAAACGTTCAAGATACAGTTAAATTAATTCGAGTATTTTAAAGACTGCATCTATCTTATTCTACATAACTTCACGTACGAGTCTTCCTAGATATGTGGCTTTGGCTTGTATTCTTATAGGCCAATCTGGTAGCCAGCATTTTATCTTTTCGCGTCATTTCTAATTATTGTTACATACACAGCTTATCATTTCTCGAACCCCGAAATATTTTTACCCAGTATAATTAAATTGGAATTATTTTTAATTATATTAAGTAAATTTGATACTCAAATTAATAAACAATTTTGAATTCATCATATATTTTGTCAAACTATTTTGAAATAATATGTTGCCGTGAAAAAAGGGCATTTTTTAGGGTTTTATTTTTGAGGAGGTGGGGTGCGAGAGGGGGTAATGGGAAGATATACAATGTATATTTATAAATATGATAAACATGTAGCTGGATGATTATCTATAATCAATGTACTTCTGTTACAGGTCGAAATGGAGAGAACCGGGGAAAGTTCCCGACATCGTTGGATCGTGTCGGCAATCATATTGTTCATGTTTCTGTGTGTGTGTCCGACGGCGGGGGAGAGGGGAGAGTGCCAGGAGATCACAATACCAATGTGTAAAGGCATTGGATACAACTACACCTACATGCCAAACCAGGTACGTACATAATATCATAATTCATTAATGTAGGAGAGAGAGAGAGAGAAAGAGTAGCGTGTGATAATATTATTTAAGATATAACACTTGTTTTTTATCGCTACTGTAACTGTATTAAATGCGCAATTTCTTATATCAGTGAATAAATTTTGATGCAATTTCAACATTGAAAGGTAGACATATGAACACAATTTACGCGTATCAATCGGTTATACCACCATTTCAAGGACAAAATCGCAAAAAAAAGTATTTAAAAGAAAACCTTGGTACCACGTGATATTGTACCTGTATACAATGGCATGACAATGGCCGTGTTTCGATCAATGGATCATCAATATCAATATTTGAACAACCATACGTGAGGTGTCACCCACAGTCACCAGGATGGCAGTGTACTCACATTACACTACATAATTTTCTACCCTCTTTTTCATTTCATTGTGAAGCATTGAGATGTATCACACACACACAGTTTTGTAGTTTTTCTTTTATCTGAATAACATTTTATTTTTTCGTTTTGATCTTAAATTTGGATAAATTATATATCTTCCTAACACACCTAATTTCTGTTTATTATTATATGAATTAAATAATATTGTTATAATAATAAAAATAATAATATAATGATGAACACGATGATGGACAGGGTTATTTTTTTTAGATAAAATAAAAAAATTAATCTTGCATAACGCAAAAGAATTAATGAAGGTGTCATATTTTAAGGAACATCTCATTTGTAACGTGTGAAGAATGCCAGATATGGAGTGATTGTTTTACAATGTATTTTGAGTGCATGTCAATGTGTGATGGCTAATACTAGCTTCCCATCTCAACAGGAAGTGTCATCTTAAGCTATTTGCTAATACACAACAGACGTCCGTAGGATCCCGACCCCCGGGCCACGTGTTAATCATGTGCCGTTTCCCACACGTGCGCTAATGTTCCCTGCCGTCATATCGTGTTTATTTATCTTACCATGTGTGATAAAAGCTATGATTTATACGCGAGATTCCTTCCCTGTGCTAGGGGTTCCAGTCTTTTTTATTCGGAACTTCGTAATTTTACGTATAATTTGGTAACAATTCGATGTGACTCAAATAAAACGCTGGTTTATTTTCATCGTTTCAAAAATGTTTCATAAAATAATTGAGCTCCAGCAAAATTATTACTACACCACACCCCGCCCCTCTCTCTCTTTCTCTCAGAATAATATAGACATTTACATTATAAACATGTAATGGTAGTATTTAATATTTATGCTTTATTCCTTTCTATTTATTCAGATCCATGAAAATCATGTTCAGTGCTCTAATACAACATGTTTCAACATTAATATTCTCATACATATTTTTTTCTAATAAAATGAAGGTGATATACCGTCAGAATTATCTGCAGTTATTTACCGAGTGTATATGTAACGTAATTCTGTGTGTGTTTCAGTTCAATCATGACACACAGGACGAGGCCGGCCTAGAGGTGCACCAATTCTGGCCCCTGGTAGAGATCCAGTGCTCCCCCGATCTGAAGTTCTTCCTCTGCTCTATGTACGCACCCATCTGTATGGAAAACTACAAACCACACCTTCCTGCGTGCAGGTGAGTAATTGTTTCAGAGAATATATTAAGTAATAATAAATCATATAAAATATAAAGATATTGATTGAAAATGATAAACTACGACTTTCTTTTATTTAAAGGTTAAATACATGTAAATTAATGCATGTAAATTGTGAATTTAATACGAAATGAATTATGATATTTTAATTAAAAATGAAAATAATAAATTTATTACTTGCCTAAATTGTCATTTTATTTGTCACGAAATTTTCATTTTTAATACGTGCAGATTTTTTTTTTTATTTTCCTTAAAATGGGACATTTCATTAATTTATCTAATGCAAAAAATCAATATATGAAGAGAACAACATATGTGTATTTGAGGCACCCAAGCCAACAGAATCAATACAATACGCCGTTCACTCTCGTATGCAGTGAAATTAAACACAAGTCGGCTCGTTTGATCTTGGCCTTTTTCTTATCTTCAATATCTCTTACTTAAGCCGACTAAAACAAACAATACAACATGCGTCGATTAAATATTAAAAACACAAGCCA
>CM037789.1:15849937-15870356 GCA_021229015.1 Solen grandis
AGGGGGGGTATTCATACTCCATTAAAAAGTTAGTTGTTTATGCATAAAAAGTCTTCAGGAACTGGCTTCAAAACAGGTATTTGTTTAGACATTTTAGCCCTGATTATTCTGTAATGTATAGATGATGATAATGATGATGATGATGATGATTGCAAAAAAAGGAATAGGATCTTTTATGTAATTAAACCGCAGTTAAAAGTTATAATGGGATATCTGCATTATTGTAGTACAACAGAGTGCTGGTATTGTTTTTTTAACTTGCCTGATTCTTGTTTGACAAAACTCAGTTAATTGCTTTTGTTTCAGGATAATTGAAGTTTAACATGTTGTAAAGGAATAATGGAATACAGAATCTCCCGTATTGAAAGAGATTAAAAGAGGCTTTTAAGAAAATGAACATTCAAAACAACTGGCTAGATGTTAGAAATGCTGTCAATTATTATTATATGTGGGCTTAGTGCAAAAGGGTCATAACTTATATGTATTAAAGAACAAGTTGAGACACTTTTGCACTGAGCCCTCCAATAGAATATGGCTGTTCAGCATTGTTACCTATGAATTTACCATTGGTTATTGTTTGCATGAACAAATTCTAAACCATCCTCGATGGCGAGAGGTCAGAGTCTGCCTCAGGAAAAGGAGATCGTTGGTTCGATCCCTGGCTGCGACCTACCAAAGTTGTAAAAAATATACTGGTATAGTCAGTTCCTTGCTTGGCACACAGCATTATAGTGGTAAGGTGCAGGACTGGTTGGCAGGGTGTCAGGATATACTACTGGGTATGGTATCATGCCATGACATGTCTACGGTGTGATACTGCGGTGCAGCAGCACTATATCTGTCTCAAGAAGACATTGTCTCCAAATGACTGAAATTCTGTCAGTGGGACGTTAAAAACCAACAAAGAATCAAACAAATTTTAAAGTTTTATCCCTCAGTGATAAGTTCAAATTAACAATGATTACAAAATAAGTTTTAGTAACTTGAATAAGTGACCTTGGATGGTGTATGTGATTCATAGTGAGTGGAAATTAGACGAGGAGCATGCCATTTATCCGAGATCAGCTGTGAACTGCTTACGGTGATCTGGGTTTATATGATAACATTTGTCTGACAGCATTCAGCTGGTGTTGATGTCTTGAACAGTCAAGGTGTGGTGTTCACCTGATTGTCCTCCATCGAGTTCAAGCCCACCCACACACACATTACACAGTAATTACAAAGTCATCTGGGCTTATTTAGTGCCTGCTTTGGGATGCAGCATCTCTAAAAGCACAACCAAGGGTAAATAATAAATAGGAAGCATTGAACAGATAATAGTCTTTTTTAAGGGAGACTGTGAAGTCATTATTTTTCATTGCTATAAAAACAAAGTCACAGTAAAGAAGCATAAATATTGGAGAAATAAATAGATTTTTCAGGAATATTCAAATTTCCATTGTTTTATTTCATTTAACAGTTTAAACTCAGTTTTATGTTCTAGACTTATTTAGTTTAAGACGCTGTAATACACTTGTTATATTAAGTTTTGTTTGGGAATTTATTACGATATTGTCACATATGCAGACATAGTAAATTAAATGCATCCCTAAAGATTCAAATTCAAACAATAGACTTTTAATTGACTTTCAACAAAACTTTTCTCACCTTTTACTAGCGAAAATATTTTTTCCTAAATATTTGTGACCGAATTTTCAAATCGTAAAGTTCATTTAAAATTTGTTGTGTGCATTGATGATCATTGTTAATCGGTGGGGGTACGTGCCCAAAAAATTTATGAGTTATTAAGGATTACGGGTTTATTCCCCCTGATTGACTCTTTTTTGTGACGCAAAATTTTCTACATTTTTAACCGATTAAGTTAAAATTTGGTGTGTGTATTTAACAAGGCGAGGTGATGCCATAAATTTCACTTTACTTTTTACTTACTTTAGCTAAAATTTTACTATGTATACGGTTTTATCTATCTCTTCCTGGAGTCTGGCTTCCCCTGTATCAAAGCATTTCACGGGGGTTTTAAATCCCCTTCAGTGTAGTTTTTTTTGCATTTTTTTTTTGTCAAAAAACTGATTTAAACCCAGAGTAAAAGATGTCTCAATCATGCTAGAAAAAAAAAAAAAAACGCTTGATTTTTTGTTTTGATACAAAGTGAAATTCTCTGATTTGCTCTCCTTACGCGAAAAGTAAGATAAATTGTTTTTTTACATTTTTGCCCGAACAGACGTCCTTCTAAAACCATTTATTGTGGCAATTTTGCCCAAAAATGTTATCCAAGATCAGGGTTTCCTTAAGAGGGGTGGCCCCCGGTTAGAATGCCTCAAATCCCTTTCTGGTCACTCAAAAATTTTTGAAATTGTAAAAATTGGGAAAGTCGTAAATTTAAGAAAAAGAAAATATCCAAGGAAAATTAGGACCCTCGGGGCCCCCCTGCCTCCTATGATTTAAATTGCCTTCCCTTGTTTTAAGGAAAAACCTGTATGAAATAAGATTTAGTACTAAATTTCTTGACTTTAAATCATCAAAAAAATGGTCTAAAAATCAAAAATATTGTCAAATCAAATTTCATTATCATTTGTTCCCACCAATACATTGACTTATTGCCAAGCATTATAAAAAAAGATTTTTTTCTTGCCCTAGTTTAGTAATAGAGCATACTGAAAAATCTTCGACTTGAGATTTTTTTTTCAATGCGAGATTTGTCTGTCATATTATGGATGAAGAAAGAAATAGACGGTAGTAAGATTTTTTCTTGGGGAAAAAAAAAAACAATAAACCATATAACCCTTCCCTTTAAAAGTAGATAAGTGATTTATTACAGTGGCAATTTTATGATATCTAGGAGTTTATGTGAGAAATTATGAAATTTTTTCAAAAAAGAAATTTGGAAGGCAATCCTTCATTTTTGAAAAGAATGTAATCATGACCTTCACTGATTGTGGAATTAGCCTTTTAGATTAAAGCAAATAGCCCGTAAATCCCCGTCATGGATGCTTTCTTGTCTGAAGTCTTTTTTAAGCATTTGAAGGAAATTATAATTTAATGAAAGATGGATTTCCTGGAAAAGCAGATGGGGTCGGAGTGGTTATCAGATGTAAACCCAAGTCGGAACAAGGAGTTAGCTGGGGTGTGTACTGGCTTGGGTAGAACAACCATTTTCACCTATTTGGGTTTCCCTTTAAAGTGCTTTTTTTCAATGCAAAAAAAAAGAGAAAAAGGTTTATTAAGAAATGCATCTGGGTATTTGATGTAATTTTTATTTTGAATCATTTAGATGTCTAAAATTTTTTTGTTAGTTTGATTGAATTTAAGTAGCAATTTACATCAAAAAACAAGTGTAGATATTTTGGGTCCTAGTATATTTTTTGTATAAGTTAAGTTAATTGAATATAAACTTATGAAAGATAAATGATTCCAAAAGAAAGTTACAACATTTAGATTGTGACAACTGTGAATTTTTGTTCTGATGCACATGAAAATTTGGGTGCTGTTAAAACAAATTTCTATTGGAAGGATAAACAAGTATTGCCTTTTTGTTTCACAATGCTATCCCGTTTTGTTATATCTTGATCTTTAGGTCCCGTTTCTGTCCCATATTTTACATATTTATTTTCCCATTATACCCCCGGGAGAGTTTTTTTTCCCTTTTATAAAAAGTCTATAAAGAAAACGCCCAATTTAAAGTAAATATTCCTGACCCCTTGTCAGAAGTTAAATTATATATATATCTGTAGTTGAAATGTACAAACATTTTTGATTGTTTTGTGTATGGTTGTAAAAATTTTACCAGAACATAGGTATATAACTATTTTCATTATCTTTGTGCCTGCATGGGGCCCTTTTATCAGGGGTCCCTTCATCACAAGGTCTCTGAGTCTCGGGTTCATCATTTTTTAAATAGCTAAATACGTTCCCTGTTATTCTTCGGTATGGTTTATTTGTGCACGCTTCCAAAACAGAGCCCGCAAAAAAACCCCATTCCCCAAAAAACCCCTATTTACGGAAGGAAACCCCCGTTTCCCCAATTGTTTTTTTGGAAGCCATCGATTTTTCGTGGGAAACCCTTGTGTGCCCTTTTTCTTGATAGCTTCTGTGGCTACAGTCTCCTTTTTTTTTCATAGCCTGGCTGTGTTGTTTATTTGTTCTATTGGTTTTTTTATATAGTTTTTAGAATTCCCAATCCCCTCCGTTCGGGCCCTTTTCCCTTGTGTCAGGGGTTTTCCCGTGCTTCGGCCCCCGTGCCTGGTTTTATTATATTGATTTTTATATATGTTGTTTTTTTCGAGTTTTTTCTTTGTCGGTTTTCTTCGGTCTTCCGTTTTTTTTTTGAAACTTTTTCTTTTTTTGTTTTTCCTGTCGCAGCCCCGGGGGTTTCCCTGGGGACAGTCAGGCGCTGGGACCCCACAGTCTCCCTATCATGTTCGGGGTGCTTAGGGTCGACCCCTGCCCCGTTTGCGCTTCGGGACGACGAGTTTGGGAAAGAAAGCCTCCCCCCGTCGGTTTACTCTTCCGGAAAAGGAAGGCCTCATCTTCCCCTCCCTTTTCCGGGGTTTAGCGCTGCTGGGGGGGGAGTCCTCTCCCCTCCAGGAAGAGGTTCCGCCCCCCTCCGGGGGGCGCTTCATTCCCGGCTCCCCGCCCCGGTTCCTTGTGTCAGCCCCGGGGAGCAGTCAAGGAGACTATCCGACCGGTCACCGGGATGCCCGGGCAAGTACGTGTGTAGTCATAGCAAAGCTCACGACGGTCACCCCGGGCGGTTAGCCACCCGGTACGGGCAAGACGGTCACCCACCATCACGGGACCCGGGCACCGGGTATACTGCCGGGACCCGGGCACGGTCAGGACCGGTCACCGGGCAGGTCACGACCACTACTACGGGACGGTCACGGCACAGGCCCGGTCACCCGGTCATCTTCACGGGCACGGTATCAATCACCCGGCACCCGGGCATCATCGGTTCAGAGACCCAAGACCCCCGGGCTACGGTCATCGGCAAGAGATCTCCCCAAAATCTACGGCCCGGTGGTCATCACGCTGAGTGGGGTTCCGGTCTTCGCCGATTTTGTTGAGAATTTGGACTCGAGTTTTTCCCCAGGTGCCCTGCGGTTTTTCCGCTTCGGCCCCTCCTCCCCCATGTTTAGGGTGCCCCAAAAAACGGTTCCACAACCTTCCCCGGGTTTTTCCGGTCACGGTCCCCCAGCTTGCTACTCGGGACCCGGGCCCTTTACGCTCCCCCCGTTTCGAAGGTTAAGGGGGGTGTTTCAGCGCAAAACCCCAGACCCTTTGGGCCCCTTAATGGGGGTCCCCATGATGGGGAATACGCCAGGATTTCAGTTCTGTCCTCCCCCCCTTGCGGGTTTAACCCTTTTCTTTAGGAGGGATCGGGTTTCCTTTCCACCAGAAAAACCCTTTATCACAGATGTTCCTTCAGTCTCTCCTCCTCGGGTCCACAGGGCGTTTTCGCACAGCCCCTATGTGGCCCTTTTTTCCCCCCATTTCCCTTTAGGGCTTTCCCCCTCAGGTGCTCCCCCTTCGCCCCGAGGGGGTCTCCCCCCTCTACTGCAAACCCCTACAGTGGGACTGCCCGAGCAGACATTTGGGGGATGAAATTCCTTAGCTCCCGGGGAGGACTCCTTTTTGCTGAGGAGTCCTCTTTCGTCCACCTCGCGGATCCACGCTCATTCGAACCTCGTACTGACAACTCTCTTGCGAGGAAGGAGTCAGACGCAGTCGGTTTTCCATAGACGGGGGTGTTCAGGGGTCTTTGTACCTTCCTGCATCAGTATGAAAAACCGGCCCCCCTCCCCCCCGGAAGAGGTGCGAAGGTTACCTTGCCCTGCGGAACCCTAAGGAACCCAAATCGTCGAACGGGTTGCTCCTTTCTTCCGGTGCCCGTTCGGTTTGGGAGGATTTCAAATCTTCTCCCCCTCTAAGCCAGGCCGGGTGGTTTTTTCCCAAATTTTCAGACCTTCGGCCTTTGGGTTTTAACCCAAGCCCTAAATTTTCCGGGGGTGTTTTTTCTATCCCCCCAAAAACTGGACTAGATGCGAGTCGGCTCGGCTCAAGGCCCCCTCCTTTTCCCTTCAGCAGAAGGTCCTGGATCGCGGGGAGCAACGCTCCCGTTTCTTTCCGGCATTCGTGCATACTGACTCCTTCGTGGCGCTCTTTCGGTCAAGTACAAAAAAAGGGGCCTTATCTACTTCCGTCGGTTCTTTTAGAGGCCAGCAGCGAGGCAAAACATTGATTTTGATCTCTCTCCTCTTTTCCGGATGACTCGCTGCAGGGGGATGCCATCCTGGAGGGCCCCAACAAGCACTTCTCTCTTCTTCTGGAAAAGCTTAGGTGGGCCCCCTCTTTCTTCTTGTCCCTTTTTGGGGGGCCGAATAAAGGGAAGTGCGGATGCCTCCAGGGAGGAGCAAATGCACGGCGCGGTGGCCTTCCAGCCCCGCACCCCTACTTCGGCCCCCCCAAAAATTCGGATCCCGAAGAAACCCTTCGGTTTTTCCGGTAAAACCCCGAAGGCTCGGAAAAGGGCAGCCTCAATCCCCTTTCAGAGGAAAACCCTCTTGGGGCGCTCGCCATCTGGTCCGCAGCGACCACGTTTCCTCCTTCATCGCCCCCCACCCTTTTTTCCCCTCTCCCAGTCAAAGGGGTGGGTAACCCCTGGGGGTAGTCCTTTTTTCCCGCTTCCTTTGAGTTCGATTGGAGGAAGAGTGTTTTGCCCCTTCCGTAGGGGGCAGTCATCATTTCATTCATCTTGGGAGAATCCCGAGACCAGGGGGCCTTTTTATGTGAGAAGGGGTATGGGGTTCCCGTTCAGTGTCCCCCTCCACTATCACGCTCCCCCTTCATTTCCCCCCAAAATCACCTCTTTGGGATCCCCATTTCAGTCTTCGGAAAAAGGAGCGGTAGAAAGGGTTCGTTTCCCAACCTCTGGGGTTTTACAGCCGTCTCTTCGGGTTTCCCAAGAAGGACGGCGGGTTTCGACGGCATAGCCCTGTCTCTCAAAAACCCCTTCTTTCCGAAGGAACACTTAAAAGGGGAAACAATTCGTCGATCGGGGCAGCCGTCCCCCCGGGTCATGGGCTTTTTCCTGGATTTATCGGATGTTTTTCCCATGTTCTTCACCCTCTTTCCCGGGAAAATACCTTCGTTTTCGGTGGCCAATTTTCTACCAGTTCAAGGCCCCCCCGTTGGCCCTGTCTTGGGCCCCCCAAAAATTTTCCCAAAATGTTTGGGTTTCTGGTCGCCGGGGTTCTTTTTCGCGGCTCACGCCCCCGGGTTTTTTGAGACTGGTTCTTCTTCACTGGACCCAGTCGCTCTTCTCGACGCCGGGGGGACAACTGTTCCCCCTTACCCAAAACCCCCTTTTTCCCGTTTTTTGGGGGGGTTTTGACGACCCCAAACGGATCAAAAACCAAACCCAAAAATTTTTTTTTTTTGGTTGGGGGTTTTTTGCGTTGGCAATCGATTCAAAGGGGAACCTGTTCTGGGGCTCAAAGCGCCATTTTTCGCTGGGCCCCCTTCAATGGACCTTTCAGACCATCTCGTTCTCCGGGGGCCCTTTCAGAAATTTTTCCCGGGGTTTTCCCCAAGGCTCTCTCATTTAACCCTGTTTCTTTGGGGAGGGTGTTTTTTCCCCCAACCGGGTTCCCTCGGTGGGCCCTTTAGGGGGTTCATTAAAACCCCGGGCTCCACCCCGGGCTTTGGCCTAGGGCGTTTCTTCTATCAACAAACCCCGTTTTTTTGAATTTTTTTATTGAAAATTTTTTTAAAAATTTTTTTTAAAAGGGGGGGGTTTTTTTTTTTTTTTTTTTTTTTTTTTTTTTTTTCTATTTTTTTAAATTTTTCTAAATTTTTTTTTAAAAATTTTTTTTTTTTTTTTACCTTTTTTTTTTTTTTTTTTTTTTTTTTTTTTTTTTTTTTTTTCGTTTTTTTTATTTTTTTTTTTTTTTTTTTTGTTTAATTTTTTTTTTTTTTTTTTTTTTTTTTTTTTTTTATTTAAAAAAATTTTTTTTTTTTTTTTTATTTTTTTTTTTTTTTTTTTTTTTTTTTTTTTTTTTCTTAAATTTTCCATTTTTGGGTTTTTTTTTTTTTTTTTTTTTTTTTTTTTTTTTTTTTTTTTTTTTTTTTTTTTTTTTTTTTTTTTTTTTTTTTTTTTTTTTTTTTTTTTTTTTTTCTTAAAAATTTTTTTTTTTTTTTCTTTTTTTTGGGGAAAAAAGCGGTTTTCTTATGCAAGGGTTTTTCGCGTTTCTTCCTTTTCATGGGAAAACATTTACCTTTCAAAAGGGGTGGCTCGTATCTTTTTTTCAACTTTCCTTAAAACCCCGCCCCCCTGTCCCCCCCCTTTTTTCCGGTTGAGGTCTTCCCGGGGGGAAACCTTTATGGCTCATTTGCTCCCGGGCTAAAAAACCAGTTTCCCGTTTGTTTGTGTCCCCGGAAACGGAACCGGGTTGGGCGATGATGCCTGTCTGTAAACTGGGATCATTTATTTGCTTATGCGTTTCCCCCTTTTTCTCTGATTCCTTAGTTCTAAGGAAAATCCTGCGATCTCAGTCCCGGATCCCCCTTGAAAGCTCCACTTTGGCCAACGAGTCTTGGTTCGTGGATCTTCAGGTCTTTTATGGGCGACCCTGTAAAATTCCCCCGGGTTCCCGGCCCTTTGTCAAAAGGTGGGAAAACAGGGTCTTTTTCAGACAACCCTTGCGCTTTTTGTCTTCACGTTTGGGATGTTACCCAAACCCAGGGGAGTTAGACAGAAAAAATTTTTCGGCAAAATTTGGGCCTCTATTATCTTTTAAAGCCAGGAGACAATTACTCGATCTGTCTCCCAGGCAAAGTGGAAGGTTTTCCGGGGATTTTTTGATCGCACGGCAGATTAATGGTCAAAGCCCCTGTCAGAAAAAATCGCTAACTTTCTTTTTTTCTTTTTAACGAGAAAAAAAACTTGGGTCAGTTTATAAAGGGGTTATAGGTCTATGTTATCGAACATTTTTAAGTTTCACAGTCCTTTTCCCCTTGGTTCGGAACCTTAAATCTTTCGGAAATTATTCGTTCTTTTTAAAATGTCAAAGGCCCAGTTTCTCGTTCTTTAAACTCCAAAGGGGGATTTTTTCTTGGTTTTACTGGCTCTTACTAAGGCACCTTTCGAACCTCTTTCTGAGGCTTCTTAGGGCAGGGTTAACAGGGGAAGCGGTTTTTTATAGCAAGGGCGTTTCTAAACGTCGTTGCAAAAATTCATCCCTTTTTACTGGGGAAAGGCTATTTAGCTTTAAAAAATCGGGAGGGGGTTGTATCTTTGAGCTTTAAACCCGGGTTTTCCCGGGCAAAACCCCAGCCCCTTCGGTTTTGTCCCCCCCCGGGTTTAGTTTTTCCCGACCCTTGCTAGGTTTTTGCGCCAGGGGAGATCCTGATGGCTTTTTTTGCCCAGTTAGACCCTTGAAGTTTTACCCCCGGGAAGGGTTTAAAATCTTTACGGGGTCGTCGTCTTCGACTTTTCCCCCCAAAAAAAGGGGGGGGGGCGAAGTTTGGGAAGCATAAATTATCTGTTGGGTGGGGCCTCAACTATCAATTTTGGGCCTATTGGATCTTTCGGACGGGAAATCTACCCTTTTTAAGAATTAGACCACATGAGCTCCGTGCTTTGTCTGCTTCTTGGGCTTTCTTGAATAAATCCCCCATGGATGATTTCTCAAAGTGGCCTCTTGGAATTCTTCTACTACGTTTTCTTCCTTTTATCTCCCCCTCACGGCAAACCAATCAAAAAAACCTTTGTGGATTTGGGTCCATTGAAAGGGCTCGGGACAATGGGTTTAATCATCAGGTCTGAGCCTCGGGGCTTTGGTCTTTTCCCTATTGGGGTTTGTCGCTGCAATCAAGGTTCTTTGTTTGCAACCCCGCCTTAGCGACGAAGTTTATACCTGAAGTAATAACAGGTAAGTTTTTTCTATTAAAAGAAATTTTTTAAGTTTAAAAATTAAATTTTTAAATTTGAAAATTTCTTACCCGTTTTACAGAGTCCCCCCTCCCTCCCCCCTTGGGCGGTTGTTTCCCTCGATGGTTCAATACCAAATTTGGGGAAAGGGGGTTGTTCCGGTAACTAGGGGGTTTAGGGAATGGTTTTTTTTTCGGAATCTGTTTTGGGAAATGTGCAAAATAACAATAATGAAGAAAAAAAAGGTTAAAATTTTCTAATTAAATTAATTTTACTTCAAAAAAATTTTATTTTAAAATGTATCTCATTTTGATGGTTATATTTTCATAAACCCTTTCCCCGGCATTTCATCTTACACATAAGGTTTTCAATAAAGGGGTTGGCCGAATTTTTTGAAAGTCCTCTTATATTTTTTGTTAAAAAATTTAAAGTACCAGTCTGGGAAAAGATACTGACAGTGAAAAAAATGTACAAATTTTGCTTCTTAAAAAAATTTTGGGTTTTTTTGAGAGAAATAAGGCTATAAATTTTAAGAAAGTCATTTAAAATTTGTAAGGATAACACAAAACAAAAATCTGTGTCTAACTGATTGGCCCAAAAGATAATTTTAAAGAATATATGATAAACCCTTTATTTTTTTCATTTAATTTTATATCATTGAAGAATTTAATTGATTAAACTTAAATGGTATATTTAAAAAAATGGATTTTTCTTTTTTTTGTAGGGGTCTTAGCTATAATATTGTTTGCACAAACAGAGGAGACCCTGATCCGAGCTTAACCCCTTTTCCCTCAAGGGAAAAAATGAAAAGACCTATGCGAAAAAGCATAAAACCGATCAGCCTGCGAAATGATCAGGTTTTTGCTGTTCACTGTCCCCAGTAGTCTGGAAAAGAGGGTTTTGTGATTAAATTTGGGAAGGTTTAACTGTGGGTTTTTTTGCAGATCAGACTTTTGGGACCTATTTAGTGCGTTAAAAGGTCTTATGAGGGAAAGGGTTAAGGAGTTGATGATTGGGGCTACTGTGTTTGCCAATTTTGCAGACTATTTTACTTGCAAATTTTAGTTTTTCTGTCCCTTCAACAGTACTTCAGTCATATAGCGAGTCCGCTAATTTTCAGGTGGGGAAAAAACCAAATGCACCCGGGCTCCCGGGTTAAAAACCCCCGACCTAAAGCAAGCCTGCGGAAGGTTCCTTCCCTGAAAAACCAAATACTTGCTGGGTTAAACCCCCGCGTGGGGGGGGTGAGTGAGGGGTTAAAATCAGCGCCCTTTTCCCTTTTGATCACAGAGGCCCCCGATGTGTCAGAATTAGTTATGGAAGTAAAATATTTAAACCCATTCAGTATAATAAATTTTTTAGTTAAATTAAAATCATAAAAAAGATTTTTGGAAACAGCTGGAATCAAATTTCCCTGGATTTAAGGATTTTTGGGTACGGAACTTTTTTTTAGAAAATATTTTTCCAGTTTCGAAAGGATTTGCCCCGGGAAAAAAACCAATCCCTTGAACTTTTGCGGACTCTTAAAACCTTAAAAACCGCAATCTTGCCTTTGGAATCTGTTGATATAAAAATTGGGGGAACTGACCTTTTGGAGGGCTGGTATCAGTCAGAGTGAGTTTTAAACCCTCATACTTCTGTTAGAAAAGTAAATTTTGTCAAAATTTCCCCGGTTGCTCTGGTGATAGTAGAAAAAATTTTAAAAGTCACGTGACATGAAACGTTATCCCAGCCCCAGTAAATTTTTTGCTTTAGGTGTGGCACAATAACTCTTTTGGGTTGTTTATGGCTAGGTTGGATAATGGCAGTCGGGAAAATTTAAAATTCTGAGACGTTTTCAGAGGTAGAATGTTTGATTGGGGGATAAATTTACGGGACTGCAGTGACAGGAAGAAAACTGAAGCATTAACTGATTATAGAGTGCGAAAAAATTAGCAGTGAAGGAGAATTAGCTGTGGGGGAGGAAGTTAGCAAGGCAATAACAGTCGTAAAGAGGCCCAATTAGTTGAAAAGGAAAAGGCCCTTTTGTAATCAGTATAAATCCAGATCAGTTAGGAATAACCCCCCGGATGATCAGTCTTTACTATTCATTTTCCACTGCAGTCCCTCAGAAATTTAATTGATTATGAGGAAAATTTTAAAAAAACTTGTTTGGGATTCTTAGCTGCTCTTGTCTGATATGGCATGTAAGGGAATAAATTGCTATAATATGGTGGGGGGGTTTCCAGCCCTCTTAGTAAAAGGGGTTTAAATTTGAAAAGGGTGTATGGTAAAATTCTATGTGTTAAATGGATTGTTAAAATTTTTTTTGGACATTTTGTTTAAAGGGGGAAAGGCCCTCTTCGTTATCCCAATTGACCTTGCCCTTGAATTTGACCTATTTTAAAAAAAAAAGGGAAAAAAAAAAAGAAGAATAAACACGTAATACCATCAGGTCTTGATTTTAAATAAAAAAAAGTTATAAAAAGTTTTTAAAGGTGTTATTTACCATGGACTTCATCAACAAAATTGAATTTCTTCAGGGGACCACGCTCTGCGGGATGAGAAATATTAACATCGAGTCCCAGATGGCAAAAAGGTTAATGTCCCGGGCCCTTCACCCTTGTTTAATGCAAGTCTGACCCCCATATATTAATGGCTTCCTTTCCCCTCTAGTAAAATTTCAAAAAGGGGTTTGGGTCTGGGAATTGCAAAATTTCCCAAATAAACTGAAAGTAAAGGAATGTTGAATGTATGTGGCTTAAAGCTACTTGTACGGGAGGGGGGCCCATGCGAAGGTTAAAAACTATTTTTCGGGGTTTTCTTTGTTTCCCCAAACAGGGTTCAAAATTTGACTCATTTTATTGTACCTTACATTTAATGTGGTAGAGGGGCCCCCAACTCTTTAGCTTTGTTAGTTTGTCCTTTGGTTTGTAACAGAATTTTTTTATCCCGGGGAGCAGTTTTAATCTCCAGTAAAAAAATCTTTCTGCTGATGAAGTCTGAAGAACAGGGGACGAAAGCCCCAGGTTAGTTTTAAATTTTTTTTTTGGAAAAACCAAATCAAACCACAGAGTTGAATTTCATCAAAAATCAATGTATTATCCCCCCTTTTGAAATCATGGTAAAAAATTTGTACCCAAAGTTTAATTTTCTAAAATTTTTTGTATAATAAATTTCCCTTGGGTGAGTTCCTTTCAGTTTAAAGGCATCATTCTTTTTATCCAATTACACATAACAGGGCTTAATTTGACCCTTTTTTAAAAATCAAAAAAAAAATGTGTCCAGACCTTTTGTATTGAATTCTTTTTTTTTTTGGGTCACCCGAGAAAAACGGCTCATGGTGAGCTTTTTTGTCGCCCTTTTTTCCCTCGTCCGTCGTCCCTGCGTGCGTGGGCCTCCGTCGCAACAATTTTTTTAAAAAAAATTTTCCCCTTTTAAATACTCACTGGATTTTGATAAAACTTCACAGGGGAAAGTTCCTTAAAGGGGCCCTTTTCCAAAGTTTTAAAAAATTTTGATTGGTTTAAAAAACTAGGTCACAGGAGCTAAAAAAAGATTTTAAAAATGAAAAATTTTTTTAAAAAACTTCTTTCCGAAAACCCCCAAAGGGCCCGCCTTTTTATTTTTGGTTGTAGCATTTAACTTTTGGGCTCTCTACCAAGATTGTTCAAATTATGGCCCCGGGGTCAAAAATTTACCCCGCCCCCGGGGTACTTGATTTAAATAGGTAAAATAGGGAAAAAAAAGAAAAAATCTTTTCTCCGAAACCACAAAGGCCCAGCCTTTTTATTTTTGGTTTTGTAGCATGATCTTATGACCTTACCAAGATTGTTCAAAATTAGACCTTGGGGTCAAAATTGGCCCCGCCCCCGGGGTCACGTGATTTAACATAGGGTAAAAATAGGAAAAACTTTTAAAAAACTTCTTCTCAGAAAACCCCAAGACCTGGAGCTTAGATAAATTTTGGGGTGAGCACTGTCTAGTAGATCAAAAACCAAATTTGTTCAAATTTATGGCCCCGGGGTCAAAATTGGCCTGCCCCCGGGGTCATTGATTTAAATAAGCTAATATAGGAAATACTTGAAAAAAAACTTTTTCAGAAACCCCAAAAGGGCCCGGAGTTTATATATTTGGTAAGTAGCATGTTTTATGACTCTCTACCAAAATTGTTAAATTAAAGAACCCCGGGGTCAAAATTGGCCCCACCCCCGGGGCACTTGATTTAACTAGGCTAATATAGGAAAAACTTGAAAAAACTTCTTCTCAGAAACCACAAAAATAGGGTTTAGATATTTGGTGTGCAGCATTGTCTAGTAGTCAATACCAAGTTTTTTCAAATCATGCCCCCGGGGTCAAATTTTTGGCCCCCCCCCAGGGGTCACCTGATTTTACATAGGCTAATATAGAAATAACTTGAAAATTTTCTTTTTAGGAAATTTGAAAACACATGGCCTGGCATTTAGATTTTTGGTAAAAATTTTTGGGCCCCCCTCCCCAGGGATCACTTGTTTTTTACATAGATTTTTTTGGAAAAAAAATCTAGAAAAATTTCTTCTCAAAAAAAAACAAGGTCTGGAGTTTAATATTTGGTATGAAAACATGGGCTAATAGCCCTCTCCCCAGTTTGTTAAAATATGCCCCGGGGGTAAAAATTGGCTTCCCCCCCCCCCCCCCCCCCCCCCCCCCCCCCGGGGGTCACTTGATTTTACATACCCTAATGATACCCAGGTGAGCGACCCGGGGCCCCATCAGGGCCCTCTTGTTTTTGTTTTATTCCCAAAAATTTAAATGTTTTAGAGTTCAAAGAGAAGGATAAGTCGAGACTGTCTTATGTGACCTTCCATCGGAGAAAACCCAAAAAAGGTAAAATTTAAGATGGGGAGTCCAAAAAGACAGCCCTTTAAAATATTTTTCCAGTTAAGGAGAGTTATCAGGTCTATATTTTTGTGGAAGATGTGCAAGGTTGCACTTGTTATTCTGTATGTAATAATTGCTTGTTTTCTGTTATCAGTTATTTGCCTGCCAAATTTAAAAAAAATTAAAAATCTTAGTTGTCTTATAAAAATTTATATTTAAAACAATAGGGTAAAAAGGACAATGTAAATCCAAATTATTTCATATATGAATTTAATGAAGATTTAAGGTACAAAATTTTTTAAAACTTTAAACCCTTTTCCCCTCAAAGAGGACCCATGAAAAGCCCTAGGGGCGAACAGCAAAAAAACCAGATCACCCGCGAGAAAAACCGCAGGCTGATCGGGTTTTTAAAGCTGTTCGCTGCCTCAGTGGTCTGGAAAGGGGGAAATTTTGAAATTAAAATTTTTTTAAAGGTTTAACTGGGGGTTTTCTGCAATTTCAGGCTTTATGTGGTCCCTATTGAGTGCGTCAAAATGAGTATATGAGGGAAAGGGTTAAAAAATTATAATCAAGTTTAAATAAATGAATGGGGTTATAAATAAAAATGAAAACAAATTTTTAAAATCAAAAAATGATTTTACTGCTTTATTAAACAGTGGTTTTCAAGGTCTTTTAGCACTTCATTTTTTTTTATTTTTGCAAGCTTTAAAACCCGAGTTTTACCGACCCCAAACCCTTTTTACCATTTATAAGCGGAACCCCCTTGGGCTATTTAATCTTATGGTGTCAAATTATGATTTAATGTCCGCGGCGTTCATAAATTTTTTGCTTTTTCCGCCCTTTCAAATTTCATGCGTGCACCTGTCGAAACCCCCTGACAGAAAAACAGCGACTTCAGAAAAGAACTATAATGACCCCAAAGGGTGAATAACAGTCGCTAACAACAGTCCCCACTATATAGCAAAAGGGCCCCTTTGGGGCAAAACATTACGGTTGTTTGGGGCACGTTAGCGGGGGTTTACTATAAACAGTTCATTATATAGGAAAAAAAAATGGGGGGAAAAAAAAAAGGGGAGACCCTCGGTTAAAAAAAGACCCCCAACTGCAGTTTGTTTTTTTATTATTTTTATGTTTTCTCAATTAAGGATTTTTCCCCTATGACACTTGCAAAAAACTGTCCTATCCCCTTGTGAATATGACCAAAAAAAGGGGAGAGAAAATGGAAGTGTTTAAAAAAAAAAAAAAACTATGTTGAAAAAACATTTAACTTCAATACAAATTTTACAGAAGGAATAAGTCTTCAATTTAAATTGATTGTCCAGAGTCCTGTACACTGAGAGCTTTAGACAACCCCGGAACAAACCCGGGCTCACCAATTGATCCCCCGTTTTCAGGTGAAATTTTTGGAAACTTTTTCTGTGGAGATAATGGAGAAAGACACTTTTAAAAGCACCACAGCTTTTTACTGTATGATTTATTCGGGAAAAAAAAACATCCAAAACCATTAGCTATTTTTTTTTCTTTTCTTTATTGTTGAGTTATTCTCTTGTGTATTGCAGAATTTAAATTGAAAAAATCAGTTTATATCATTTAATTTTAATTTGTGTGAAAATTTATCTATGTAAATTTTTTCCTTTATTCTCTTTTTCTTGCTCATCCATGGAAATTCTCTGTTTTTTTAATTCTCAAAAGGGACTATCAGTGGGTTTTCATCAATGACAGGAAGGGAAAAATTTTTTGAATAGAACAAATGAGGTGAAATTTTTTTAAAACCAAAATAAAAAGGATGTCTGTGAGAATAAAGTTTTGATCCTTTTACATGCATTTGTTTGACCCTGATGCACATGGCTTGGGGAAACATCCCGATTGCATATTCCAAACGCCGTTTAAAAAGTGTACGAGTAGATCTTTGATTTCATGTCAGGGTTAGACAAACTGGTTTAGAGGCTTTTTTGAAAATGAACGAAAAATTATTCATAGTTTTGCTACTTAAAGCTACAGTATTATTTATGTTTGTTCAAGCTTTCTCTCCCAATGGCTTCTTTGACTTCTTTTGCATCAGGAAATATAGACATGTTTATTGACACAATATATATATTTGTCAAATTTAATAAATAACAAGAAAATCCAGTGAACTCTTATAGCTGTGGCTCTTGAATTGTTAAGAAGCAAAAAAATGAACAGTTTATATTCTCAAACTCACAACAAAATATAGACTTTTACCAAACACTGCCAAAACGTTTCTTGGCTCAGTATCTAAATCTGAGGTTATAATGAAACAGAAAGTCCTAGAAACTTCAGAGGTATGGCTTTTGAATTCAGAATTCAAATGCCAAAAGTACACTGTCTACAAACTTAAGTAAATGGAGACCAATCATCACAGCTAAAATGGTCACAGGGCTTATTGGCATAATAAGTTTACCAAGATCAATAAACCAGACAGAAAATCTCAGTAACTTAAGAGTTATGGCCTTGAGTTGATTGATAAATAACTATTGGCATTGCATGTGTTTTTATTTTATATAAATGATGACGATTGCCACCATATGTACATAATGTTTATTAACCCAATATTATGAGTAGTTTGATATCTAGTTAGACAACCCCTGTCACTTGAAGTTGGGACAGTGGCACACAATTAGGATGGGCATATATCATGATAGCACTGTTTTGGCTTGATTATAAGAATCAACTCAATGCAAATGTCATTATTGAAATAGTATAAAATGACATTAATTCAAACTATCTTTAACGAGAGAAAAAAAGCTACAAGTCATGTATATCACAAAATCTGTTTTAGGGTGAACTCACTCTTGAGACTTTGTGAATGACTTTTGATTTCACTTGCAGAAAAAGGTCTTTCACTTGCAAGAGATTCATAGAATTTTTATCCATATTATACAGAGAATAAATATTATAAGAACTGATGACTTGTACAGATAAATAGAATTAAAATTATGAACTGTGAGCTATATTAGGTATGGTCTGTTTGATTGATGACTCAATCCTTGGGCTGTTTTGATGGACATGATAAATTTTGTTTGTTAACAACTGAGTGCAGACAAAAAGCTGTAAATGTACCGGTACTTACACTTGTGAGAGTTTGTTAGACAATCATTGACATCACAGACATTCTGCTCACAAGATTTAGCGAGCTTTGAAAAAAATCCACTCTCAGTTTTCACTTTTAAATTACATTTTGCAAGCATGCAAGCAAAAGTTTCTGTTTTTGATGCTGAAAAAAAAATCAAAAGACATACAAGAGGAAAACTCTGTGATTTTCAAAAACTGGTTTATTGCACTGTATTTAGAAAAGGTAATTTTAAAGCAAGAAGCAGAGCCAGACGCACTTTGTCCCCATATTTCAACAGTCATATTTTGACTGCAGGGTAAACCAGAAAGTAACAAAATGTAATTCTGGCACCAAAGTCATTATGTCATCAAATGTCATTGTTCAATTACCATCAACGGAAACTGTACCTTCCAGCTGAGGTATGGCTATTTCCTGAGTTCTGTAAGTCAATATATAGCTATAATTGCTTTACAGAGTAACATTTTGTGTACATACATAATTGAACACCTTTAATTGGGCACTAGAGTTTATGTTAATCAAGTTTTCTCTCAACGGTTGAGTAATCAGTGGCGGGTGTAAATCTGATAGATATTATGTTGTTCAGACTTAAATTACATTACATGTCTCCAGCAGGGAAATTTTCTGTGAACTGAAGAAGTTAATGATCTGAGCTTGTAGAAGATATTGTGAAAGAAAATGGTTAATAATTAAATTAAATTTAGAGTAATTTTATAATTCTGACCCTTTTATTTCTGCTTTTTTTTTTCTTCTTTTATAGAATTATATTTTGAGGATTCCAGACGCTTTCATTTTAGATTTTGCAAGTTTGACATAGCACCACTGTGACAAGCAGCATGGTTCTGTTTGGCGGGGTGTCACTTTGGATGTCAATGTTGGCCAGATATACGTGCCTGGTTACAACCCGGCATTAAACCATCATAACATGTGACATTTCACAAGACTTGCCTGCATGCACTGTCTAGCATGAGACCGAGATTGTTCAATCAAAACAAATTGTTTTTGATTTTTTTCTTAGGTTAGTGTCAGGATAGTCTCTGAAAAAGGAGTTAAATTGACTTACAGCTTTTTTTAACTTGTCTGAGTTTCCCTGATGTTTTTACCATTATGTGGAGGTGTCAGACATAAGCAATGGTTCTTTTGTCTCTCTCTTTCTCTCTCATTAAGCTTCAGTCAGTGCTTAAGTTCATTATGGGACTTGACACTGCTGGCAATCCTGGTGATGTTTCCTGTGACAGGTCAGCAAACATCACGTGATATCTAAGGAGGCCCAGAGGACTGTCACTGTCTGCTAGGATCTGGAGTTCTTCTGTATCGGTACCAATTACAACTTGAAGAGAAATAAAATATCGTTGAAGTCTTTGATTTCATTTCTGTATGTCACTGTTATTCCACCTTTCTACCAAATATGAAAATAATTGATGTTTATCAGCTTTTCCAATAAAATACCGTAGTAAAAAACATGTTAACCCTTTCCCTCATATAGACTCATTTTGACGCACTCAGTAGGTACCACATAAAGCCTGATCTGCAGAAAACCACAGTTAAACCTTACCAAATTTAATTATATTAGTCCTCATTTCCAGACCACTGAGGAGCAGCGAACAGCATAAAACTGATCAGCCTGCGAGTTACTCGCAGGCTGATCTGGTTTTATGCTGTTCACATAGGTCTTTTCATGGTTTCCTCTATGAGGGAAAGGGTTAAAGTTCTTGTCTACCAGTTTTGACCTACATAGAAAATCACATGATTCTCTAATATCGAGGTATTTTCTTTCAGGCCCTGCTTGACTGTTAATATATTTTATACATTATAAGTAGTCCCTGTATTGTATGGAGTCTCAGGTTATCCTATAAAACAGATTTATCAATATTCAACTTGGAAATTAAACCTGACAATTTTATTATGTCAGCTGCTGTAAGCAGAGGTACCATAGGGATCTTTTTTTGTTGTTTGTCCGTCAGTCTGTCTGTCCATTACACTTTTTCTGTTATGCTTATGCAAGTGACACATGTGTTCCAAAGAATAATCTTTTTAATATAATGTTTTATAATTTCGGGGCCTCTGAATTTTTCATTAAAACTGACAACAGCTGGTCCTGCCTAATGGCATCATCACATTACAGTCCATTAACTGTTAAGTCTGAATTTCATTATTAACGCAATAAAACCATTTTTTGCAAAAATAGGATGAAATTAGTTATTCTTACCATTTGTGGTGATATGGTACTTTTTTTTTACCACACATGAGCACGACATGCTCAAGGTGAGCTATTAGGATGGGTCAATTCTGTTGAACGTTGTCATCTTTTAACATTAAACAATAGCTACTCCTAAACCACTGGGCCAATTTCAAAGAAACTTCACAGGAATGTTTCTTGGGTGATGCCCTTTCAAAGAATTTGATTCAATGCATAACTTGGTTGCCATGGCAACGGAAAGAAAAAAAAAGAAAACTTTGAAAATCTTCCTCTCCAAAACTACTGGCCAGATTTCAAAATAATATTTGGCACAGATGAACGCGTTTTTCAACAAATATTCAGTCTTTTAAAATTGATGTTG
>CM037789.1:15870456-15920456 GCA_021229015.1 Solen grandis
TGCTGTTATTGCTCAAAATGTCGATGTCTTTACATGGGGCTTTGGTTGAAATTGTGAAATAAGAAATCGTCAAATATTCTTTAGACTATATTAACCTATTCTTTTTTTTAACCTATTCTTCAGTTAAAAAAAACAGGATTCTCCTGATAAATGCTCAAAAATATCTAATGAACTAAAAGAGCATTCTAGCTATTGAAAATTAGAACTATTTTACCGACATATTTAAAAAAAAGGGTACATTTCGTGTTTGCTTTGACGTTTGCGGATTATGATAATTTTGTTATTGTTTCAAAAATACGCATGTAGAGATTTATGGCGTTTTATGTTTCATCAATATCAACTACCATATTTCACGCATAAGGAAGGGGGTATCCAAACTTCATTTAGCACCTCTGTAATATATCATATATTTATAGATATATCAGTTTTCGGGCATCAACTTTAAAACAGTTGCACAGATTGCGTTTTGCCACATTCATACCCCAACTTAGGAGACTATATGAATCAAACAGCATCATGACGTACAAAATTCATGGTTCGTTCTGTAAACAGTTTTGATCTGTCCGACATTAACGATATGTTTCCGAGATATAAACTGCCGGCTATAACAAACACCGAGACATGTGTTTGTAAATATAGCATGACGGGAACCACCTGCATCATGTTACTCATAGAGATAGCACCGGAACGGTTTGGGGGTTGGTTCCCAGCTGTGTTATTATACTGGGTACAGTGCTATTGTTTGATTTATGCATTTCTTTGGAAAATCTCTCTCTCTCTCTGATCTTCTATAAAGCTGTGTTGCTAACATTTGAAAATAACTTAACACACATACAATTTAATTTAACCATGTTATTTTAAAACTTTGACTTTAATAGGCCTACAGCCATAAAGACAGCCTAATGCACTGTGTGCAAAATATATCTACTGCAGAATCAAACCAGTTGCTCAAACCGCAAAAATAGAAGTCACCTTCAAGCAACATATTGTAGTAGTTTTTTAAAAGTGGTTTACTTTACTTAAACAATACCAGCATCCTTCAGAAACTTCTAAATCTTCAGGGTATCTACATGTTTCGGAATTTCAATACTGATATCATTTCTTTACCATACTCCCATAACTTCAATGAATGGACCAAAGATACATTTGTAGGTAACTAACTCTAAGAGGTCGCCGACAGTGAATTCTCTACATGACTAATTGGAATTTTCTTAGAAATACCATCAGGGTGATTGGAAATGTGTCAATTCATTCATGGTCAAGAGTTTTTGTTTTTTTTAAATACAAATTTACTGAAAAAGAAAAAGGGGGAGGGCTGCTTGAAATATAATACAATTATCTAGGCTTTATTTTGTTAGCGGATTAATATATAATTCTGACTTAAGATTCATACGTTTCTTGTGTGGCTTTTTGTCATATTTAACCTCATGAAAATGGTTATTAGTAACAAATAAGAAACACTATTCTTTAAGAAGTGGGTAATTGTGAACATATAAAGGATAAGTGTCTGATCCCATTCGTGTGACAAAAAAGAGAGTAATTTCCTAGTGACTAGCAGCAGAAAGCAATAACATCCTATAATAACTATGCGATATAGAATTACAAAATCCACGTCCGTTCGCTTTAAACTGATAAAAGCCGTTTTGGGGGCAAAATTATAGATGCGAATATACTAAGGCAAAGAAACGACCGTAAATGTTTCTTAAAAGCCTATTATATTTCATAATAGTACAATTTTCATGAAAAAAAACAACAACATTGAAATATTGTAGAGTGTAGACTAACACAAATGGTACATAATGTGCATATGTCTGCTATAAAATAACAGGTAAACGCATTAGAAATGTTGATCAAATTACGCAATTTAGTATTTTGGATGGATTTCAAAATACTCTCATTGTTTTTAGTTCATAGTTGCCTTTAACTACACGATACAGTCACAAGGGCGGAGCTAACCTCTACATATTTTGCATTGGCGTGTATTCCCGATTGGAAATAATTTGAATTTGAATTTAAATTTGAAAAACCGTCATCGAATCACAATTTGTTTATCTGCTACGTCATCAACCTTAGCACTCGTGATTCGTTAACGGAGACACACGGAAGGTCAGAAAATTGACGAAGATATACAGAATATGCAAATAAATTATTCTATCTTATTTATGCATTGTAGAAATGTTGTTGTCAACGAGTAAGTAGGTCTACAGATTGAACCTCTTTAACATATTTGTAGCACACAGTTTGCTTTTCTGTCCGAATAACATACACTGCATTTAGAAGAATAATGGGTGTGCAGCTGTAACATTCAATCAGTTTCATTACAACTTTCCATGTGGTCACTTTTGAATGGAAGAAACTAGTTACAATATGTGAAAAGAGACTTTTATATTGTACATATGGTGTCAGTGATGTTTAATTAAGTTTTTTTTCTTCTTTTCTTGCTTGCACAGCTATACATATATTGATGTGTAAAAGGCTACATGCAGTAAACAAAGATATGTATTTAACTGTACTGATCCTGTGCGATTTTGTTGCAAACCATTGAAACTATCTCCTGTTTGGAGAGTGTTTTATTTCTTACATACCTTGTACGGGGTGACATTGGTGAGTGTACCTCTTGCTGTCCTGTTTTGCAAGCATGAACATTAATTATGATCCTTTTTAAGTATGTTCGCTGTCTGTGGTTGCATTACAACACAGTTTAGTTCATGTACTGATGATGATGATAATGTTGTTGTTGTTGTTGTTGTTGTTGTTATTGTTGTTGTTGTTGTTGTTGTTGTTGTTGTTGTTGTTTTGCGTTGATAATAATGAGTTATTGATGCACTGGGATTCAGTTGAAATGTGCTGAATTTTGACCAAGGGCAGTAATTAAGTGTTTGCGTTATCTTAAGGATGAGTGCTGATTATGTACGCAGGATATCGTTGTATGTTTAAGGT
This sequence comes from Solen grandis, assembly GCA_021229015.1. Classification (NCBI taxonomy): domain Eukaryota; kingdom Metazoa; phylum Mollusca; class Bivalvia; order Adapedonta; family Solenidae; genus Solen; species Solen grandis. The sequence continues at coordinate 15,873,397 of CM037789.1, forward strand.
AGCCCATCCATCCTTAAATTGTGATCACACTCAATAGATCACATGTCGAAGCATCCACTGACTTGGAGATATAGGCTCTTTTGCTAAAAGTCTATAAAGACTTACGCTTACTTTCAAATTCCCTCAATCACTTGATGGACCTTGATCACAATTTAATGAATACCTTTACCTTTAGTTGCCCTTGGACTTGGGAAAGTGCAAACAAAATGAAAGTAACAATTTTCTTGGAAATAATTGTCAAAAACCTGTATTCATCTAATAAAAAATTCCTTGGCATTCATCGAAGAGTAAATCACATGTTGAAACATACGTTTTGAAAAGTAAACAAGAATTAATGGGGACATCAAACATGCATAAATGGCATATTCTTCCGTATTTCTATTGATTGCTGTTTTTTGTGTGGTTTTCTACCTACAGTTATTCAAACTTCCGTTGTTGTTTTTTTCAAACTTATTTTATTGTAATGTGTCCGAATGACTAAACGATTAATTTCGATTTGTGTATTGTATAAGGGAGCTTCCGGCTTGGTTTAGTTTCATAATGTACACACTTTAAGTATGTTCTTTTATTTAGACACTTCCCCTCCCTCCCTTTACCCCGACCCCACAAAATGCAAAATGAATTCAGTAACACTTAATAATACATAAAATGAACCTTGACCTTTATTACATTATATATTTTTCTTCATACAACTCCAGTCCGTTTAAAAAAAAAATATTATACCAAAAAGACAATTAAAATGTGCGTGTCACCCAGTGTAACACTATGTGTGCGTGTGTGAAGAAAATCACAGTTTAAAACATAGTTCACCCTTCACTTCATATAGACTCATTTTGACGTATTAGCAAACAGTATAAACCCAGATCAGACGGCTCCTATAGGAGATTGAGATAGGAGCTGTCTGATCACGGTCTCCTCTGATTGCTCAATCAAAATTGTAGCTCAGATTCTACAGTATGCATGACATTAGAAAAATCCAATGTTTCATGCAATCGAATTTAAGTCAATTAATATTCATAAAGTCATTAATTTATACATGAATATTCATGAGGTAAAAGGTTTAACATTACATTCTAACGATAAATCCACTTACTTGTGTTTGAGATCTATTACATCCCTTTCCTATGAAATAACGCCATTCGCGCCAGACATGTTAAAAGGATATGATACTTTTATTAATTGTATCGCCCCGCGTATGAACCTGTAGTCCAAGTGTCGGACCGCGAGATGGCGACCGGCGCGTCTACGGCTTACGAAGAGTTCTGCGCCATCATCAGAGAACGTTCGGTACAGACACTGGTGCAACGTTTTTTGCCTTTTATATCTGACGACTTCCAGCAATCTTAATGTATTTTCACAATAAATATGTCACCTCAAAATCAGACCACAATTTATTATATTAAAACGCAAACAACCACTCTTCGGGGGCCAGTAATTACTTGGCCAGTCTTCATGACGTCTCGGCAATGTGTTTTAATATATAACCGTTTACTTTTTATAACAACAGTCCGATTTTAGGTTTTTATAAAAAAAGTTGACATTTGAAGCCGGCCATTGTTTCGGCTGAGGTGTTCGTTGTTATTATCACGTGACTGCATTTCATTGGTTAAATAAATACCACAGCCTCGTGTGTAGTTGAAAACAATGCCCGGGATCATGAATTAACGCAGGTGGGGGCGAAATGCATGGACGTCGAAAATGATATTTGGAGGCTGTGTACATTTGAAGTGTACACATTTACAAATGAGAAAATGTCAACAAATGTCACTTGAACCTAGATATGAGAACAACTTACCTTCTGGGTACTTCAGCGTCCGTGTGCACAAAAACACGTGCAGTTGGTGAACACATTATAAACGTACAATTCCAGTGTATGATCATTGATGATCTATTCACTTATTTACACGTCAGATAGAACATATATACATCACCGTACCATAGGTACCATTTTGGGTATTGAAGCGGCAATCTATCATGGAATCAATTAAAGTCCCAATTAATTTTTAAAACAAAGCCTGCTATTTATAGCCTATAAAACACACATTTCGTACGCCTTCTGGCATTGAAACATACACTCTAAAATAAGTTATCGAGAATGGCACCTGTTATTCTATAGCATTAACTTTTTTGTTGTCACTGTTTACGGACTAATCAGTCGCGGTTTCTGTCTATACGATTCCGCTTTTCGAACTCAAAGAAAGAGTTGCCCAGTTTATTATTAGCCGGTCTATCCAAACTATATGTTGGTTAACCAACTGTTTTTGTTCAAGTTTTGGCAAGTATCGTCACGGTAAAGATTTAATAAATCGTTCAAGACTTGCAGGTGTTGTTTAATACTGTGTGTTATGTATTAAAAGATTGCATCAGTAGTTTCATACATTTTTTTTAAAAAGAGTTATGTGATGATTGTTGCATCTGCTAAGTTACAAACCGAACTGTGAAGGCCAATATAATAATTGGGCTAATAATAACAAATGGTTCCCGGTTATGTATTTTGTTAAAAATCAAAGCAGAGTACCAGAACAAGCTGTAGGGGTTCGAACTTGCATGCGGCGAATCGCAATGATTTGCCCCGTGGAACTTCGAGCCACTGTGATTCTTCATTCTCACAATTCATATTAACTGTGACATGTACACAAACGGACAATCTCGGCTATCTGTCAAATGCAGCATGTCAGAAATGTTCCGAGAACGATTATAAGGGAATCACAAAACCTTGTAAAATAATGGCATGCGACCTTGACCGCAAAACAAAATAAACTTTAGCGTTCATGTGTGCATGTGTTTGTCCAAACCGTACCCAATAAGGTTTAGTTACATAATATATATTTAAACATGTTAGTTATATACTCCGTTTTCTAGGCATTTTATGAACAGAGAAAATGCTTGTGTATCTCATTTTCAATTACTAGAAAATAAATATGTAAATAATTAGCGTTGAATACCACCTACCACGTCACAAAAGACTAGTTTCTGTCTCTGGACGAGTTCCTAGAATTTCAGAATTACCAATTGATAGCTATTAGTTAAATTAGAATATGTGGATTGAACTGGTGTTCCCTTTCAGTAATTTTCTAGTGAACATTAAATTTGGGATTCGTTTCATTCTACTTTATAAAGATGTAAATGTTATTGTTTCAATTAAAGTAACACAAGTGACAGTAAGGTCTAGTCTAAAACTCAGAGAAAATAAACATATTATGAAAGAAATAGGACTACAAAGTAATAAATCAAACTTTTAAAAAAATGAATGTACATATAGAAGTATAGATCTACATTTATCAACAATGCTTATCATGGCAGATCTATATGTGATGTACACTGCTTACGTCACGATGCTACACAGTGACGTCATTTATAATATGGCGCGAATATTTCGCCTGTTCCGATCGAGTCGCATAGAATTTCGCTGTATTCAGCAAGTCCGTGTTACGGATTAGTAGTGCACTATGGTCGTGTCGTATATTAACTTGTCAAGGCTAATGGCACAATTAACGATCTGACTGCCTGTCACTCAAGAAAAAAAATGAAGAAAATCATAATAATAAAAATTGAAGAGGTATAGCAAAGGGCTACCTGGTCATATTTTATTTTGAAATGGATCCACTTTCACGATTGGCAGATTTATACAGTGGGACGAGAATGACACTCGAATCGGTGTAAACTTCATATTCGGTGTGGTAAAGACGGCATAAAGTACGACAGTAAAAAGTATCAAATGATCAACGAAAATACGGAACAAATCGTTTTTGTGCCACAAAATAATTTCGAGTGTACGTTCGTTCCGTTTTATCGTCTAGGCAGGTGGACCCATGTCCATGCAATTTCTTCAAGACAGTGTGGCACGGGTTGCTGATTAAAACGGCCGGTCACTTACTCTAGGGTTCCTAGTTAGAGGCGCATTAGAATAATTATTCATATTTTTTTCCTGAAATTCTTAACAGTAGGATAAAAAGCATTTTTACATGTTTCTATTCCACTTTTCAATCATTGCTAAACCTATCCTCAAAAATACTAGTTTTAATTGCAAAATCTTGAAAAAAATCTTGAGTTGCTTAAAAAAACATTTACTGGTTAAAAAATAAATAATATATGACATAATCATTAGGAAAATATTTACATTTTTGATCGTGTTGCTTAAAAACATTTTCACTGGTTAGAGATAAATTATATATGATAATAATAGAATAAATATATTCGTCACATATTTTAGTGAAACAGATAAAATACAATACTGATTTACTGACATTGCAATATATATAAAATTAAATGCTGTTTTATTTAACCATAGTGTGTTTTCCTCTTGAACACTTTGTTTTTTTGTTTTTTTGTATTAGGCTTTGTATTTTACACAATCATTATATATTTATAACTCTGCGTGTTTAATTTTAAATCGAATTTTACATTTGGCCACTCAAGTCTTCTCGTTTTAACTTCAAAAGAATATGAAGACCTTTGCTTAAAGTTTTTAAAAGTCTCAAAGATTCATTATGACGAGATGCATTATTTTCAAAGACAGTCATAAGATATTTGTCCAAATTTAAGGTAATCCACCCATCATTAAAAGGTGATCATGGTCCATTAAGCGATCGTGTGATTTTTTGTGTACATTGTATATGCAAGCATCTATAGATTTAGGGCAAAAGAGCCTGTGTTTCCAAGTCAATTGGATGCTTGTATCTACACTGAAGTCTTTTAAAGCATTTGAAGGATCATGATTTTAATTTAATGATGGATGGACAATTTTAAATATGCTTTGGGTATAACGGTGGTTTTGGTAAGTTATTAATTAAACAATACTGTAATATCATTAATTTTCGTTGACATTAAACTTCGTTTATTATGTTCTTAAGGGAATTTCGTAGGTATAATTATTCGTGGATCTATACGAGAAAAAAGTAAGGCGGGGATTATTATTCGTGGAACCCTCCACGAATTCGACGAAAATAAGTTTCCCACGAAAATTAATGATTTCACAATCTCTGATCCAGAATCATTTACCATACAAAACAAAGACGGGCTCTAAATTCGTCATTCGGTAAACTTCGGCATCATATTTATACGGAAACTGCCGAAAATATCCGATCGCGCTTTCGTTGCAGTGACGCTGACTCAGGACACGAGTGTCCTAAGCTAAATCCCGCGTGTCAACAAAACACATTGGTCGACCATTACTGACCATTAGCTGTGAAAATCCTTAAGTTGTAGTCATGTTTTGGTCCTTTTCTTCACATTAATATCAAATATTGTGAGAGGGATTTGCCCTGGCACTACTAGTATACCATTTCACGACGGTGTGACCCCAGACATTTTTTCATTCATGCTTTACTTCCTATGCTACCTTGCCTCAGTACGGGTAGCGGATCACCCCCGCAGTTCAAAACACAATCAAATTTAACAATACTTTACCAACAAAATGTTATTTTCGGTAATAAAAATATGAAATAATGAACAATATGAAAATATAAATATGTAATAAATACATGTATATATGAATTGTGTATTTGTAGCTCATTTAACCGTGTATGTTTAGCATTGTTATCAAAGGACAATAAAAGAAGAAATGATCAGCAGTTTCTATATTGCATCACAAACACAAAGATGAGAGATGATAATATTTTTCATGAATAGTGTATGATTTAAAGGACTGTTGTTGCTGTTGTTTTTGTTGTTGTTGTTGGTGGTGGTGTTGTTGTTTTGAAACTCATCAAGAAGCAAAATGCATCATTTTATCATGTTTTAAATAAAAATAACACAACAGTTTGTTTTGTTGTTGTTGTTTTGTTGTTTCATTTCTATAATGCAAGGAGATATTTTCAGTGTAATATATTAAAAAAATGAATTAAGCAGTGTAGCAGAAAAACTCACGATTTACTTGGTTTCTTTCCATGCACGTACTTTTCTATTTGACATAAAACTTTTTTTTTTATTTCTTGACTTATTTCATTTTATAAGGTATAATTTTGTAATGTGATGTTCTATTGTAAGATGCAATTTACTTTCACATATCTTCAATAGTAAAGAACGTGAAATTGCTATAATTGGACCATATGCTGCGAGCTTTTGTGAGATTTAGACTAGTTGCCAATCTTTGTTTAATAGATCTTTGAAGAAACTCACATGACAGTGATATTTTGTCTAGTTTGTGTATCTAACCCGTAACCTTCCGGTTTCGAGATGGGTAAACTCAACCATGGGTCGCCATGGTTACAGTTATTAACTACCGGTTCTCCAAATACTATCCAGGTCATCATTAACAGTAGTAGTTGTAGTAGTAGTAGTAGTAGCAGTAGTAGAGGGATCATCTGTGCTCGAGTCTGACACGTGACACCTTCCAGCTGTCAGTCAGATTTGACAAACATTCGTGTCTCTCAGATTATCGACAAATTCAAACCTTTTTCCACAGGCATCTGTAAATATATTACTGTATCACATTTCAGTTCGTATATTTGTATTTTCAATACAACAAGGTAAAAATCTGACTATTTTGCTAATAGTTGGTGACATGTGTATAATTTCGAGAGCTTCTGTATTGCACGGCTAGGTGGGTCAATTTATATCTCCGCCAAGTTATCAGATTAACAATCTAAACCTTTGTATATCAGTTAGCACACCAGTCATGATTGACAGGTGACAAAGAGGTACCCAGTAGGGGCGCGCTATGGGGATGGGAACCAGGGACCGGATTCCCAGACAAACATATGCATCGGAGCCGGACCGGGATTGGGTAACGGGATATACACCGGTTTTCCATAGTAACAACCTGGGTTCGAGTATTAATCTTTGCGCAGGGGTATTTAAGTATTGTATTGCCAGATCGGAGAGGTGCGTTTTTTTCTTTTTCTTGCGTACCCTGCTTTCTTTCGTTTAGCCTTTCTACAGCTAACTCTTACAATTACTTGCAATATGAACCAAAGCACGTGATGCATTTTGTCATCCGTGTTGGATGTCCTCCAATTTATATAATTTAGCATACAGAGTCCTCGTATTAAAGAAAAGACAGATAGTTCGGATAGACAGAGAGATAGACAGACAATTTAAAAAGATAGAGGGGAAAATATATCAAAAGTTTTGGTGTGTGTATTTTCCGGTTTCCAGTTGTTGTTGTTGTTTTCGTCAGTGGGTCCTAATTGTAGAGAAAAATATAAAGTTTGAAACCAAATCAGGATACACTTATGACAGTAATATGTAAATTGAATCCACTTGGGCCTTTAACATCCTAAAATCATGTTTGTTTTCCATTTAATACAATTATTCCATTCTACCACAAATCATGACATTGTAGAAATTCAGTATCTTGAAACCAACGCGACGCTTACCAAAAAAAAAAATGGAAGTAAAAAGACCGAATCCTGAAGGTCATTGTAATCTGATGCCAGGCAGACACAAGATCATTTGACCTTAGCCTGGAAATGATAAAGGTCACCATAGTGACCGATGACCTGATGGTGACTTCTACCCTGCCATGACCTTTACCGGCTTGTTCCCGGCTTGTGAGACAGACCCCTGTCTGTCAAATGTGACAGGGATTGTCAGCGCGGTTGTCCAGACAACGTGTTAAACATGATGGTTTTTGTTTGGAGAAAAAAGACGCCCCGTCGTTCTTCCGATTGCTGCTTTTTTTACGAAACTTCAAGATTTATAGAATGTTTAAATGGATATTTACTTTTTAGTTGTAAACAATATACGTTTAGTTTAATCAGGATCTCTTTAATACTTTATAGACAGAGACCCTGGTTTATTTATGTATGTATTCTTTGGAAATGTGAGTTTTGCATAAATTAGAACTTATTCATGATTTAACGCCTGAAATAGACCAAAGTGACTGTTGCAATTCTATAATTAGTGACTTAGCGAAAATCAATGGTTTCCTATTTGTTTGTAATGGTTAGCCCACTAAACACGCAAGGGCAAAATATATACCGCTGAAAGTGTTGTTTTTTTTGTTTTTGTTTTTTACATACAGCAATCCATCGCTAAAATCGGTATCATTACATGCGATTTTGACATGAAAACGATCAGAGTTCTTGCAGAAAATCTTCTTCTTCTTCTTCTTCTTCTTCTTCTTCTTCTTTAATAAAGGCTAGCAATGCTTTTCTGATTATTATGGCAATATTTAATTTATTTTATAATAAAATCTAAAGGTAATCGATCCATCATTAGATTATAATCATGGTCCTTCAAATGCTTCAAAAGATTTTAGTGCAAATTCAAGCATCTAATGACTTTGAGTTAAAGGCTAATTTGCTCTAAGTCTTCAAAGGTTTGCAATTTCTATAGAATTCCCACATTCACTTGATGAACCATGATCGGACTGGATTGATGACCTTGAATTGAAAAACATACACAGAAAATGACACGCACGAAACATGTAATCTCTGAAAGTATTTACGTTTGAAAACGCAAGCGTGTATAGAAGGGTGCCACATTTTGACTCCATTTTGGAAAAGGTTAGATGTAGTCTCCATTTCCTCCATTAAATAAGTTCTGTTACTGCATGGCCTGGATAAGCTGGCACTGCAGGCGTATAAATCATTTCATACCGATATGAGATGTAAATCTACATAAATCAAGGAGCACTCCCGAACACCTTAAAATTCACATCTTGTCAATGGGAAATATTTCGTTAGAGATGTTTCCCCAGTCACTGATTGGTCAATTTAAATCAGCGAATTATATCGAATATTGCCGATCCTGGTGAAATGAATTATTATGTGATACTCTGTCTCTTGTTGGCTTTGGTTTAACATCCCACAGACAGTATCCAAGTCATTTGTGGACTTTATCTAAATGAGATACATATATATGAAGACTGAGTCGTTACGTGCAGAGTGCCAAATACAAGGGAGATAATTCAGGATTATTTAAACGACATTCTGATATCGCGACAGGGGATCAAACGAATGACTTCCTGAAACGGGGCGGACACTTACTACACGACCACCGGGGATTCCTTGGATCTCTGTAGATAAAGACAAATGGGTTTTATGTAAATATTAGACCTGCAACATAAATGCACATCTTCTGTTTGTATATGTTAACTCGAATAGGTTATCAAAATGCAGCAGTGCGCCTCTGTGCCTCACAAACAAACGAAGCTATGTGTTCTTTTTTTCCCCTCACTTCTCTTTTTTTCTGTCAAAATGACACCAAGACAACTTGTTCTTTTCTTTCCGCCAACACGATATCTGTGAATGAACAGGAAAGGGTGTGTGAAATGATTGCAGTTTATATTTCACGGATGTTACCACGCGTCAACAATATACAAACAAGTGCGTGGCAGACCCGGTGTAAGTGTCACGTATATCCATAGAAACAGAAATTCTGCAGCCGAATACACAGCTCTTTATGCTATTGTCATTAGCAGAAGTGTTCATGTTCAAAGTATTTTGATATTTCCCCACTGCACGAGCCGGTATCTGGTGGATAGATAGGATGCTTAAAAAAAAAAAAAAAAAAAAAAAAAAAAAAAATGCATACCCGAACTCACAAATCATCTTGTTTGCGCTAACTATAGAAAATTAGCATTTCTAAATTCACCGGGATTCAGACTTACTCCCACTTGGCCCAACGCCGCATTGATTCGGATCCCGCCCGGTATTTTTGCATGGTGTCGTTGGTGGCACTTGGGGCTTTACCTGGGTGTTGTTATATGACTGGAACTTTCGCAGCGACGGTACTCTAAAAATAAACAACAATTCAAATATCAATGTAAAGAAATTATGTTAAAATTTGTCACAGTTGGTTAGATATAATTTGATTTCTCTCTCTCTCTCTCTCTTCATTTATTAATATTTGGTTTGAACTGTAGTTTATTTCTGTTCCTTTGTTTCGCATATTAGAAAATCTTGATTTTCTTTCTGTCAGCGGCTACTCCACAAAATTATATGACGACAAAAGAATCAGATGCTTGTTTTTTAATTGAGAAAGAAACAACGCGTCCATTGAAAGCCAGAGGGAATCGTCAGTCGTCTTTTTATATATCCTGATAAGCCGTTCTGGCTTTCAATGGACGATTATTATTTAATTTAAGTAAGAGAGAGAGAGAGAGAGAAATAGCGAAAGGGGAATTCTGATTTGTAACTACTTGTGTGCGATTTCTATTACAAACAAAGCCTCTTTTTCTCTGCTTTCGGGCGCTGTAACCGATACGTGTGTGAAATTAGCACAGATTAAAAACGCATTCAGCAAAACGATCCAAATTAATATGAATTAGATCTTCAATTTTCGTGACACTGGAAAGTAAAAATGCTAATGGTTTCCAAAGTCTGACATTCTTAACAAATAGTTTCTTTCATTTAAATAAGCAATTGGCCCACTGGAAGTGACCGATTAACATCGATCATATAATCGATAAGGTCACTCGTAAATAACTGTCATTGAAAGTAAATTTTTGATATTTTGATAAAAAAATATCCGCAGAGTGATTAACTCGATATGTTTGTTTCGATATGTTGACTAAACTTTTGTGTAAGGTAGCAACTTATGAGTATGTTTGACGTCATTTTACTTCTGCTTTATTTTTTTTTAAGTTAACGGTGACTGGCTTGATAAAAACATTTTTTTAGGCGAGTGAAAGATTCCATTATGCGCTATGGCATGAGTAATGTTGAATTTAAACAATAGGAAATCCTTCGGTGATCGTAAGATTAGCACTAGCGTGCAGATAACACAGAATTTGAGGTCGATTTAAGAACGTGTGAGGAAATTTGTCGCCAGGACGAAGGTTAGGTCAAAGTTACCGCGGAGTTTCTTTACCTAAAAATTAGTACAATTGATTGATTATTTTTGTTTTATAAAGATATATCAGTTTCTCTTAAGTAAAGTATCGGTTCTATGTTGTTAAAATTGTTTATTTATTTGTTCATTTATTTGCTTTTTTATGAATGTACATGTTTTTTTTGTGTGTGTGTGTTTTTTTGTTTTTTTAATCTGATATACATGCATGATGATAATGTTTATAAGGTAGAGCAGACTCTATTAACGGCAATGCATATCACATATTTGTATGCTTATGTATGAAATACGCGTAGAAAGTAAGGGCAGAATCTGCGTACGGTAATGTATACTATGCTTTCATGGGTATACTTACGTATGAAATACATGCAGAATGTATATCCGTGTATATAAGTGCAGAATCTGCGTATGCGTACAGTAATGCATATCACGTGTTTGTATGTAAACATTTCTCTGGAAACAGATATATATGTTTTACTATTGTGCTTACCTGGAAAAAAAAAACAGAACAGAATATCAAGCGTAAACATGCCAGCCTTAAATTGAAGCATCATGTATAAACACATATATTTTGAAGAAAAAAAAAATTCCCGAAATGTTATTTTATTTTCATTTTATTTTATTATATTTTTCGTTTGCATGAGATTTCGTTGATTATAGAACTCGAGATATTTTTATGAACGATTGTTGGGGTTAATATTCGTCGATAATACTCTTCATGAAATCAATTGCTCAACATAAATTCATAATTTCACAGGCAAATTGGTATTCCCAGAGAACGGAGTCTCTATTTTGTGATATTGCACATTTTCTTGTTGTTGTTTTTTTTTAAATTTATTTCTTGCTCCTAAAACTTTAATATTTCGTTTTGTTTTTGTGTGTGTGTGTTTTTTTTTGTGTTTTTTTTTTTCCGAAATAAAATTTCTTGAATAGAAAACAGTCTCATTTTTACTGAACAAATTGACAGACAGACGGCGTAGAGCTGACAGGCAGCGTATGTAGATGGACAGTCAGATGGGAGGTCTCGTGTTTGGAACTTTATCACGTGGTAATCTAGTCCGCCTTTGATGTGGGGCAGATAAACCTGTCATAATTAATGAGTCACTCTGATCGAATTGTTACCGAATGTTGTCGGATATTACCGATGATAACCGAATATTATCGAATATTGCCGAGTCTTTATTTTTTTATTATTTTTTTTATTATTTATTTATTTATTTATTTATTTTCCAAAAAAAAAAACAAATTCGTAGTAGTTATAGTGTCAGTCGTAGACGTTGTACATGTAGCAGTAACAGAAATATACTATGTACATGTAGCAGTAACAGAAATATACTATGTACATGTAGCAGTAACAGAAATATACTATGTACATGTAGCAGTAACAGAAATATACTATGAACATGTAGCAGTAACAGAAATATACTATGTACATGTAGCAGTAACAGAAATATACTATGTACATGTAGCAGTAACAGAAATATACTATGTACATGTAGCAGTAACAGAAATATACTATGTACATGTAGCAGTAACAGATGTACATGTAGCAGTAACAGAAATATACTATGTACATGTAGCAGTAACAGAAATATATATATGTACGTGTAACAGTAACAGAAATATATATATGTACGTGTAGCAGTAACAGAAATATACATATGTACGTGTAGCAGTAACAGAAATATACATATGTACATGTAGCAGTAACAGAAATATACATATGTACGTGTAGCAGTAAAAGAAATATACATATGTACGTGTAGCAGTAACAGAAATATACATATGTACATGTAGCAGTAACAGAAATATACATATGTACGTGTAGCAGTAACAGAAATATACATATGTACATGTAGCAGTAACAGAAATATACATATGTACATGTAGCAGTAACAGAAATATACATATGTACATGTAGCAGTAACAGAAATATACATATGTACATGTAGCAGTAACAGAAATATACATATGAGTAACAGAAATATACTATGTACATGTAGCAGTAACAGAAATATATATATGTACGTGTAGCAGTAACAGAAATATACATATGTACGTGTAGCAGTAACAGAAATATACATATGTACGTGTAGCAGTAACAGAAATATACATATGAACATGTAGCAGTAACAGAAATATACATATGTACATGTAGCAGTAACAGAAATATACATATGTACATGTAGCAGTAACAGAAATATATATATATGTACATGTAGCAGTAACAGAAATATATATGTACATGGTAGTTCTAGGACTGGTTGGTCCGATGTCAGGTGTGGTACTGCACTGTGACAACACTATATCTCATCTGTCTCAAGTAGATATAGTCTCCAAATGACTGAAAAACTGTGACAGGGACGTTGAAGCCAACAAATATTGTATGAAGTCTCTGCAGATGATCCGTGCATAACTAAACGGAACTATCACGGTAAAGTTTGTCACTGTTACGTTAGCTTAAATGCTGCATTGTAAATAAGACGGAAATTGTATTCAAATTCACAATTTCTTTTGTTATTAATGTATTAAAGTGTTTTATGAAAGAACAGATACAGACGCTCCTTTTCATAAATTACAAGTATGTGCATGATAAATTGGACGTGTTAATGCATGCATTTTCAAGTACACACCAGTCATTAAATATATATACCGGTATATTTCACTTGGAGAGAGTTCTAAAATGCTGTAATAATTTATATAAAAACAACAACGAAACACCGTTCATGTGATAGTGAAACACTAAAATAATTTGAACAAAATATTAAAAGTAAGATCGCCGGAACACTTCATTGGATCCGTTGCGGAGAAAACATGGACCATTTGACCAATGAAACCACGAGTAACATACAGTTGTTCGAATTTTGAAAGTATGCTTTTGCTTTGAAAATTTCAATGAAAAGTATTCACAATACTACCCGTGGTTTCATTGGTCAGGTAGTTGCTTTTTTCTATTCATTTTAAAGTTTTGCCGGTTAAAAATCCAACGATATATAGTGGTAACTGAATATATACCGTGGGTCCCGACGATGAAAGTTGTTTCTGTGAAGAAACGTGTTATGCAAATGTAGGTAAAGACAAGGAATTCATAAAAAACGCATCGTAAGATGTCAGATTCATCAATTCAAGAAAGCCCCACCCCCCATCGCCATGGAAACCTCGCGATAACTAAGCCTAAGTTAACTGTTTCTATCACATCCAAATAAATAAATGACCGGCGACGTGTTTTATACTGCGTGGTAAATAAATTAAAATCGCATGTATATAATAATGCTGTTAATCAGTCCTTCATCATTAATGTCCGTTTTGCATGCGTCCCTGTAACTCCTGGGAGGATTTTCATAACACTTGATACGTGTGTTTTCTGAAGCGAGTCACTGTACAGACGAATGTACGCTCGTATATGGTGACTGTAAGTCATATGACTTTACGGTCAAGGTCACAGGGTCAAATCAGACACGATAGGTGATATTTCATGTCAACTCCAGGTGTGTGTGTGTGGGGGGGGGAGAGAGAGAGAGAGAGAGAGAGAGAGAGAGAGGAAGGCGTCTGTTTTAAACAAAGTGTGTTGATTTTAAAAAAACAATGTATTTTTACATAGCATAAAGTATATTTATTTGTAAGCAACCAGCTCATTTTTTTCAAGCTTGAATTAAATCATTAAAATAAAAAAAACGGATCCTTGAATTTTCTCTGCTTTAATTCTTGTTTAGAACATTTTACATTTTACCTTTATTTATCGTGATCACTAGACAGTAAATCTCTTCTGCCACTTAGATATCGAGCGTCTGTTAGACGAAGAACAGGATACCTTATTCATCAACGTCTTGTAGAAGCTCTTGATGTCAAGAGGTAACAAGCTCTTAAGTTCTTGTAGAATATAAGCAGAAGCGCTGAGTATGATTCAATCAAGAGAAACTGCGTAAATGAAGACTGACATACACTAATAGCCTGTTGTCCAATCCTATTCATTATTGAATAAAATATATAATAAATCAAAAATTTATTTAACTGCCGCTCCCCCCCCCCCCCCCCCCCCCCCCCCCCACACACACACAAACACATATCAAACAAGTACGTGTTATGAAGAAATTTGCATTTTCACAAAGGGTTAGATATTAGTGGATCTCTCTCTCTCTCTCTTTCTCTTTCTCTCTCTCTCTCTCTCTCTCTCTCTCTCAACAGTTTACGTGTTTTTTTATCGCATTTATTTTTCCATTTTAAATTTTCTGCACATGTGCTAGTGAAAGTATAGCTTTACGCCCTTCAAACATATGACTTTGAAGAAAAAAAAATGACGTGACTTTGTTCCGTGTCCTCGACTGTATATAAAAATATAAACAGAGGAAGCTTTGCCCGAGTAAGTGTTTGCACGACAGAAATAACATCTTGAGTTGGGACGGTTTGGCAGTTTTATCGTGGGCCCACGATGTTTCGACCATGGCCTTGAAACTGTAATTCCACAAGTTTACAATGTCCCGTCATATCATAGACAAATAGTTATAAATCTAGCCCTCTGAGAGGAGGTGTGCTCTTCCAACGTCGATGGTATAGTGAATAGCAGTAGTTTTATTTAATTGCGTCTAACTTTTGTGATTAAATTTGTATTTTGACATTTTTATCTCTCCATTCGATGATACCTATAAATATTAATTATTTCACATAAATAGATAACTTTCTTAAATGCTTGTTGGGCTTAACGTCCCACCGACAGTATTTCAGTCATTTAGAGACTATGTCTTCTTATACAGATATAGTTCTGTCACAATGTAGTTTCACGCCGTAGACATGTGGCATAATACCACACGCAAACCTATTCTCCCAACCATTCAAGGAACTTGTATATAGCAGTCAGCTACCAGTACTATTTTTGACGACTTTGGTGTAAGTCACGGCCGGGGATCAGATCTGCAACCTCCAATTCCTAATGTGGACGCCGGAAACGGTCGAAACTACATTTTACTTACTGATAAATATATCGTTACTTTAAATTATACTAATATAATTAGACAGGGCTGACACGTGATTTCCAAGAGTGATCGATAT
This sequence comes from Solen grandis, assembly GCA_021229015.1. NCBI lineage: Eukaryota > Metazoa > Mollusca > Bivalvia > Adapedonta > Solenidae > Solen > Solen grandis. The sequence goes on from CM037789.1 coordinate 15,889,180, forward strand.
CTCGCGACATGGAACCTCTCGCGAGACTTTGTTTGCCACACTGACAATGACTAACAAATATGTCGTTGACCGTTTTTGACACTCCTCTACTTCACTGTCAAGATCTAACAAATTTTCATGTATTGAAATCCAGTACATATTGCCCATTCCTGCATCATGTGAACCAAAATTATTGAGGGTCAGGAAGATAGGCCTCGTTATTGGCACATATAGTATATGGTCATTGTATGTCCCTTTATAATATTAATTAATTTTAGGCCGGCCATTACTGGCTCATACAAATGTGGTCTCGAACATAACACCTACGGTAAAAAACTAAAACTTTATTTATTTTACATCGATTACGAAACAAGTTATCACAACTTATATTAATCACTGTCGATGTCTCTGGTGGCGGCGTATGTGGTTATTATTGCAGGAAGACCAATAAGGCACGGTGTACTTAATATCGAGGGGTGAGAGCGAAACTAGGCTAAGTGCTTATATATTTATATGCACTTAGCATAGTTTCGGTTTCACCCCTCGTTATGTAGATTCTTCACAGATTCCATATGGGTCATCCAACAAGACTCGTATTGCAACATGCGAGACAAAATTTGGTCCTACACATGGAACTTAAACATATTTTTTAAACAAACTCCTCAGCAGTTATCTCCCTTAAATTATCTAAATTGGTATATGATCAATCAAAGTGGAGGTGGGTACATAAACAACGATGCTAAAGTTCGTAATCACTAAGAAATAATTATTTAATGCGTTAATGTGACCACTCATCTCAGTCATGATCACGCATAAAAGCAGTGTAAAAAAATAGATTTTTTTTCTCCGCGAAATCAAAGCATCCCTGTAAATCTGGTACCTGATAAACATAATTTGTTTTCCCTTAACGATTTTAATTTGATAAACAGCTTTATAAATTGAATAAATTTGATAACTATTCTCTCGCCCCTTTCTCCGTTCGAACGATGACCTGTCCAGTTTTTAACAACATTTTTTCCTAAGCGTCCTCTAACGAATTATCTCCCTTATCGGAAGTTATCAGATCGAGGCCGAGTCAGTGAGTAGTTGTTTTGAACCCGGTTCCGTTTGATTGATTGAGACGCAGACGGCTTAATGAGAAACTCTGGTTCCTGTCTGCTGTGCGAGAAATAATTCTGATTAATGAGTCTCTGTCGAGCGGTTAAGTAGACGGGTTCCAGGAATTATTTTCGATGAATGACGTCCCCTTGATTGATTGTACTTATTCGAAGCCAAAATGACATCCATTCTTATTAAAATAAAAATACATAACTCAAAACTGGTCGGGTACGATTGTACCTGATTAGATATAGGTCACGTTTGTCTTCACCATGGTGACGTTTACTGTTATTATTGTTGAGTACAGGAACATTTATAGCCAAGAATATCGACATCATTCTTCTCTCTTCTATCTTCTTGAATATTTATCATTCTAAATGCCTAAAAACGGTACTTCAACAAAAATATAGATTTCTCTTGGGTTGATAAAAAGGAAAAAAAGATGCTGTTCTGTAATTGTTTCGTTTTTACACTATCTTTCTTCATCACTTCAGTGATAATCTGAATATTATGAGGAAGTTCAACCCCGGTATATATTTGTGTTTATCCTTCTGTTCATTTAAAGTCATTTACATCTATAATTGAACATTTGCGAGTATGCTCTGGTGCAAATATTGCAGTGCTCAGATTATATATCCCTTGCTTGGCGCTCAGCATATAAGGGTAGTTGCAACTGGTTGGTCCGCTGTCAGGATACTGTGACTGGGTGTGGTATCATGCCACATGTCTACGGCGTGATACTGCAATGTGGCAGCACTATATCTGACTCAAGTAGACATCGTATCCAAATGACTGAAATACGGTCGGTGGGACGCTAAACCCAACAAACAAACAGGTTTCTATGATGATAGTTTGGTAAAATTGATATGAAATGACAATTCATGTCACATTCTTTTTATCATCTGACCTATGACTTGACTTGACTTGACTTGACTATTTGGGTTTACCGTCGCTTCGACAGTATTTCAGTCATATAGCTAATTACAGGTGGAGGAAGACCCCCAATGCACGGAGGCATCCGGGTAGAACCACAGACCTACCGCAAGCCAGCTGGAAGGCTTCCTCACATGAAAATCCGAATGACCCTGCTGGGATTCGAACCCACGAGGGGCTTATAGTGATACGCTTATAGCATACATGAATGAACGGACTGTGAACGAATTACTCTTTGTAATCTAACACAAGATAATAGTTTCAAATAATAACTAAAAATAACGATTCCATGTGTGTATTTCTCATACATTTTCAACATCATATGAATAATGCATCTCTTTTTATCAAAGTCAGTTGCATCAAGCACATTTAATCCAGCTATTCGAGTTCACCACACTACGCATATATACAGAATAAAGTACACGCGCGTGACGTGGAGTAATGTAATTCGGCCTATAAGTTATATGTTAGGTGCTAAATATAAGAAAATATGTGATGGTTATACGAAACTGAAAACAGCTGTTTTATCATATTATAAAAGTTATTATGAAGTTTGCCATGGACAGTATTTATTCAGGTTTCTGTGGTCCACCGTCCCCGGTGGCTGAGTGGTAAGAGCATTCGCCTCAGGAGCGGGAGGTCGTGGGTTAGATCTCCGGCCGCGACATACCAAAGTCTTAAAAAATGATACTGTTATAGCTCCCTTGCTTGGCGCTCAGCATGTAAGGGTAGTTGCAACTGGTTGGCCCGCTGTCAGGATACTGTGACTGGGTGTGGTATCATGCCACATGTCTACGGCGTGATACTGCAATGTGGCAGCACTATATCTGACTCAAGTAGACATCGTCTCCAAATGACTGAAATACGGTCGGTGGGACGCTAAACCCAACAAACAAACAGGTTTCTATGATGTATCCGTGAATGTTCGTAATTAAGGGAGATTATCATTAAAATAAAGAGCGCCATAATCAAAAAAGAGTACTGTCCCTTATCTTTTTTAACGTTTTGTTCTGCTCTGTTCTGTTCAACTGATTGTGATCCATGATTGCAGCTTCAAAGCACACAGTGAATTGAGTGGAATCCGTGAAAAATTGATCCATTAAAAATACAAATAAATATGGTTTCCCTTACTGATCCTTATCAAATTAACGGCTGTTAGGTACCATATGCCGAGACGGACTGGGGTAAATCTCAAATGTGCGCTTATTTCCAACTGAACAAAGCGTGAAATTTTACACTAGCTTGTAGATTATGTGTTCTGTGAGTGCTCGTTGATTTATGTAGGTTTACATCTCATTTCGAAGTGAAATGGTCTAAATTATTTATCTTTTTTTTTTGGAGACAGATTGACATGCTTTACTGGGTATTAATATATGTTTCAGGATGGATTATCTTAATTATTCATTTTTATATAATCACATATTAATAATTGAATTAAAATGACAAAAAAAACTCATCAGACGCAATTAAGCTAGTACTGTAAAATCATTGTTTTCATTGACATTTCGTTATTTTCCTTATGTACCAAAGGTTAACCAGTGCAGTAGCTAGCTCATTGGTAGAGTGACCGTATTACATCGGGAGGTCTTGGATTCGAATCCGTGCCGGGGCATTTTCCTCCGGTGTTCGTTTCAAACCAAAGTATACAATTGGTACCAGATGCACCCTTGTCTTATATACGGCAAAAATCAAAATCAGTAAATGATTGCTATCTATTACAATAGAAGTAAGAGAGAGGAAGTTGTGTGAGAACAAAGGTTTCAATAAGCCTAGCATAGACTTTCAACCGGATCCTACTAACTTTATATTTGTTATGACGTTTCTGTGAAAACACCATATATAAAATATAATTTAACTAAGTTTTGTGAGCACATTTCTTTGTGGAAAGTTCTAAAATCGCGAGGTCTAATTTCGAACAATTTTCGTAGACTGGAGATATATTAAATCATTTTTAAAATGTCCCCAATAACATCATTGTTAAAACAAAGCAAGTCAAGATGTTGAATTAGGTAACTGAGCACGGTCTGTTTATATACACAGTTCCATGTGATGCCATAGTCACTGATAAGACACCGACATTAATTTTATTAGGCTTAAGTTAATCAGGGTCTCTGTATATACATATAGTATTAAGAGACACCGAGTTAATGCAGGCCGAAGTCTGATAATATTTGCAGTGCTTTTTCAGTCTGTTAAACAGAAATCAGGGTCCCTTAATACTGTATATAGAGAGACCCTGCATGAAAATTTTAATTCATTAAAGCTGGTTATAAGATATATGAAAGTTTCATATATCTTTCACTTTATACCCTAACAGTTACACTGTATTTACATGAATCCATACTTTCTTGTTTAATGTATACCGCGTGTTCATTTTTGTGTGTATATTATATCCGTGATAGATATATTTTATCCAAAACATAATTTCGAGAGCATTTACCTCTCAAAATAGCCGCCAAAAGTAAGAATATTTACTGCTGTGGGAACTAAGGAGAATTTATTGACTTGGGTTAGATACGCAAAACTTTCGTATCCCACTGGGCGTTATATTAGGCTACTGTCTAGTGCTCATTCAAACAATATCAGCAATATCTTTGAAGTATCTGGTCACATAGAACTCTGAGTATATCCATAATCTAGTTCAATATTGTCCTCACCAATGTCTGGGTTATTGAAAGCACGTCACCATCAGTACTTTGGTTCGACAGGAAAATCGGGAACCAGCTGAGAAAAATATGGAAACATGGCTGACAAAAGTGGCTCTTCGACCCATGAGATTACATATTATTTAAATGTTGAGAACGCAAAGATACTTGCGTTTTTGATGGTGTCAGGATTCATAGTTTATCATGGTTTTATACATTTGAAATACAGTGAGTATCCGCAAAATGTTGAAATGTCACCCTGATTCATGCTTGACATTTTGTTATGATTCGGTGGGTGGGGTAATGTTTCTTGAAGTATCGCTTTCACAAATCGTGTTTTGCTCATGTTTCTTTTTCAGGTCGGATTTGTAATTCTAATAGGAACAAGATTGATCGTTACATGAAGCTCCCAAAATTATGCCATCACGAATTGTAAGGCCGGGACCAGTAACTATCAACAGTCTGAACCTATAAACATTACTTAATAACTTGGCAACTAAGCAAGTCGCGATTAGCAGTTTTAACCATACCTGTCAACATTTCAGAATGGCAAGGAGTGAGATTTTTACGTGTCGCGAAGACCGGATGGGAGTGTGGGTTTGGGAGAATTTTTTTTTAAATGCATTAAATTATGCATTCTGGTGCCTTTTGAGATCATTAAGTATGAATTTCTTGTGTCCTGTGTTACCATGCTTTTAACTTCTGACACTACTTGTATGGAGCTCGGACTTCTCTGCCTTGTTGTGAATCACAGTCTGTCCATGTTTCTTCACATCATTCTTGCCGGCATGTCCAACTGAAAAGCTCCTGAAATGACACATATGTATACATGAGGTTTGAGTAAGCATTTAAGTATATTACTCAGAATATATCAATAGAAAAAGAATTACTTTATTTTAAAAAATGTGAGGTCAAAGGTTCAAATCCTAAAAATATAAAACAGATAGCCAAAATTTTGTCTTTGACTTTAACAAGTCTGGATAAATATTAGCTAGATCTTTTTAGTTTTTATATATGATTAAATATATTGGTATGCAATTATATCATTCTAATCATCATATAGTGGCTGTGTTATATGTGAATGACCGATTGATAACAGTAAAAATACCATGTAGACATTCGATTTGTAATGTACTTTCGGTTTAAAAATAATTGTGAGCGGTCTTTTTCACGGCGATTATAACAAAGATTACAATAATCAGTTAGTACTTTTATTGTTATGAAAAGAAGGAACGTCGAAGTATGCTTCAGTGATTCATAATTAACATTTAAGTGTCTGTTTACAAATCAAATGCTGTTGCCATAGTATCAAAATGTCGTTTAGATGGCGCATGCGCAAAAAGTGGTATCAATAATACGCTGACGAATAAATTTGGGTAAATCCGCGTTAATTTGATGTTTTTTGCTGCACTCCATGTGTATTACTTTCAAAATATGTTGTTACGTCGAATATTTTAAACATTCGATATATAAATTTTAAATACAATCGATATATAAATTTTAATTACATAGAAATACCATTCAATTATCTTAAACCTACGACAATAAAAAAAATGAAACGAATGCAACATACCTCCTACACAGTTTGCAGAAAGCAAAATTGGGTCCTGTGTCAGATTTTGAAAGCCAGGAAAATTCCAGTTCCCACGCGTTGTTGTACTTTGAGGCATAACTCTTTTTCTTCTTTTCTGGAGTCTTCATGTTTTGCAGTCGACATTAAGTGCGCGAATGGTGATCATGCAATGTCTGGGAATTTAAGTAATAGTTACCGATAATTCCCGTATATGACTCGGAGGGATTCGGAAATTCAAGCAACATTGTGATTGGTGGATTTTCTCTCGGGAAGCCCTGGAATGCCCTGGGATATACGAGTATAAGCAAGACCGGCGATAACCAGTTTTGTGACGTACCCTGTATATTGGAATGCCCCTAGACAAGCGTCACAGGGTGGGCTGTATATTGGGGCTTGCATCCTGTGTTGTTTTAACGATTAGAGAAGGTAAATTAGACAAAATTTCTGACCCACAATGTTTTTGGTATTTTTTTATAAAAAATCGTGAGAAAATGGCCAAAAATCGTGAAATCGTGACCATGAACTTAAAATCGTGAGAATCACGATTTAAGCGTGAGACTTGACAGGTATGGTTTTAACCGAATCGCTCAAAAGCCAGTTCATCTACAAGGCATTTATACTTGGCTTATATGACTGCATCAAAGTTGAGATTTATATTGATATACAACTCCATTGTGTCATTAAGAAATAAACTAATAATTAAATAACAATAAATTACATCAGGACTTAAAAATTGTAACACTGATAAAAGATAATTATAGAGCTATTTGTTTAAATGTTTTGACTGACACTGATACACAGGGTAAACAAATATAGCCGAGAACAGATGTTTGCATCTGAGCCTCTTTTGATAATCATATGACCAACCCATGCTCTGATGGCAAACATTGATTCTTGTCTTTAAAAGATGAATGATTGACTCCACACCACATTCTCCATGCAACTAAGTTTTTAAAAAATATGCATACAAAACTTATTTTGATACTTCTCTTATTAAAGTTTTAGTGGTTGAATGCTTTGATAATGTCTCATAGCTTTTAAGTCCTACAAAGGACAATTGTCACGAGTGGGGTGCAGGGTTTTTTCTCCCCATTTGTAGGGTCCAAATATTGGATCCATTCCCAATGGAAAATTGGTACCGTAAACACTCGTGTATAGTGCAAATTTCTATGACTTCAATTTTGATTTCACTGACCCCGGTGGCCGAGTAGTAAGAGCATTAGCCTTGGGAGTGGGAGGTCATGGGTTCAATTCCCAGTTGCAACATATCAAAGTGGTGAAAAATGGTACTGGTATAGCTCCCTTGCTTAGCACTCTGCATATAGGGGTAGTTTCAGGACTGGTTGCCCGGATGTCAGGATAATGTGGCTGAATGCGGTTTCATGCCACATGTCTATGGCATGATACTGCAGAGTGGCAGCACTATATTTGTCTCAAGTAGAAATTGTCTCCAAATGGCTGAAATACTGTCGGTGGGACATTAAACCAAACTAACATTCAATCAATTTTGATTTCGGAGATGGGGTGAGCACAATACATGAGAATTCAATTTTTAGTTGTGTGTGGCATAGTCACTCACAACTTTAGTACCTACATTCTGAGGGTCCGTTTCTCTACATTTAACTAAGAAGCCATACCAGTGACCGTAGAAGTCTATATGAGTGCAGAGCAACAGATAACTTTCTTCAAATGGGTATTTACCCTATGAACTTAGCATGGAAAGGGTATTTGTGCAATTTAATTGGGTTTTTGACAAATGTGAATTGGGTATTCCTCATATTTTGTATACAACTGGCAACATTTTAATAGAGTTTTCAGAAAATATTTTGCTTTTTGTTACCCCATGATTCTGCAAACTATTGCTTTTTTTGCCATAATTAATTGGGTAAATATTCAAATACCCTGCTTATCTGTTACTCTGTGAGTGTATTTATATTTTAAATTGGTATTAAAGCTTTATTGTATATACTTGCCAGAAAATTGTTGTCTGTCTGTGATGTCTACAGTATAATTGGAAAATAAATGCTTAAAATTTTCATATTCATTTTGTCCATATCGCTGTGAATCACCCAGAATTCGTTCAGTACTGTACTGTAATTTACATAATAATTAATTGACGACATAAAGCCAAATGTGATATTCGCTTTGTCATTTCTAAGACAAACCATGACTGCCACTATCTTATGATTATACAATCAGTTTATTGTTTTTAGTACATTCAGACAATATTCTAGCTAGTTAGTTCCATTTTGATAGGGTAGGATGGGAAACCGTACAAACTCCAAACAACAGTTAAAACATTTTTGAAGTTTATTGTACCAACTAGTTTTCTACAAAGATTTTCATCAGGGTAAAAAACAAGAAATTTTGATTACTGAAGTCATATAAAACATGTCCAATAAGTCACATGATTCTAAAAATAGATATCATAATTGTTATTTAAAGAGTCTAAATTTAGTAACACAATACAATCTAAAAATAAATATAAACTTAATAACTAATTAGAAATATATAATACAGTAATAAAAAGGTTAGTTAAAAACTCCATATACACGTTGGATCCCATGTGGAATGTTTGTATTTGAGTTGCCTTTGTCTTGTAGGATGGTCGATGTACTGCTGCTCCCTTCCAGACTAGATTCTGAGGATGATAGATATAAGTCTTCTAATAGAAAAGTTCGACTGTGGATACTGAATGTTTCCCGTATGTTGTATTGGATGTCGTATTGGTTGACACTGCTTGTTTTAATGTATTTTTCTTCATACTTGTGAGTGGTTGGTTAATCACAATCTTTGGTTTGCAGAGATCTAGCTTCAAGGGGCGGTATCCAAGTTGAAATTTTCGATATCTGTGGTTGGTATATATACTTTTTGAATGTTTTAGTTTCAAGTACATATAAAGAAGGGTCCAGTTCATTATACTTCAAGGCATGTTTTTTTAGATTTTTTTGTTTGCATAACAATTAATGCTATGATGAAAACAGTTTAAGGCGGTAATGAAGGATTCCAACTCCTCTCTAGTATGTGGCCAAATCATGAATATGTCATCAATGTATTTACAAAGGATTCAGAGTTCTTCAGTAAAAGGTTATTGATAAATGTGTGTCAGGGTCTGTAATGTTGGTTTCTATGTGTTCTTCTTTCCGACATAGAGTGAAGTATATTTTATAATCAGGGATCCGAACCCTGCCCCATGTTCCATTTTGGACAAAACTGTACAGTTAAAGATAATTGTGTACTTCAAATTCCAATTGGAAAGGAACTTGCAACAAACAAACAATAAGGTGTTAACATTTGAAGACTATTACTCAAATGTACATCAATGTAACAATGCAAGCTGAATGTGGATACTAGAGGTTTGAGTAATAATCATCGCTAGACCGACTTGCGGAAGCAGTAGAACTTGTTCCCTGTAGTTCAATCAAATATCTGCAAAAACCCGTGGCTAATCAAAATGGCAGCCTCCTCGATGTACGAAGAATGATTGCACATGATAGAAGAGAAATAGTTCTTTTTCCAAGGTTTTGAACCTTAAACTGGGGATGTGTGTCCCAATTTGGCCAAAAAAAGAAAAGTCATTTGTTAGTTATTTAATTGTGTTTAAACAATATCTTACACATACATATAATATATTATATTTACTTTTCTACTTCTTAAAAATTCCCAATTACATGAAATATGTTGATAATTATTCCCAATTGGGTGCTAGGGTCCATTTCCCAAAATGGGCAGAAAAAACCCTGGGGTGGCATGATCACCTCAGGTACAACCTAAACAGGTTTGATGTTTATGCCTCAAATTTAGCCATTGCCATTATCATTTGTTAATAAATTGTTTAACGAAAGGTTAATATCTTGTATACAATCAAACTATTTGTTTCAAACTTTACATTCTTACTTAATATCATAGCAAGGTCTTAGATGAATAATTCTGTCAAGTCACATAACTTTGTCCGTAGTTATTTTACAGTTATGGCTCTTTTAGACTTTGAAAATTAAGGTTAAAGTTTCTGCCTTTGTAGGATATCTCTCCAATTAATGAAGATATCTTTTTGGAAAAATCACACATGGGTTTGAGTCATTTGTCATCGTCCCTTTGCAAGGTCAGATAACTCTAACCTATATGTACCAAATTAATGTATCTCTTCTTGTGAGGCCATCATTAAAAAATTGTTAGTTTGTAGTGCTCTGACCCTGAATTCCAGGGGTGGGTAGGTATTTTCTTTTAATTTTAAATGATAAAAATATAGCTTTAAGTGTTTTTTTTCTATGGAATGGACATAAAAATATTAAAAAAAAATACAACTCAAAGACCAAAAAAAAGATTTAGTAGGGGCCATTTTGATGGGTCAGTCAGAGCACTATCGGCAAACATATTTTTAATTTTGGCCTGAAACTAAGAAATTTGGGTTAAATTTTTGCATGCAACATACTATTTTGCTCATATCTCAGTAATTAGTCATGGGATTCAGGGATTGTTCAGATGCATCAGATCATCAAGTAAGATAACTCTTGGCTGAAGTTATTTTGAATTATGGTCCTTTTTGAACTTAATTTTTTTTGTTTAAGTTTTATGTCCAAGTATAGTTGAATCTGTATTAGTGGCCACCTGTATTAAGTTGTCAAATTGCATTTAACAACCAGTTTTGATATTAACAGACTAGCATTTATATCATATTCAACTTTCATTTACACTTGTCTTGGTTGCTGTATGGTTACAGTGTCCACCCCGGAATCTGGAGGTTGTGAGTTTGATCCCCCACCAAGACATACCAAAGTCTTAAAAAATAGTACTGGTATAGCTCCCTTGCTTGGTGTTTAACATATAAGGGTAGTTGCAGGACTGGTTGGCCCGGTGTCAGGATAATGTGACTGGGTGTGGTATCATGCCACATGTCTACGGCATAATACTGCAGTGTGACAGCACTATATCTGTCTCAAGTAGACATCGTCTCCAAATGACTGAAATACTGTTGGTGGGATGTTAAACTCAACAATCAATACTGTTGGTGGGTTATTAAACATAACAAACATAACCTTAATTTAGGGACCATCTCTGTTAACCAGTCACACTCTCTTGATCCCTTCAATGACTGTTTAAGACAGGTTTGACTATACTATCAATCCCAGCCCTAAGGTGTACTAAAATAACCAAGTTAGGTGATTTAAAGTTAAATTTGATGCAAATTTTTTACCTTTCTTACTTAGAAAATTTGGTTAAAACTTACAGTTTGTGTGTAGGTACCATCAAAGCTGTATAAACAGGGGAATGCAGGGGTTTTCTTAAGTGGACGCCCACTTGCCCGCGCCGGGTTAAAATCACCGTGGACATGTGATATTTCAAAGAAGATAGCCTGGCGGGCAAGTTTATTTATGTAAATGAAATCCTTCGGGTTTTTTTTATTTTCTATAGTATATCAGGGGTAAAATGCTTGAAAATTGTGTTTGATACATATTAACTAAAAACCACCTTAATATTGCACATATTTAGTTTTAAACATTAACAAACACCAACTAACTTCAACGGGCAACCTGTTTTCACTGGGGGCTAGTAGATGTTCAAAGTAACTTGCCCCCTGGACAAGTGAAAGTCAAATCCTTAAGTAAACCCCTGGAATGGTGCTGAATATGTGCGCAAAAAATCAAGATCAAGAGCCTTGTACCCCAATCTACTGAACTAATCAATAAAAATAACTTTTAGTTGAATTAAGTACAATCAGGGGCTTTTTTGACAAAGAAAGTTTGGTTACTTATTCATTTTGGCTAACGTTTAGCATTTACTTTACTACGATTCATTTTTATATCTTTGTTAGCAGCTGTGATTATTGATTTAATCCTGAAAGTCGGAATAGTCAAGCATGCTGTTGTACGGACAGCTCTTGTTAAAGTACTGATCTGGCCGTGAGGTATGAACAGTAATACAAGGCAAAATTAAGCCAGTATGCAGGTTGATCTGGTTTCAGACTGGTCACACAGTTGTCATTCTTTAAAGCATGAAGCAAACTTGTGACATTTTTTTATGAGAATTTGTTAGTAAATGCAAGCCTTTATAAACATTGAGCAAAAGAGCCTTTAATTCAATGGCTGTTTACATCTTCTTAATCATCTGAATGATCTTGATGGATAAATTACCTGTATGCCTGACACACTTGCTCATATAATGATTAATTCATAAGCTGATGAAAAGCATGGTAAATAACAGCAGGAGATTGGCATAGGAAATTGAATAGAAGAAAATTATATTTGTGTCACAGAGAAGTAGGGGGATGAGTAACAGTGTCAACATATTAGAAAACAACAATAGGTCAAGCTTAAAAAATTGTTTGCTGTAAATTAACATGTACCTCATGAATATTCATGAGTTGATGACTATTAATTTGCTGAACTTAAAATGGTTTATAAAATGATGGATTTTTCTTTGCACACAATTATTGTATTAGTAAACAGGGGAGATTCCCATTGAATCAAGCTCTTCTCTGTTTTCCAGTATACATAAACTTTTAAAAAGGTAAAGGGTACAATTAAGAAAGAAATTAGATTTTGAGGGTTTGATTATAAATAAAGAATAACAAATATAGTGTTTTTTTCCATAAACCATGTAGGTGCAATACATTTTCCATTAGAAATAAGGTCTACATAGATTAATACATGTAATAGGATAACTGGCGTGCGTTTATCATAGATGAATACATGTAATAGGATAACTGGCGTGCGTTGATCATAGATGAATACATGTAATAGGATAACTGGCGTGCGTTTATCATAGATGAATACATGTAATAGGATAACTGGCGTGCGTTTATCATAGATTTATACATGTAATAGGATAACTGGCGTGCGTTTATCATAGATGAATACATGTAATAGGATAACTGGCGTGCGTTTATCATAGATTTATACATGTAATAGGATAACTGGCGTGCGTTGATCATAGATGAATACATGTAATAGGATAACTGGCGTGCGTTTATCATAGATGAATACATGTAATAGGATAACTGGCGTGCGTTTATCATAGATTTATACATGTAATAGGATAACTGGCGTGCGTTTATCATAGATTTATACATGTAATAGGATAACTGGCGTGCGTTGATCATAGATGAATACATGTAATAGGATAACTGGCGTGCGTTTATCATAGATGAATACATGTAATAGGATAACTGGCGTGCGTTTATCATAGATTTATACATGTAATAGGATAACTGGCGTGCGTTTATCATAGATTTATACATGTAATAGGATAACTGGCGTGCGTTTATCATAGATGAATACATGTAATAGGATAACTGGCGTGCGTTTATCATAGATTAATACATGTAATAGGATAACTGGCGTGCGTTTATCATAGATTAATACATGTAATAGGATAACTGGCGTGCGTTTATCATAGATTTATACATGTAATAGGATAACTGGCGTGCGTTTATCATAGATTTATACATGTAATAGGATAACTGGCGTGCGTTTATCATAGATTAATACATGTAATAGGATAACTGGCGTGCGTTGATCATAGACTAATACATGTAATAGGATAACTGGCGTGCGTTTATCAAAGATTAATACATGTAATAGGATAACTGGCGTGCGTTTATCATAGACTAATACATGTAATAGGATAACTGGCGTGCGTTTATCAAAGACTAATACATGTAATAGGATAACTGGCGTGCGTTTATCATAGATAAATACATGTAATAGGATAACTGGCGTGCGTTTATCATAGATGAATACATGTAATAGGATAACTGGCGTGCGTTTATCATAGATGAATACATGTAATAGGATAACTGGCGTGCGTTTATCAAAGACTAATACATGTAATAGGAAAACTGGCGTGCGTTTATCATAGACTAATACATGTAATAGGATAACTGGCGTGCGTTTATCATAGACTAATACATGTAATAGGATAACTGGCGTGCGTTTATCAAAGACTAATACATGTAATAGGATAACTGGCGTGCGTTGATCATAGACTAATACATGTAATAGGATAACTGGCGTGCGTTGATCATAGACTAATACATGTAATAGGATAACTGGCGTGCGTTTATCATAGATTAATACATGTAATAGGATAACTGGCGTGCATTTATCAAAGATTAATACATGTAATAGGATAACTGGCGTGCGTTTATCATAGATTAATACATGTAATAGGATAACTGGCGTGCGTTTATCATAGACTAATACATGTAATAGGATAACTGGCGTGCGTTGATCATAGACTAATACATGTAATAGGATAACTGGCGTGCGTTTATCAAAGACTAATACATGTAATAGGATAACTGGCGTGCGTTGATCATAGACTAATACATGTAATAGGATAACTGGCGTGCGTTTATCAAAGACTAATACATGTAATAGGATACCTGGCGTGCGTTTATCATAGATTAATACATGTAATAGGATAACTGGCATGCGTTTATCAAAGATTAATACATGTAATAGGATAACTGGCGTGCGTTTATCAAAGATTAATACATGTAATAGGATAACTGGCGTGCGTTTATCATAGACTAATACATGTAATAGGATAACTGGCGTGCGTTTATCATAGACTAATACATGTAATAGGATAACTGGCGTGCGTTGATCATAGATTAATACATGTAATAGGATAACTGGCGTGCGTTTATCATAGATTAATACATGTAATAGGATAACTGGCGTGCGTTTATCATAGACTAATACATGTAATAGGATAACTGGCGTGCGTTTATCAAAGATTAATACATGTAATAGGATAACTGGCGTGCGTTGATCATAGATTAATACATGTAATAGGATAACTGGCGTGCGTTGATCATAGATTAATACATGTAATAGGATAACTGGCGTGCGTTGATCATAGATTAATACATGTAATAGGATAACTGGCGTGCGTTGATCATAGATTAATACATGTAATAGGATAACTGGCGTGCGTTGATCATAGATTAATACATGTAATAGGATAACTGGCGTGCGTTGATCATAGATTAATACATGTAATAGGATAACTGGCGTGCGTTGATCATAGATTAATACATGTAATAGGATAACTGGCGTGCGTTGATCATAGATTAATACATGTTGTAGGATAACTGGCATGCGTTGATCATAGATTAATACATGTAATAGGATAACTGGCGTGCGTTTATCATAGATTAATACATGTAATAGGATAACTGGCGTGCGTTCAGTATGATAAACTGTATGCAACCGTACGCTTACCGTCAGCTATGAAACTATCTCAGTGTCATAAACCACGATGTTGACGTATACCCATGTACAGTATAAGGTAGCATGTGAACCGTATGCGATATGGTCTGAAGACAACTCCATAGCTGACTGTAAGCAACTGGTTACTGAACGCACGACTCTTGTGCTACATGCTTTTCAGCAACATTACAGTTTACACTGACACCTTGTTTGTACCTACATGGAAAAAAATATTTTTGTGAGTTCTGGATATCAATTGTCAGTTGTTTTTCACCAAACTCGCAAGTTACCCCTGCCTTGATGTGTTGCAGGACAAAAGCTGTAAATAATCCTATCCTAAACTTCCTTAAGAGTTTCATTATCTCTACTAAGTCACTGATGATTTGTTCATGCTGCCCTCTTTTTTTTAGAACAATCAAGTTTTAAAGACTATTCAGTCTTTCTTAAAAAAAAAATAAAAAAGAACAGGGGCGAGTTACTCTGTCAAAGTATTTAACCTCACATATTCCTGTTGTCTTTGTGCTCTATGTAATGATTTTACTATTTTGTAGCGAAAAAAGGTGTTTTTAAAGGGAGTCTAAGGTAGACAACGTTTATCTACCATTAAAACAAAATCATTTTGCAAGATTGACAGATGATCCATGAATTAAACTAGCACATGAACACTAATTTTTATAACAACAAACAAAACATTTTGTTTTTCCACATTGAATGTGTTATTACAAACTGCAAAACCTTGTTGGCCGTATTTGTTTACGATGTTGCTGCATGAGAAACCTTGGAAGAGTACCTTCCTCAGCCTCGAAAGTTTATATTTTAACCCTTTCCCTCATAGAGGACACCATGAAAAGACCTATGCAAACAACATAAAACCAGATTACTCGCAGGCTGATCAGGTTTTATGCTGTTCGCTGCTCCTCAGTGGTCTGGAAATGAGGATTTTGTAATTAAATTTGGTAAGGTTTAACTGTGGTTTTCTGCAGATCAGGCTTTATGTGGTACCTATTGAGTGCGTCAAAATGAGTCTATATGAGGGAAAGGGTTAAAACATTGGGTTGCATTCAGTGAAAATACATTGGAACTCATTGAAAAACATCGTGTAAGCAACTCTTGAAACGTTATGAACCTGAAACATTACAGTTTGGGTGACTGAATGTAAACAATTTTTAATACATAATTCAAGGGCTCACCGCAAAACGGTCATAACTTATATGTATTAAAGAACAAGTTACGACAGTTTTGTGCTGAACCCTTGAATTATATATTTCAAATACAACCATGGATATACATGTGATTGAAGGATAGATTAATAAAATGAAAACTGGTTTGTAATACACAAACCTCCTGCAGACTGTATGACAGACTTAAAATGAAAACTGGTTTGTAATACACAAACCTCCTGCAGACTGTATGACAGACTTAAATTGAAAACTGGTTTGTAATACACAAACCTCCTGCAGACTGTATGACAGACTTAAAATTTTAAAAATAATGTTCATCAGTGCAGGAGTAAATCTTATGACTTGAGATGGGGATTGGACGAGTGTGTATCACTCCTTGTTTGTGTATTGATAGTTTGATAGATACTGTAATATTTAAACACACAGATTATAATGTAAGCTGTGCTGAATGAGCTTGGTACGGACAATGATATTCCTCTTGGTTGGGGATATTTAGTTGTAATGAGATTGTCACACTGAGAGTTGTGTTTCTAATGTTGCAGCATTCAGACAAACATGCCCAAGATATTGAGTATTGTGAATATAGAGGAAATGAAATAGGAAAAATAAAGAGTTCTAAAGAGTTGTGCAAAGATGTTGGTGAAACAGTTTTAAAGGGTTGTGCATGACACTCAAAATTGTCAATTTTGACCCTCAAATAATTTAAATGATACCAAAATACCAAAATATTTCAAAAATGGGTCTTTTATCTAAATATATATATATTTCCGGTACATGCATTTTCTATTTCACTCAAAAACCATGGTATTTATAAACAATATTAAAGTACACATCTATACCTTTCTACCCAAAGTGCTTTATTTTCCACCTTTCCTACCTCCACCTCTCTCACCCTCATACATGTACATGTATCTTGTATTCATATATACCCCCCTTTCTCTCATTCATATACATTTAATCACAAACTTTCGGCTTGCTCTTTTTTGTTCTAATTGAATGTACATGAATTTTTTCTATCATAGAGATCATTTTGAATAGATCAGCAGACTGATAGACTATATTTGACTACATAAGAGTTGAGAAGATAATGACTTGACTATTTGAGTTTACTGTCGCTTTGACAGTATTTCAAACATATAGTGACGTCCAGCTAATTACAGGAGGAGGAAGACCCCCAATGCATGGAGGCATCCGGGTAGAACCACTGACCTACCGCAAGCCAGCTGGAAGGCTTCTTCACATGAAAATCCTAATGACCCAGCCAGGATTCGAACCCATGTGGTGAGGGGCTGTGTGAGTGTTAAAGTCAGCAACTTTACCCTCTCGGCCATGGAGGCCCACAAGAAGATAATGATATGTTTGTCCGTCTGTCTGTCACACTTTTTCTGTGGTGCTTCTTTCAGCATGTGACATGTTCCAAGGAACACTTTTTGTTTTGTTTCCTTCACTGTCACACAGCAGCAGTAGAAAACCAGTCAAGAGGGAGAAATGTTTTAAACTCCTCAGTACTAAAGAATTAAGAGATTTGTACTTTTAAGTTAATTGATACATGTGAGAACTCATTATAAGTCCTTGACCCTGAGCAATAACTGTCAACATCTTGACTTTATTGTCCTGGAAGATATCAGAGACATTTTCTTTTTCATACCTGATATTTTTATACTCCCTGTTTGATCACTGAGTCAGTAATTGTAACAAGTCAGCGGTAAAAGTCTTTTCAAAAGTATCCTCCAATATAACATTGGCGTGTTATTCTCAGTTTTTTAGAAATGATCAAATAAATTCCAACTCGAGAACATTTTACTTTAAAAAAAAAATCAGATAAATTCATTATTATAGTTTTGTTTTTGATACTTTTTCAATTTTTATCAGTTTTAATTTGGATTCTTGATAGCACACTGTGAAAATAATTGAGGAAGATTGATTCCCATGGCATTGATAATCTGGAAATGTAATTTAGGATCTGCAGTCATGGACTGAAGCAGATGAATTTTCAACAAGACATGATCAATGTTTGATTGCCCCCTAACTTCAAATGGTCATTGTGACTCATGTACCAGCTACCCATAAAATGCTTGCAGGGCACATTCATGTTCACTGAATAATGACCAGGGGGCCCATCAAAATGTTGTGTAGAAATTGTGACGATATGTTTAGTATTGCCCTTTTATCTATCGTAGTAAAATCTTCAAACATCGCATGTGTACAGCACAGGGTTATCTTTGACTTAACCCCCATGTGAAAAAAAAAAAGAAGAAAAATCATAAAATGATGCAATATTGTCAGTTCATATTATCAGTTCATATAGGAGTTAACAGTTAAATTATCTGATAACTGTTGCTTTTGTTATTAACATTTATTATTAGGACCAATTAATTTTTGTCCAGGCAAATTATTTGCCCATAGTGCTGGTTGTTTCAGGTCTTTGTTTAGACCACTGGGATAACGAAGTTATATATGCATTGTCATAGACATATTTATGTATTTCAGGTAATGATTCTTGCAAGTGGTTGCTAAGCGATGGGCGGTTCCCAGGATACGGTACATGGCAACCATACGGGTGTATGACACACAAGTATTCACAGGAGTAAGTTGAATCATCAAAATTGGCAGTGGTGTCCATTTATGTCAGGCCTTTTTTTTCAGATGTTGGGGAATGGGCCTTAAAATCATATTTTGGGGAAAATATTTTTCATTCAGGATAGAAAAATCCTGAAGTAAGATGCAAATTTTGGGAAAACTGCATGAATTTTAAAGGATTTTCAGTAAGAAAGGCACCTATG
The DNA here is from genome assembly GCA_021229015.1 of Solen grandis. NCBI lineage: Eukaryota > Metazoa > Mollusca > Bivalvia > Adapedonta > Solenidae > Solen > Solen grandis. The sequence goes on from CM037789.1 coordinate 15,908,587, forward strand.
AATAGCCCCTAATAAAAGAAGGAAAAAAAGCCCTGTATGTAAACATATATTGGAATGCTAAAATTATACTATGCAAGTATTTGAAAGAATGAGCAGAAAAGTCTACGAAATCTAGATCAACCCTCATACTTATATTAAAAAAAAATGTTAAAAGCAGTTAATTTCATTGACCTAAGTAAACGGCCCCGTAGTAGTTGTTCTAGTTAATAATTTTTACGTCGTCATAATTGGTAATACTAATATTTCCCATGTATGTAAACATATGTATACCAGTTTACCCGAAATGTGACTGTTAGTCAGATATGCATATCTACCTGATTTGTGATTGGGAATATTTGAGTAATTGTTTAACAGTTCACTTTAAATGTTCTTTTTTTTTTCCCTTTAGAGAAAGTAAAAATGACACTCCTTGTTAAGCCTGTGTTGTTTGTTGGCAGGGATGCGCGGATGTGCATGCATTACATCTCGTACTGGGGCGGCCATAATCACATCACGTTTCTGGGCGACTCCCGGGTACGCCAGCTGTACTTCAGTTTTGTCAACCTGCTGAGCAAGGAGCCAATCACGCCCCAGAAATACCACGAGAGTCGCGTCTTTAAGGATGACCATATAAATGCTAAAGTTGTATGTACCTTGTATTGCACATATTGGTTTTAAGTTGTACTATAGTTTAGATTGATTATTTTACAACCATTCAGTGATTCCTGGGTTAAACCAGTACTCTGCACCTGGGAAGGTCATGAAATATCTCAGCCCCTTAATGGGGTTTGAACCCTCAACCTTCAGATCTGCAGCCGGGTGTGGTACCACTGGACCACGGCATACCATTGCTTAGCAACTATTCTGATATTTGCTGTTATAATTTATTCTGAGCCTTTTACCAATTCGTATGGGATTACTATATATCTGCTTCTTAGAGTTAAGTGGAGGCTTTTTAGAATCCATGCATACTGTTGCATCTTGTTCCATCCCAATTTATCAATAGTTCGATATTTGCTCATTTCGTTGATTGAAAGTGGAGTTGTGGAGGTATTCATCCCCATCAGTGTCAGTTTTTTAGGTCTAAACAGTTTCACAAACAAATCCTGGTACTTGACTGCAAGGTCTAAAATATGGCCATAATAATCAGAAAATGATTTGCTAGCTATTACAATAAGAAGTGTGTCAGTGTCGATGTGTGTTTGTGTTTACAGGAGTTTGTCTGGATGCCATTTGTCAACACAGACATGTATAAGGTCTACAAGTCCTGGATGTTGAATGGTCCGCGTGACAGGCCGAACCTCATCGTCACGGGCAGCGCAACGGTACGTCAACACCCAGTCAGCACACAGTCAACACCCAACACCCAGTCAACACCCAATACCCAGTCAACACACAGTCTGATCATTCTGTCATACTGCCTTGTACTCAAAGTTACAAAGTTTCTACCCCACACACACAACCTATTTCTAAGAGATTTTTTTACCCCTACAGAATTTTATTCTGTAGAAAAAAAATATAAATAAAAAAAAAGAGAAACACTTCCTCTTTATTTGACAAACTAAGAACATTTTATTCACCTGATTCACTGAAGTGGGGGCTGTTTAGGAATCATATACTTCCTACATTCACATTTCATGAAGTCAAGGGGAGATGTACCGTCCCTGGTGGCCAAGTACTTAGAGCGTCCACCTCGGGAGTGGGAGGTCATGGGTTCAATCCCCGGTTGTGACATACTGAAGTTGTATAAAATGGTTCTGGTATAGCTCCCATGCTTTGCGCTCAGGATATAAGGGTAGTTCAAGGACTGGTTGGCCTGCTGTCAGGATAATGTGACTGGGTGTGGTATCATGCCACATGTCTATGGTGTGATACTGCGGTGTGGCAGCACTATATCTGTCTCAAGTTGACATCGTCTCCAAATGACTGAAATACTGTTGGTGGGATGTTAAAAACAAGAAACAACCCTAGGTTTGCTCATATTGCTTGTATTGCAGCTCAGATTCTGCACAGTCCACATGATGTAGAAAAATCCAGTTTCATATATCATTTAAAATTTATTTTTATTAAATCATAAATTTAACATGAATTTTCATGAGGTATTAAGCTAAACTTTTCATTTTACATGAATATTCATGAGATAATAAGCTAAACTTTTCATTTCACATGAATATTCATGAGATAATAAGCTAAACTTCTCATTTTGTATGAATGGGAAATACTATCTGATAACTTATCATCATCCTCTTTGATAGTTCCAAGGTTGGACCAGTACTTGGCTGGGGAAGGTCATTTATGAAAGAGTGATGCCAAGATGTGAATTTAAACCAAGAACCTTGTGCTGTCCGTGACAAAATGTGTATTGTAAACTTTTTAACTTTTCAATTCTTCAGTGGAGTATCAAGCATTACAACGCCAGCAAAGATGCTCTGAAAAATTTTGAAGGTAAGGATAGAATTTACACTGCACTTGTAATAACTAGAACACTTTGAACAAGTATTATGGAGGATGGGATTTTAGTTCATCTTAGTTTGTAGCATATATTACCCAGGGAGGTTGAGCTGTAATTACCTGTGGATGTTTTATTGTTTATATTTCAGTCTCCACAATTCTTAGTTAACAATCCTGCATTTTAATATTTGAGCAATCTTCATCAAATTTGGATTTCAGAGACAGTGTTAATAACAATGGCATAGTTTTGTCTGAGACTTGCAAGAATGGTGAACTTAACCATCAAAATTGTAAAGTATCAAATCTGTTGAATGTTGCCCATCATTTTTCTAATGCACAGATTTAGGTCTGTATGCCAATTTGTTAACAAGTGAACTAAAATTGTGAGCATTTAACGTATATTTCAACCCTATCACTAATATTATGAACATTTAAATGCTTCCAAATTTAGAAGGGTATTCAGAAACAGTTCAGGGAAGGAATGGGGATTACAGTCTCTGACTGTTTGTTTTAATTGTAAACAGCAATGGTGCACTTTTAAAGCAAGGAGTATTTTCTACAGTGAAGTGTACATGTAGTCACTTGTATTTCCAGCTAACCTGACCTTCATTGTGCCATACTTTGAGAAGATGAAAGACTCGACCGATATCATCTGGACTCTGCAAGGTATAAAGACATCTAGACTCTAGTGTATGATTTACCTGTATATACAGATCCTGTTTGTTTACAGATTGTATCATATGACATAATGCTCAAACAGCTGTTACTGGTTTCGTATAAAAATCACTATTTTCTCATATTTATAAAATATCAAATAACTTTTAGGCCAAATTACATCACATGCATTTATTCTGTATACATGTATATGCATAGTGTGTTGAACTCAAACAGCTGGATTAAATGTGTTTGATGCAACTAACTTTGACAAAAAAGATGCATTATTCATATGATGTTGAAAATGTTTGAAATATACACACGTTAAATCATTATTTTCAGTTTTTATTTGAAACTATTTTCTTGGTGTTAGATTACAAATAATAATTTGTTTACATACAGTTCATTCATTCATGTTTTGTTTGTTGTTATAATCGCATTTTACTGTCAGTTAAGGTCATATGATAAAAAGAATCTGACATGAATTGTTATTTAACCTTTTCCCTCATATAGACTCATTTTGACGCACTCAATAGGTACCACATAAAGCCTGATCTGCAGAAAACCACAGTTAAACCTTACCAAATTTAATTATAAAGTCCTCATTTCCAGACCACTGAGAAGCAGCGAACAGCATAAAACCTGATCAGCCTGCGAGTTACTTGCAGGCTGATCTGGTTTTATGTTGTTCGCATAGGTCTTTTCATGGTTTCCTCTATGAGGGAAAGGGTTAACTAAACTTTGTCATGAAAATGTTATAAAGCTAGCCTTCTATATATACGGATCTTGTTTGTTTAAGGGTTATAAGTCATTGATTTTGTGTCGGGTATTATCCATACACATGAACCCCAAATCCCTGGTTCATGAAATTGGGGCTATATAGGGATCACGTTCGTCATGTGATGTCACCTTCTACCCTCGTATTTCATGAAGACAAGGTGGGATGTTCAGGTGTTCAGGTCCCAGTGGCTGTGTGGTCAGAGCTTCCACCCCGGAATCAGGAGGTTGTGGGTTTGATCCCCAGCTGTGACATACCAAAGTTGTAAAAAATGGCAATGGTATAGCTCCCTTGCTTTGTGCTCAGATAGTTCCAGGACTGGTTGGCTCGGTGTCAGGATAATGTGACTGGGTGTGGTATCATGCCACATGTCAATGGTGTGATACTGCAGTGAGGCAGCACTATATCTGTCTCAAGTAGATACCATCTCCAAATGGCTGAAATATTGTTGAATGGATGTTAAGCCCAATAAACAAACAAACAACATATAGTTTGGACATCAAATTTTCTTGAACATTAATCAGTAAATAAATGTACCCAAGGAATTGCAAATAACCCTTTTTCTCATGAATATTTGTGTACAAATTTATAAATTAATAAATTTCAATTGACTGAATTTTTAAATGGTATTTGAAGCAATGATTTTTTTTTCTTTGCCATGCAGACTGTAAAATCTGAGCTACAACATTGTTTAACTGGAAGGATGTTTTATCTGGGTATGCTCTGTTTGCCAATATATCAAAATATGTCTAAATGAGGTTAGGGGTTAATACAGACTCACTGAATTTCTTTTATAAAGGAGTTTGTTGTCTGTCTAAATATTTATACCCCTGCCAAATGAAGTTGGGGTGGGGGGTATATAGGAGTCACCTTGTGGTTGGTCGGTCAGTCCATTTGAATTTTCTTGTCCGTAACATAATTTGAAAACTATTCATAAGGTATTACTTGAAACTTAAAATATAGACAGATGGTGACTAGGAGAAGTGCAGTGTCCAAGAACTGTAACTACCTTGTCCCATATTTGAATTTTTCCCCCTTTTTTTGTTGTTGTTTTTTTCTCTCCTGTATCAAAGCATTTTGCGGGGGTATTAATCACCTTCAGTAATAGAAGTATAAACTGCATGTGACTCCAGATCCTGTAGTGGAGAGAAAGCTGTCTGCTAACCGGACCATGATCACTAACGAACAGGTGGACAGCTACAACAAGGTGGCTCTCGACGTCTTGTGAGTGTCTTCAGGATTATCTTCTTTTTTTTTTATCCCATTTATATATAAAAAAAAAAAAAAAAAATGAACATGATTAAACAAAATCAAATTTTGGTCCACCGTCCCGGTGGCTGAGCAGGTCTAGCGTCTGCCTCTGGAGCAGGAGATCATGGGTTTGATCCCCGGCCGCAACATACCAAAGTCATAAAAGAAGGTACTTGTATAGCTCCCTTGCTTTGTGCTTAGCATATAAGAGTAGTTCCAGGACAGGTTGGCAGTTGGCCCGGTGTCAGGATAATGTGACTGGGTGTGGTATCATTCCACATGTCTACAGCGTGATGCTGCAGTGTGGCAGAACTATATCTGTCACAAGTAGACATCGTCTCCAAATGACTGAAATACTGTCACTGGGACGTAAAACCCAACAAGCAAACAAATTTATGTTCCATTTGACAGAGATGAATGAAATCAGATTTTGGTCCCATTGTTCATACAGTAAAACTCGGTCATAGCGAACTCATTGTGACCAATATAAGGAATTAGTATCTGATTATTAAATCCTAAGTTTATGCAATAATCTATTGTGAAGAAACCCACCACTTCAACTTTTGCCATAAAATGATATGCATTGTTTCCCATTTTGACCCATCTGTTGCAATATTAAGCTAGAGATCAAATACAGACAGAAAAAAAAAATCTAATTTGGTTCATGGTTTTATACAATGTGGACAAAACACAACAAGCACATCAGATTTGTAAGGTGCATTGAACAGTTAGTATTGTACGGAGAGAGTTTCCTTACTACAAGTAATTATACCCACCTTCTATTTACTGGTGGTTCTATTCCATCTGTTACTTTATGACTGGAAAATTGGCATGATACCTGTGGACTGTAAATCTGCCCTTGAAAATGACAGAAAAGAGCCAGAAACTCATATTCAGGGGCAGATAACTCAAAAAGTAGCATGGAGACCCCCATTTTTTATTCCATAAATTTGTTTCTAGTGTAATTTTCTATAATCATGCCAAGTTTAAAAAAAATCTGTTCGTTAGTTTTGATTTTCCTTCTTTGTCTATATAGTAAAATGGCACTATTGTGATAGATGCCTTTAAGTCTATAAAGACATGCATTTATTGTGAAATTCCTACAGTCATTTAATGGACCATACCGGTAATCATAATTTATTGATGGATGGATGACCTTAACGTGTATTATATATCACTGGCAAGTAAACCATTCTTGACTTCTGTCCCATAGCGCTCGGTCAAGCAGCTCCGCCAAAATCTGGAGCTCATCTCGGCTGGTGGCACAGGGTATGAAGAAAGAACTGACAGATGGGATGCACCTCTCACCCCTGGCTCTGCAGCTGGTCAGTAGACACCTGGCCTGTGTCATTAAACTCATCAGATTGAGATTTTCCAACTCAAAATTTTATAAATTTCAAATTTTCGTGATAATTTACCTATAGATTAAAACTGCTTTAGCAAGTCCTCACCGAATGTTGTCCTGTAAATTTTAAATCGTGTGTATCCATGTATATCTTCATCCAGGATTGTGTATTGACTTAAAATTTTATATTGAGAGGGAGAGAGCGAGTGTGTGTTTCAACAGTTGTTTGTATTGACCCTGTGCATATGCGTCTATTCATGATTGTTTTGTTATGTGCAATATGTGCCAACACATGATGTGCAATATGTGCCAACACATGATTGTGTAATTGACCCTGTGCATATATTTCGAAACCTGTTGGTGTTAACTGCATGTATTTCACCATGACGCGTGCGTATGTTTCAGGACGTCCAGATGTTAATGAACATGTACTGTAACAATCAGATGAATCATAACGACGGCACGTGCTGCAGCAACCCCGAGCCTGCCACCACTCTCCAGGTCATCGTGGCCGCGTTCTTCCTCGTCTGGTAATTTTTATACCTTCGCAGCATCAGTAGATCAGGGACATACTGTTTTGAGGCCTTTTTTTTGTCTTTTTTTTTTCTTCACAAAACTTGGTCACAGGTGCATGCACCTTGATGAGCTTTACACCCCCCCCCCCCCCCCCCTTTGCCATGACCTTGACCCCCAAGGTCTAAGTGGGGGGGCATGGCATTCATTCAAATGTAGTGCTTGTTCATTTTATATTTTGTCTTTTGTATTTAGTGTGGTCTTCTGTGCCTAAAATAATCAACACAGGTCCCCTTTGAATCTTTCTTCACTGAGATGAGTTGTAAGTACTGCTGACAGTTACAATATTTGGGCCTAGATGATTATCCTAGCGTTCCAATTTGCCTCCAGCAGGGTTTGTTTTTTTTACCCTTAAGATTTATCAAATGCTCCAATAATCAATATTTGAGCTATTATAGGAATATATCCTGAAGGGTAGATGGGGGGATGACGGGTGATCAAATTTTCGTTGCTGGGGGGCCCAAATACCATTAGAAACTTCTTGAAGGGTGTTAAGTTCTACTTTCAAAGCTGTTCGTGGGGTATAAATTGGATAGCAAAAATTGGAAGCAAGAAGGCTAATCAATACCCATTTAAGGGAGAAGTCAATAGGTGATTGATTATATTGTATTTTCTATAACTCTATACATGAGTATAGTAATTAAGATCAATATGATGTATGTATTAGCCCTTAAAGGAACAGGAATAGTATCAGAGATAAAAACAAACTGCCTAATAAGAATTGTGTATCATGAAACACAAAAGCCAGTAGAATGCCCACATATTTAAGGTTATCCATCCATTATTAAATTATAATCATGGTTCAATAATTATTATTGAGTTTTTTAGCCTTTATAGACTTTGAGCAAAAGAAGAAGCCTATAAATCCAGGTCAATAGATGCTTGATTCTGCACTGAATTCTTTTTTAAGCATTTAAAGGATCATGATTATAATGTAATGATTGATGGACTACCTTAAGCAAATTCACCTGATATGTTTAAAAACTGGCAGCCAAACACTCATTCACATACACCATCTTGATTGCTCGGGTGAAACACCAGTGTGTTTACCACTATGTTATCTGGACACCCTTTCCAGCTGGATGGTCAATGGTTAAACCCCAGGTGCTTCTTACCCTGCCTTTGATTAGAGATTACTACATGACTAAAACACTGATGGAATAAGAGTCAATTCTAAGGGAAACAAAGAAAAAACAGGAGGTAATGTTATACTGTATTATTCATTTCAGCATGGTGTCTACACTGGGTCTGATAATATACCGCCGTAGGATGCGTCGCAATGGCATCAAGATTAGGGCAGGTAGGTACACACACACACACCCCACCCTTGTCATGTCTGTCGCGGAGATACCAGTATTACTTGGTAAAATTGAAATACAGTCAAATCTGTAGTACAGATCATCTTTGAATATCAGCCAACCTGTGTATAAAGGCTAGGGATTGGATTCCTAGCAATGAATTTGTATAGAATTTAACCTCTGAATAGCACTACTTTCAGATAAAGACTAGTTTTTATATTTCCTAAAGTCGCCTTTGTTAACAGGTTTTAGTATAACTATAAAGGTTTTTGATTTCAGGTTAGCTTTTTTTTTCTTCGAAAAGAAAAATATCTTACACTCGGATTGAAACTTGAAATAATCACTTGACAGTTAAGTCGATATTATGCAACATGTAAATATAGAGAAAATAATTGTATCAGTTTGGACTACAGTTAATACATATTGTATATGGGAAAATATATATGCTCAGTTTTTCCAGAGAGTCATTTGCTTTAGATGTTCATGAATATTGTGGCACTAGTTGAAGGGGTTTCTTTTTAGCTCACATGAGCACAACGTGCTCAAGGTGAGCTTTTCTGATCGCCTTTTGTCCGGCGTCCGTCGTCCGTCGTCCGTGCGTCCGTGCGTGCGTCCGTGCGTGCGTCCGGCGTCAACAATTGCTTCAAACAACATCTCCTCCTAAACGGCTTGGCCAATTTGAAAAATATTTTGCAGGAATGTTCCTTGGATGAAGCTCTACTAAAGTTGTATAAATGGTTCTGGTCCATTGCATAATTAGGTCACAGGAGCTAAAAATAGATTTTAAAAATGCAAACTTTGAAAATCTTCTTCTGCAAAACTGCAAGGCCTAGAGTTTAGATATTTGGTATGTAGCATCATCTTATGGGCCACTACCAAGATTGTATAAATCATAGCCCTATGGTGATAAATGACCCCGCACCAGGGGTCACTTGTTTTACATAGAGTTATATAGAAAAATCTTAAAAAATCTTCTTCTATGAATCCATAAGGCCTAGAGCTTAGATATTTGGTATGTAGCATCATCTTATGGGCCACTACCAAGATTGTACAAATCATAGCCCTATGGTGATAAATGACCCCGCACCAGGGGTCACTTGTTTTACATAGAGTTATATAGGAAAATCTTAAAAAATCTTCTTCCATTAATGCATAAGGCCTAGAGCTTAGATATTTGGTATGAAGCATCATCTTATGGGCCACTACCAAGATTGTACAAATCATAGCCCTATGGTGATAAATGACCCCGCACCAGGGGTCACTTGTTTTACATAGAGTTATATAGGAAAATCTTAAAAAATCTTCTTCCATGAATGCATAATGCCTAGAGCTTAGATATTTGGTATGAAGCATCATCTTATGGACCACTACCAAGATTGTACAAATCATAGCCCTATGGTGATAAATGACCCCGCACCAGGGGTCACTTGTTTTATACAGAGTTATATAGGAAAATCTTAAAAAATCTTCTTCTATGAATCCAATAAGCCTAGAGCTTAGATATTTGGTATGTAGCATCATCTTATGGGCCACTACCAAGATTGTACAAATCATAGCCCAATGGTGATAAATGACCCCACACCAGGGGTCACTTGTTTTACATAGAGTTAAATAGGAAAATCTTAAAAAATCTTCTTCTATGAATCAATAAGGCCTAGAGCTAAGATTTTTGGTATGTAGTAGCATCTAATGGTTCATTACAAAGATTTTCAAAGTCTTGGCCCTACGGTGATAAATGACCCTGCGCCCAAGTCTTCTCTGAAACCATATGGCCATTTGCTTAGATATTTGGTGTGTAGTATTGTCAGGGGTAAAATGTTTTAGATTAAGTTATATCAGAATCCTTGTCTGTTTAAAAACCTTGACATCAGTTGAAGCAATGGTACTCAGGTGAGCGATTCAGGGCCATCATGGCCCTCTTGTTTTTTTTTTATTACTTATTCTGCATTTATCACAAGTTAGAAATCCTTTATAAAATCAGTGGTGTAATACCTCAAGTCAGCATGCAAAATGGGCACACCAGATCTAACTAGTGTCAGAACCTTTACTTACCCAGTCTTTTCATTAATAAATATAACAACATATTTAAAAGAAAAAAAAAAAAGATTTTGCCATGGGTCAAGGGGGATTTTGGACATTCAAAACTCCAAATATTGCCAAAAACAGCCAATTTTTAATTGATTTTAATGGATGATTTTGATCTGTAATCGGTTAATAATGAAAACTCAGCTTACCTGAACATGTATTTTGTTCAGTAAGGTATCAGAAAAATAATGTGTAAACTGCTGTCTGTTACAGAAAATGGGTCAAGAAATGGTAACGGAGGATCACCGCCCGAGGAACAGGCCCAGTCCCTGTACGAGATCTTAACCTCCCTCTCAAAACTGGGCCTAATCATGGCCTACTTCTACCTGTGTGACAGGTAAGTTGAGACAGTTTGAATGGAGGACCAACTATTACAGATCAATCTCTACACAGTGTGTGGCAACAAAAAATCCATCAGTTCATAAAACAATGTAAGGTTCAGTTAATTAATATTCATCAACTCATATATTTGCTCATGAATATTCATGAGGTAAAGGGTCAACTCAATGTACTGATGAGCAGTGGACATGACAGGCTTTCTATGGTATTGTTCTTGTTGTATTTATATTCCCTTGTTTCACAAAGGAAGTGTCTCACCTCGTATGTTGACTGTTCCAGAACCAACTTCTTCATGAAGGAGAACAAGTACTACACGCACGTGAACTTCTTCCTTCCATTCGCCTACGTCATGATCCTGGGCTTCTTCTTCACGGAGAGTACAGACAAGGTAGGAAGACCGAGTGGTTAGAGTATCTGCCTTGTGACCAGGAGAACACACAGTTAATTCCCTACTGTAGGATACCATAGTTGTCAAAAATTGTACTTAAATATCTCCAGGGATTAAGTTCTATATTTAATTAATCACTTCATGGGTCTATACTGAAATTGGGAAAACAAAATTGGTCCCATTAAAAAACAAGGCCTTGAGAGGTGATAAGGAATAGACCTAGCCCAGAAAAAGGGCTAGTTAGGAAATCCTAGACTTACCACCTCTGCACAAACAAGTTTTACTGTTAGAAAATAAACAGCAAATAATCGCTTACAAAGTTGACCACTTCTGTGTAGATTTGATTTCTATACAACTACTGAACAATTGTATTTGTAACTGGGTACAAGTACTGAAATGTGGATAATAAGGCTTTTAGGTATTAGATATAAACCGGGGTGGATGCTTCAAAAATAAGACTTCAATGGGTAGACTGGTTATATCGTGGGTTTTATCTGATGTACCAATCTTGGATCTGACCTGCTGTTAAGGGACACTATATTAAATCTATATTTATATGATTGTTTACACTGATGGTACTCCGGTTAACATGTTTTACATTATTAAGACTAGAAACTCCATTTTATGTATATGATATGCAAAAGGCTACTGTTTCATTCTACGTAAATTTGTTCTTTTTTTCTCTCTGTCCCACAGACTGAAGTGTTGAATCGGGACCAGACAGATGAG
>CM037789.1:15920556-15970556 GCA_021229015.1 Solen grandis
ACATAGAGGATAATTGTTTGTTTGGGGTATAAGATCGATTTATAATTTCATCGAATGAACATAAAAAGTGATCTTTTTATGTTCATGAATGACATTATATACCAATCTTTCACCAAAACAAACTTTTTTTTCTTTTTATTCAATGCTTTAAATGTGTGTTATTCACAAAATACGTCAAAATGACTGGATTACCAGCGTGCGTGACGTTACTGATGGCGTCACTTCTTGCGTAAAACCCAGCACAATTCACAGTGAAATTATCCGGATATAATCCACTGCTATTTCTAGATAATCCATCGAAAAGCATTAAATAAATTTCTCTAGCAAATACAAACTTGCGTTCGCTACGCTATTAATTGAAGAAACGTTTAATAAGCTCTATCTTGCATACTAAAATAGGTATGCGGATTTAAACATGATAATAAACTTGGGAGAGAACATGATGACTTTAGAGTAACACAGAGGCGTACTTTTGTTCAGAAGTCGCAAATTAACCACAATATTCCAGAATATGAAAAGACTAATAAAACACTATGTAAACGTCGCTACAGTACAAACACGCTATATTTAGAGGCACATAAGTGGGTTATATAAAATGGTGATGTTCATAATGGATATCGAAATCGAGGATTACATAATACAATTTTGAATGATTTCGGTCAATCTACCTCTATCTATTTACCAGAAGTGAAAGTAAATGTTGGAGTGATTTAGACTTTTACATTGCAGTAATGGTCAGCGATATTGTGATTATTTTTAATGGCAATATCGCTGACTGGCCATTTCTGCAATGTAAATATCCAAGTTATTCCAAAATTTACTTTCACTTCTGGTCCATTTTTCGGATTCAAGATGTATCAAATGAATAAGCAGACATAGGGAGATACATAATTGTATATTTCAATGGAGATATGCATATTCAATTGATTCCGTAAGTAGAGTGTAGAGATTTATTCGAAAGATTTGAAACAAATAAGTTGAAGCAAGTCGACCCAAAAATTGTGACTGTCTTGTTGATATTTATATATATATATATATATATTGGGATTTTTTTTAAAGTCCCTGCGGTCACAAATGTGGTTGTATGTAACATCAAATTTCGGCATCGATTTCATTCGTCACAAAATTTATGTTAACATAATTATATGCTTGATTTCCAACACATATTTGTAGCACCTGATGCGCATATGATTATTATTATTTTTTTACAGATGTTAAAAATGTGATATAACATATGGGGTCTACACAGGATCCGACTTTCACTTAAATTTCCGAAATTTTGTAAGTTCTTTTAGAACTGTCAATAGATAACAACCAATCAATAACCTGGATGTCTTGCAAAGACTAGCTTGCTGAACTGCAATATTGAACAATGTTCAGTATCATAATGATATTAATATGTTGGTCACGTGACTTGCAGGTGTACCTGACGCTCGTGTCCCTGGCCGTCTTCATAATCCCTGCCATCATCATCGCCACGTGTTATATTGTCATCGTCTGCATCATCTGGAGTAAGTCGTCCCTCAAGGTCAAAAGCAAGCCGAGAGCCAGATGTGATCGGGATAAGAAATGCATTTCCTATAACGGTGAGACAGAAAAGATTTTAGCATTACTTATCATTTATATTTTGATTTCTATGGAATTTATCGACAGCGACGTGGAGCAAAGCGCTGAAAAATTATAATAAAGTTTAAAATATGAACGATATCTTTTTTTTATTACAGCTTTCCTCGTACGCCATACAGATTCTCTTTGTGAAACCGACTCCTGATTGGTTGATAGTTAAACGTGATGTTTTAGTATGGTTCAACTGTCTTACAAATAAAATCTGCATAACACAAAGTAATATCTACTAGTATTAAAGAGCAAGCGTAATTCAATAAATGTAGAACATCCCACATCTCCTGGGACACCCTTACTTGCGTTCTTTAGTGATAAGTACTTTATTTACTGATAAAATCATGTATAAGGTTATCTAAAAACACACGTAAGTATTTCAAAATATCTGAAAGTTTAACTACTTGTCTAGTGTTCTAGTATATCGTATCAAAAACGTTTTTTTATTTATTTATTTATTTATTTATTTTTTTTTTTTTTTGTTTTTTTTGGGTTTATCCCGTTTTTTAATTTTAACCATATAGATGTGTTGCTGTGGTTACTGATATAATACATGACGTACCTATACAGTTGATCAGTATGAGCACATGAATAAAATTCCCTTTAACATTTTTTTAAAATTGAAGGCTTGCCTTGTTTATCAAGTCTTGACCCCGGTATAATAACCAATCAACTTAGAATTCACTGATTTAATTTTAATTAGCTTTTACGAATTGTTGGCCCACATTTGCAAGTGTTGTTTACTACTGTATGCTTCTAGGGCCCAAGCAGTCTTTCCACAACAATTTCAGACGATGTGAAACCAGAGATATGGTGATACTGAAAATAATCCCAATATATATCGATTGTCAAGTGTATATCTTGATCAAGGGAATATCAACTATTCCGATATATACGTAACCTCGCGCTCATACGTAACTAAGCCGGTTTGAATAATCGACGGCACCCTCTGGGCATTCTACGAATTACGAGCTTGCAAATTCTTTGCGATGGCCTTGCAGGCTCCCTAATAATGTGATATGTGAATTATGTGTTTAGAAGATCTGTTAGGCAAATAACCAAATGCTTGAAATGTAAGGACATGGTATGAATTTTAATTCTGTAAATACGAGAAAAATTGTGCGATTTTACAAATTCTATAGGCATCGTCCGAAAAGTGGCCGAGGCTCAAGTTGATGGTCACGAGTTTCTGTTGATTTTGAGTCAGATAAGCTGGTGCATACTGCAAGTGCTATGTGGATTTATTTCCTGCATATCGTATGTGTAACCAGATTGGAATATGGTATCTTTGTCAGTTACACGAACCTCCTGTTCGAGTCAGCCGGGAACGAGTCACATGACTTTTTTTTTTTTTTTTTTTTTTTTTGTCATTGGCTCAGAGAAGATCAATTTATGACATTGCGGAAGGTTTTCTGTTAAGTGATTTCGTCTTGTTTTGATTTTACATATATTCTTTAAGGAATTATATCAAATCTGTCGCTTAATTAGCATTTTACATTATATAAACTATTACACTACATTGAAGCTTAGTATTCGATTTATTCAATTATTTATTGCTACAAGGGTGGGCTTTTATATTGAATAAACATTTTCACTAAAATTAATAAATATGTTTGTACATTTAGATTCGTTTTTAAGTTACTTGTTCATTTTATTAAGATGACGTCTTGTTTTAACATTAATTTCTAGAAGGCTTGTCCTATTATCATTTTGTTGTTGTTGTTGTTCATTGACTGACCCCTTCAAGAAAGGTTTGACTGTGTATGCAGTATTTTTTCTCTCGTGATGTTTGCAGGGACCCTGAAAGTGCAGTTCAGCGACAATAAGACCCAGTCAATGAGTGCCTCAAGCTCCCGTGGAGTTATACCCAAGGCCAAGATTAAAACTATCAAAATGACGTTTGTCATCGTCTTAGGTAAGCAATGTAACTGCTACCAGTCCCGGTTGCCGTGTGGTTAGAGCATCCGCCCCGGAAGTCGTGGGTTCGATCCCTGGCCGCGACATACCAAAGACTGGTATAGCTCCCTTGCGTGGCGTTCAGCATATATGGGTAGTTCAAGGACTGGTTGGCCCAGTTTCAGGATAATGTGACCTGGTGTGGTAGCATGCTACATGTCTACGGCGTGATACTGCAGTGTGACATCACTATATCTGTCTCATGTAGACATAGTCTCCAAATACTGTCAGAGGGACGTTAAAACAAATAAAGCAAACAATTAATTCTGTTCTGACTTTTGCTTAGACCGTCTTCTATTGGTAAGTTCAATTGCAGCTAGGCATACTGCTAACACGGGATTTTTTAATGATTTTCTACCCACGAACATAAACGTTTTATTTTATGCTGACTGATAGAATACTGTGTTCTATCAGCAAGATAAAATATATCCCACAGTGTGAATGATATAGATCTCCGGGAACTTTTTTTACTTATATTATTAAAGGCTATTGTATGAGTAGGCGCAGTAGTAGGCTCTAAAAAGTAAACAATAAAATGTTTGTTTGGGTGAATATGGAATGTATCGTATCTCGAAGTGATACAATTTTCAAATTTTCACTCGCGCTAACGTAAGATATATTCCATATTCATACAAAACAAACATATGTCTTTTTTATACTCACCTTATGTGCTGGCAGAGAGTAACATGCGCATGCGCATTGTATTACCATTGCGCGTCGACAATGTTCCGGCTCAGGCATATTTTACTGATAGATAGTATTTGAATATCGTCCTTGAAACTAAACGTTTTTTACGCATTTTCGGGGTATTACCGATTTTAATGTAATTCAATCAAAAGATGAGAATCAAAATCACTCTCGAATTGGCATGCATAGAGGTGGTGTCGTCTCAAGTTTTCCTCCGTGTTGTTTGTGTCAAATTTAAATCGTAATGAAAGATACCATCAGACAAAGATCGTGTCTTCAGAGTGCAAGGTTTAAATTACTATCATTTTCACATTTCTGTAATAACTGATTTCCATTTATTTCTCATTCCTATGGTCCTATGGTAAAAGAAACAGTTGGCTAAGCAAGAAATGAGAAAAGCAGAGCTTTTTTATGCCCCCTTTCGAAGAAGAGGGGGTATATTGCTTTGCTCATGTCGGTCGGTCGGTCCGTAGGTCGGTCCGTCGGTCTGTCGGTAGACCAGACCTTGTCCAAGTGATAACTTAAGTTCTATTTGACCTTTAAGTCTCAAACTTCATGTGGTTGTTGCTCATGATTAGTAGATGACCCCTATTGATTTTGGTGTCAACATCCAAAGGTCAAGTTCACAATGTCACATGTTGATATATTGTCATTATATAAATGTCTTGCCCAAGTGATAACTTCTATTTTATTTTTACTCTTAAGGTCCTAACCTCATGTAGTTGTTGCTGATTTGTTAATTTTTATAATAAACATAGAGCACTAAGTCTTAATGTTTTGTTTGTTTATAACTGACAATGTTCTTTCACTTAAACCTTTGTGGACTTGTGTAAATATTTCTCCAGCCCATTTATTTCAGTAAATGTTTAGTTCCACATTTTAGCACATTATATTTTCACTCAAATTTTTGAAGTTTGAGAATTTTTTGTGACAAGCCAACATTATGAAAGCAAACTCCTTGCATGTAATATAGCTATATACATATTATGGCATATGAGGGGGGCATATATGTTTCACAAGCATTTCTTGATTTTTATTGTGTCGCCTGCATAGCATGGCAGACACATAGGGATCACTTTGTCCGTCGTCGTCGTCGTCGTCGTCGTCGGCGTCGTCGGCGTCACACTTTCTTGTCCGGAGCATAACTCGAAAAGTATTTGAGGTATCACCTTGAAACTTAAAACATGGATAGATCACATTGAGGTGGAGTGCAGTGCACAAGAATGATAACTCTGACTTTCGTATTTTCTGAGTTATTACCCTTTGTTGATTTTCAGTCTTAATTTTTGTCCAGGGCATAACTCAAAAAGTATTTGAGGTGCTGACTTAAAACTTTATAGATCTCAATGGTCTGAGTGCAGTGCACATGAATGATAACTCTGTTTCTCTTTTTCCTTGAGTTATTGCCCTTTGTTGATACTCAGACTTCATTTTTGTCTGGAGCATAACACGAAAAGTATTTGAGGTATTACTTTGAAACCTCACAGGTGGAAAGATCTCATGGAGTGCATTGTGCAAGAATGATAACTGTTGTATTTTTGGAGTTATTTCCCTTTGTTTATTTTTTTGGATTTAATTCTTGTGTGGTGCATAACTTGTAAAGTATTTGAAGTGTTGCCTTAAACATTTATAGTAGATAGATCTCATTGGTCTGAGTGCAGTACACAAGAATGATAACTCAATAATGATAATGAGGACTACAAACTTGCAACATATATATAATTAACGTCATAAGTGCTTAATGACGTCATAATTTTTCTTACAGTTAATGTTTTGAATTCATAGTCATTCTGACACTCCTCTGATGAAGACTGTATAGTCGAAAGTGCTTGGGAAAATTATTACATATTGCACTGTTTGAATATTTTATTCCCCCCCCCCCCCCCCCAAAAAAAAA
Organism: Solen grandis; assembly: GCA_021229015.1. NCBI lineage: Eukaryota > Metazoa > Mollusca > Bivalvia > Adapedonta > Solenidae > Solen > Solen grandis. The sequence goes on from CM037789.1 coordinate 15,926,714, forward strand.
AAAAAAAAAAATATATATATATATATATATATATATATATATATATATATGTGTGTGTGTGTGTGTGTGATTTGGTGTTATTTTGTACCTCACAAAATAGATTATGCTTTATCAATAATTTGTCAAAAGATCGATTTTCTAGTCAATTCTTTCATCAAACATGCTTAAATGCAGGCGACACAAGTGTTCCGAGGAACACCCACATCTAGTTAATTTTAATCTATACTTATTTTAATCAAAGTTTTGTATGTAAACAGCATGTGCTTAACAGCGCAGTTGCCGTACATGATAGCTATAATGATGAAATCATCATTGATAAAATTCATCATATCAAAAAGCAATTAATGACATACTGATTGTGAAAATGCATAACTATAATCTGGATTATAAAACAATACAAGCCAAGTAAAATAATTAATCATCAATGGGACTAATCAAAGAGTGTACTATTTTGCTTCCTTGCGCAGGAGTCGTGTGTTAGGAGGCTTAAATTCAAGCGAGCGGCCACGCTGCGTAATACGGTCACTCGGTATCAAGTGAGGCCACGATAACAAAAAAAAAGAGACTGTCAGCATGATTTACAGGATGAATATCCATAATGTAATTCTAATTCATTTAATTAAGCAGGGTGAAAGATAAAAAGGTCATACGACGTCAAAAACTCAACACGTTTTCCTGCATCTCATGTTAACAGTAGTAAGTCAGCTGAACTCTCTCTTTATTTCATGATTTTCTTAGAGCCTTCAGCACTTTGATTTGTTTCATAATGATCCGAAGTGAGGTTTTATCCATAAATTGCATACCTGGAGTTCATGACTTTACTTCAGTTTTAGTGAACCTTATGTACACAGCATCCATACGCTACAAAGCGCGGAATGATACAGTGCAGTGAAAACGTCTGCGGTGCTTATACAAATCAATAATGCCTACATTTGATTGACCGGTACGTAAGACTGGCTAAAAATAGCGACCAGGTTTCTGTGAATGATTTGTTACTGCTTTGAAAGTATTCCAGCAGGGATAAACCACAAAAAAATAATCCCAATCAAGGAACTGCTAGTTGTAATGTTGAGATAGGCATAAATTGGAACAGCAAAGGGGTCAAGTAGCTTCCACATCAAATGGATCATTTACTGCTAGGTCGAGCATATTGCTTCTATTTGCCCATATATCTATCAGATTGACCAAACAAGGAGACATTACATGTAAGAGATGCACTTTACGTATGGTGAATGCAACTGGCTTGCGACACACACTTTTCTTTCATAGTACAATTTATTTCGCTTCATTGATACTTTTCTCGCTTACGCATCGTTGTAGAGTTATCATTCGTTTTGTTCCGTGACAACTTCTATAATAACATGATAAATAAATCATACAAAGAAGATTTTTTTAGCATACTTTAATTTTGTATAACAATGGTAAGAACAGACAGGTGCACGTATAGCTTACCCGCAAGAGGGCGTTGAATTTGGATATCCGGCATTGAAATTCTCACGGGCAGACGCTGAAGCCGAGAAAACCGACCAACCGGAAGATATGATTTTGTTATTTTTGGTGTTTCTTTTCTTTCTTCTCCAGCATTCATCTTCTGTTGGTCGCCATATTTTATATGGGACCTACTCTCCGTATACCAGTTCATACCGGTCAGTCAGCAGACGATTGCCATCAGCACGTTCATCCAAAGCCTGGCTCCACTCAACTCTGCCGCCAACCCCTTGATCTACACGCTCTTCAATACGGCCATGTGCAAACGGATTTTTCGACGCCAAAAGCAGCCGACATTTAGTTCCCCGCCAAATTCGTTTGGACATAGTGTAGCTTGTAATACAAATGTGTGATATTATCTAGTTACCGGCATATCTATATGTATAAATATATTATTATGGTTTCGTTTCACTGAACGGGAACAATAAAAAAAAAATAGCCATTGTTAAAGTTTGAGAATACTATTCTCCTCTGCTGTGTATCTGTCTGATTATGCATATTTAACTATATTCATACATTACTAGATGTAAACATAGTAATTGTCGAGTCTTTGAATATTTATATTTCATATTGAAATTAGTCCCTACATAGGCCTACCTTTTAAATATACTTTTGTATCCATGTTTGTTCTAACCATATACCATTGGCACCAGAGCCGCGTGGAACCAAATTTCATTAGAACATGTATATATGCATCATTACTCATATCTATATGTAATCGTGTCTTTTTTGCGCCTCTTCTTGTAAGGCTGTTTGGGTGTCGTGTGATACACCTATAGTTAACATTCTTTAAAACAGATAAATTACAGTGAATGCGAATATTCGTTTGCACGATGCATCTACGAAAGTTGACACCAATTTTCTCTTCTTTTAACTGTATGTTACACGGAACAAACCCGCGCGTTTGACGCAATGCGTTAAGATACGCACGGCGACGACTTGATATAAAACATCATTCGTAAGACCGTCGTGGTCATACCCGACAGCAGATCCGAGATGTGTGGGTTCGAACCCAGTACGATCCCAGGCGCAAAGTACTTGTCCAACCCAGGAAGCGTCGAGAGGGATTAGTAAGCTGTATTGAGACCTTGTTTCCAAATCGGCGAAAAATAAGAAAATGTTTACGGAAAAAAATAGCTTATTTTACATTATAACAGTTCAATTAGTAATGACAATGACATTTGCGTTTTTAAAGTAAGCAAATCTCATCTGATAACTTAAGTAGCAACTGACCGTCAATGGACCAGTCCATTGTTTATGGGTGTAAAACTATTTACATTCCTTTCGTTGTAAATATTCATTACTGACGACATATATATATAAACTTAAAAAAAAATATATAGATGTTGTGAAATTAGCTGGTTTTATCACTCAATATATTAACCGTTCGTGGGAGTAGCGTCGTCTTTAAATATAGCTTGACACCTGTAACCTCATTTCACCTAGATACAAGGTGAAATTTTTTTGGTGGTTTTAGCGTCTTAGATGTTTTCAGATAAATTTATGATAACATATATGAGACCACCTTCTCCTGAGGCTGGCACATGAACAAAGTAAATAAAGTATTCTGTTTGTAAAATTGATAACCCCCCCCCCCCCCTCGCCAAAAAAAAAGAGTTCCGTTTCTGGTCTCCAGCAAATAAAAAGAGTGTCGGTAGGTCGGCATTTTTTTTTACATGAAACGAAAGGTGAAAAAAAGGAAAATGTATTTTGAAAGGCGGAAAGGTAAAAAAAAAAAAAAAAAAAAATTTAAGGGTCGGTCGGGAGACCAAAAACGGAACTTTTTTTCCCTTACTTTATGCCTGACTTGTGTTGTATTTATGAGCTAGTTAAAGATTAATTATATCAAAAAATGTTATTTATATAATATATATTAATATTTGAAATGATAATTTACTTTGTGAAAATCAACAATAAAATATTCTGTGTATCTGTAAATGAAGATTCGTTCGGTTATGATATGTGTTTTTTTTTTCTCGCGGAATTTTTGCCTTGACCATGTGAGATGGTCTAATCTGCAATTATTGTTTTAAAACAATCATGACGTTTTGTACTTTCAGATGATAAAGAAGATTTGATTGAGTTAGGAATGAACTGTTGAGCTAGTTCATAAAGTTTAGATATAAGGCATTTTCATACCAGGCCATAAAATATATTGCTCACAATCTATAAATAGAGACTGTGACGTCACTACTTACTTATCGGTGTTGATATGGCGGAGGATAAGGCTAGTGACGTCATCTCTGAGCTACTTACGCCCATATATTTCATGCTAGATCAAACTCCTGGAACTACTACACTTCCGCTGATAAGTCACAACGAGTAAGGCTGGTCTTGGGCGGATTTATGTTTTTAAATTCGAGTATTTCATGTATCAATATAGGTAAGTTCATAGCTGTCTTTAACTACACGATATATAGTCACGATGGCGGAGCCCAAGTGAGTATATATATATATCGTGTACATGTAGTTAAAGGCATCTATGAACTAACCTATTTAGCAAATGGCATTTTTCTTCCACTAGAAACGAACTTCAGAAAAGTGTGAACTAAGTGGTTGCATAGTCTCGCTGATTGATTTTTAGACGGCGACAGCCGTCTATTTTATGCTGAAAAACGAAATCGGGCCACCTATTTTCCACGGCAAGTTTGACTGTAACTCTCCGCGCTTATTGCGGATCCATGCAATGCACTAACGAATACGAGTGGAATTTGTTACACAGACGTTTAAATCATAACAGTGACGGTTTATAATGTGTTCTTGTTTGTTAACATGTTTTCTTTTACCATTACTTTGCACTGGAAGCATCATTTTTAAGCGTGAAAAAAATATCCGTGACATTTCTTAATCAGAACAGCAACCCATCTTACGTACATGAAGATCTTAAAAAGAAAAAGTAGTGCTCCGTATGTTTAATTAACCTAAGTAGTCCACATAATTTGCATGATGGCGAGTTAGGTTCCTCCCAGAGCATTTCTTAACTTTGAAATAGAAAGGCAAACATTCTAATATCTTAAATAATCAAATACCTGGTCAATTTCTACACGTACACAACAACAGATAGAATGTATACATCAAGTTCGCTAGTACTGAAGAAAGAGAATGACCTTTAGGTTTGCAGCTTTTTTATGAATGAAAGGTTCATGACCCTTATTCCGGATTAATATGTAACAAAGAGCGATTCCAACTACCTCTGTAGCAACAGCGTGTGGAGTTTTTGTCGTCATATGGCCGCTTCGATAACTTCAGAAACGCTGGGTTTAGAATGTTAATCCCGTCGCCGTCTCTCAGCGCGTTGTGCATTTTGATTAACAAAAAAGTTGAACTATGCGTTATATTGTCCACGGTGATTAACAAATACTAGCACCTGATTGGACGAGTGGAAAATGCCATGTGCTAATATGTTTTATTTCATTTAGATAATGGTTATAATTATGAAATACGTAAATAATGAAACAAATATTTCATACCGGTAATTAAATGATTTACCTATCGTCACGTGAGTTAATTTGTGACAGTGGTTAATGTAGCGTAGCGCGACGTAATCGGTGCGGTGAGTTTACGGACTAACGTGCGTTTAGATGCAGTTATAGTACTTGCGTGTAAATTATGAATATGCATTCTAACACTGATTTTCACTGTGTGTCATAAAGACGTCGTCCATTAGTTTGCCAAAATAAGTGCATTTACATTTTTATCAGAAACTTTGTTTCCTCTTTGACAATGTATACATACTTTGTGTTGTACGGTCATACTGAGCATTACGTGTAATAATTTAAACACAAGAATGCTTGTTATTAATTTGTGTAGATGTATATAATAAATTGTTGAAAACGTTGCGTCATTTGAGTCTCGTTATTGCATGCCTTGTGCATGCATGCGGCCTTTTCCTTTCTTTGTTGTCAATCGTGGAGTAAATTACGAGACAATAGTGGCCATGAAAATAATAACTATTTTAGAAGCGAACGCTCTAACCACTCGGCCACAGGGAAATTAAGACACTTCTTATTACCACATCAAAATCATATTTTATCGAAAATGTTCTGCCGATAATTTCGTTTTCAGACTCTGTTGATGTGAACCCTAACGTTTCGTTTGCTTTCATTGTGACCGTTACAGTTTTTACTCATTATGGTATTACTTTTGCTGTATCGACAATAAAATTTGCAGAGTTTCCCTGTGCAACGCTGTAATATTCCAATTTCCTGCCTTCGGACTGATGACACATGGCTTTCTGATATTATCCAACATTAAAATGTATAACTTCTACATCTCTTCAACACTTGTCCCACTTTTTCAGCTAATGTTGCTCTTCTTCAGTCCATATTCAAGATTTTATCCAAATTTTCGTATTTTGCACAGGTTATTTTATTATTATTATTATTATTATTATTTTTATTATGGTTTCCTGAGGCGTGTGTTCCTACGGCCGATCTCAAAGGTGCCGCTGCGGTCTAACGTACGGTAAGTAAATAGTTCATTATAAGAAATACATGTAATACCTCTATTATACTGATTCTCCATTTCTGAATTAATAATTTCAAAATAAGAGCGTAGTTCAAATACTTATGAATTCCACATATTGGTTAATACACTACATGTGTCATGTTTCAGTTATGCAACAAGTCGATATAAAATTAAAAAAAAATGCATGATGAAGTCATGGGCGTTACTAGGCATACTCTGCCAGGCATATTCTCCCGGGCGTTAAAATAGAAATCAATGAGTGCAAATTTAGCATACAAAAACGCAATAAAACCCGTTGCCTGAGAAGAGGTATCGAGTTTTATTGCCATTTGAGAAAAAAAAATGTAGGGATTACATGTATATATATAGGATATATATAATATGCCCCTACATATTCGATAATAGGTCAAAACATGACAAAAAAAATGCGTGCCTGAGTGGCAAACGTAAAATAAAAACATACTAGACTCATAGCCACTTACATTATCTAATTGGAATTTAGTCACAAGATACATGTACTTACTTCGTCAAAATAGTCCTACAACACAATGTACCTTGGGTTGTCGCTCTGTCGCTTGTTGAGTAGATATCAATTTCCCGATGCAAATTTTAAGGAAAGACATTCGAGGATACGACGACAATTAACGCCCTTTGAACCTCGTTAGTATTAATAAACCTCGCATCAATTCAAGTTTTGGACAAGCAACAGCGCGACATCGAAGTGAGGATTTAAGTGATCCGAACAGGATACCGTAGAAGGGCATTTGACTCCATATGTAGACATTTGTTTCCATAGTTTCCTTACCGACAGCCAAAAGCTGCTCGATTGGCGTTTACTTTTAATGCTATCGGACGTACTCTCCAAAAGACCTTGAACTAGAATTGCAATACCCCTGCATCCCAATTTGTCATCATATAATGCGAGTGTACATGTAGGTAGGCGACGAGCGGGATTCCTGTGCGCCCTCACTTCTGTAAAGCGGGGCGATAGAATAATATGGAAACAGAATACATTTACCTGGTTTGACGCTAGTTGACCTTATATGGCAACAGACTAGATTTACCTGCTCCTGATTGACTCTTGTTGACCTGATATGGCAACAGACTAAATATACATGCCCCTAGTGGACCCTGATTGACCTAATATGGCAACAGACTAAATTTACCTGCTCCTGGTTGACCCTGATTGACCTGATATGGTGACAGACTAAATTTACCTGCCCCTGGTTGACCCTGGTTGACCTGATATGGCGACAGACTATATTTACCTGCCCCTGGTTGACCCTTGTTGACCTGATATTTCAACAGACTAAATTTACCTGCCTCTGGTTGACCCTTGTTGACCTGATATTTCAACATATTAAATTAACCTGCCCCTGGTTGACCCTTGTTGACCTGATATGGCGACATACTACATTTACCTGCCCCTGGTTTTGATCCTTGTTGGCCAGTTTGACTTGACTTGACTTGACTATTTGATTTTACCGTTGCTTCAACAGTATTTCAGTCAGGTAATTACAAGTGGAGGAAGACCCCGAGTGCACGGAGGCATCCGGGTAGAACCACCGACCTACCGCAAGCCAGCTGGAAGGCTTCCTCACATGAAAATCTGAATGACCTTGCCGAGATTCGAACCCACGCGGTGAGGGGCTGAGTGAATGTTTAAGTCAACGACTTTACCCTCTCGGCCACGGATGTTGGCCAGTTTACGGAAGCACTTGCACAGAAAATAATGCTACTGTTTGATTCATTTATTTCGTGAAAGTTGAATGAAAGAGACGAGATAAAATACATTTTCTGTCAGAGGAGGAGACTTACAATATGAGTTAGTTGTCAATGTTCGAGAGGTTTTTGGTATGAATGTGTTTCTTTGGACATAGTTCAAACATTGTTTATAGCAGTAGTTTTGCATTTTTGGGGATGTTGTCATAAGATATCCATATCGCATACGATTTGGAATGGACATAAAAAAGAAGCATTAATGCAGCCAGAATTTCTTCTCTAGGATGATATTATCTAGGCTAAAACTAGTAGATTCTACCCTATTTAGAAACCACTCTAAATTTGTGGCAAACAAAAGATTTTGTCCAACAGAGCGATCTGTGATCTATTTTGTACATGGTGAAATAGAAAGGTGTTCTATTAAAATAAATCGCTGATAATTTTGAATTATCAGAACTTCTGATTGGCCACAAATGTATGGTGACTTCTAAATATTTAAGTAATCTGTTTTATAAAAGATTCATGCAAAGACTGCCTTACATGGTAAAATGAATCTTTAAAAAAGTATAGTAGTATAGGTTAGTTCATAGTTGCCTTTAACTACACGATACAGTCAACGAGGACGGAGCTCGAGTGACTAAGCCGTGTAGTTAAAGGCAACTATGATCTAAGCTATTTAGCACATGGCATTTTCCTTCCATTAGTCACAAAAGTGTGACTTCTTGATTTTTACAAAAGTGTTACAAAAGACTACGCGTTGATTACCGGTATAAACAACTACCAGCACCTGATTGATCGAGAGGAAAATGCCATGTGCTAAACTTTATTAGTTCATGTGTTGGGCTAACAATAAAATACTCTTAACCTCTGATTAGGGTCTCTTTGTTTGATCATACAATATTGTAGCTAGGATTTTATATAGTCTGCAGAGCAAAGACATATGTCAGTACCATTCTATGTTATACGTTAGTAAATTGATATTCAGCGATCAACGGTCTTAAAATATATTCTGTCGGTGAAGTGAAAGTAGACTGTCCGACCGTGCCCCGGCCACATATGTGTAATATTTATGTATAAATCAATGTGCAATTGTTTATTTCCTGTATTTATATATCTACATAACGATTACAGCCTGAATGCTTTCTGTTATTTTCACACTATCCCCTACTCCTCCTCTCTCTCTCTCTCTCTCTCTCTCTCTCTCTTACGCTATCAAATTTGCATAATCATACATATGTAAATTTTGTTTACTACTGTGTACATATTGTGTATGCATTTTGATGCCTCTGTCATGCTAAATTTACTAATATATCAATCGGTTGATTTTTGTGTGTTTATATTTTTCATTGATTTGGAACACGTATGAATAATGTAACCGATTAAACATTTAACTTAACTAACAACTCTTATTAACATTCAAACATTATTTCTGCGTCTTATATAAGAAATTCTGCCCAACCATTCTGACTTATTGCATGTCTACTTACAACCAAATGACCTAGATACTGATCGAAATATTCTAATTATAATTTGTCTGTATTACACAACTACAAACTGAATGTAGAAATAAAAGTATTTTCCTGTTCTGCTCTGATGTCGTTGACCGTAGGAAATTCTCACAATGATGAATAATCTTTTTGTAATAAATTCAATCTATTTTCTTCATTTCTGCGTGGTTAAATATATGTCTTTCCTCTTAGAAAGCCGACATTGAAACATATATAAATGGAACTACTTTCACAACGACACGCTTAATATGCCAGGATATTACACATATAAACAACATATAGACATATAAATCATCTCGTGCCTGAGAAAAAAATTATGAAAGTAAGAAATTATGAATAATAAATGCTTAATAGCTGCATCATATAAACATATCCATACCTTCATTTCCAAACTGAATTATGGAAAAATGTGCCATTATAATAGTTTAACCGTTTCCCTCACAGAGGAAACCATGAAAAGACCTATGCGAACAACATAAAACCAGATCAGCCTGCGAGTAACTCGCAGGCTGATCAGGTTTTATGCTGTTCGCTGCTCCTCAGTGGTCTGGAAATGAGGATTTTGTAATCAAATTTGGTAAGGTTTAACTGTGGTTTTCTGCAGATCAGGCTTTATGTGGTACCTATTGAGTGCATCAAAATGAGTCTATATGAGGGAAAGGGTTAACGTATAAAGCTACCGAAATATTTTACCGATTTAGGATGTTCATTGATATTTGTTAAGTAAAGGGATAAATGCCATATATATCTTTATACATGCATGTTTATGCACCTTTGGAAATATTGTGCTTACTCTTATTGAATTGAACGTAAAAGTGCCTGAAAATGTGATAAACTGTTTAGGATTACAATTAAATTCACCAATATGCATGAGCTGTTCAATCAAAAAAAAAAAGAATCATTGAATTGCTGAAATTCGATATGCTTGGAGCTTTTGAGAAACATTTCCAGACTTGTCTTGTATAAAACAGTATTTCTCTTTGTTTGCATACATAAGGGGATTTCTTCGGATCAGACACATCACAGAATCCATTATAATTTAATAGTGTTTTGACATTTGAAACATAGTTGTTGTTTTAGGGGTTTCTTTAATCCTTTTGTAAATCTTCAAAGCTTACAAAAATCTCTGGTTAAGTTTTTTTTCTTCTTTTTTTTTAACCAATAAATAAACAACTGAGAACACTCTTTACCAACACTTCCGGCAAAAACATGAATTTTTAAGCCACTTGACTTTTATTGTTTACGGATGTATTTCCGTCCATGATTTAAAGCATATGAAATATAAACGAGCATAACTCACCCATCGTCTGATACCCACGCCCGGTTGATATCATCTATAGGCCGTTAGATTTTACGCCTGTATTTTGTCGTTTTAATGTGTGTCTAATTACGCAAATTCATTCGTGCCATCACGTTTTTAACCAATCAATAATGGTCGTTTTATATTGCTGTTTACAGCATTTTTTTAAAATAAGTTTACATAATGTTTAAGCCTCCGCCGAGGAGTATTTTATTTATGAGGCGCGTTCGTATTGGTCGCTATTTAAGTCAGCAACTGCTGTAGTACGACGATTGCCTTGTAGTAAAACAGATTAAGGTAAAATCCCTGTAATGGTTCTGCTACATTTCGGACCTCATAGACTTTCACGGAGAAAACCAAGATTTCCTAATGTTTCATTAGGGTACCTTGGTTATCATGGTAGTGGTTAAGTGGTCCAAGACGTAGCGGAACCATTACAGGGACTTTACCTTAAGTCAGCCGGGTGAGTCCGACGTTGAGCTCTCCACGATTAGACCTATGTCTCTATAAAGAATTGCTAGAATGTAAAGCATTTTTCATATATATATATATATATATATATATATATATATATATATCGTCCATTGAAAGTCTTATGTATAAAGAAGGCTGATAGCCCCTTCTGGCTTTCAGTGTACGATATATATATATATATATATATATATATATATATATATATATATATATATATATATATATATATATAAGATTAGACACTATGTCACATTAGTGTATTAGTGTATTAGTATACATATGTGTGTATGTGCCATATATGCATTTATATGGGTTTGCTAGGTTTAACATGTGTGTAAATGAATGTGTGTAAGTGCTTATGTATACATATAATACCTGAAAGAGTAAAAAAAATTTGACTTGACTTGACTATTTGAGTTACCGTAGCATCGATAGTATTTCAGTCATATAGCGACGTCCAGCTAATTACAGGTGGAGGAAGACCCCGAATGCACGGAGGCATCCGGGTAGAACCACCGACCTACTGCAAGCCAGCTGGAAGGCTACCCCACATGGAAATCTGAATGACCCTGCCAGGAATCGAACCCACGCGGTGAGGGGCTGAGTGAGTGTTAAAGTCAGCGACTTTACCATCGGCCACGGATGGCCCCAGGAAAACAGTGACATTATCAGGAACTTGAACCCGACCATACATTAAAAACTGATCGGGTGTCAATTGTGCTGGATTTTATACGCAAGACATTTTTTGTTGGCCATCTTCCGTCCCCTGTAATGGTTTCGCTACGTCTTGGACCACTTAACCTGTACTGAGATAACCAAGCTACCCTAATGAAACATTAGGAAACTTTGGTTATCTCTCCGTGAAAGGCTATGGGATCCGAAATGTAGCGGAACCATTTCAGTGACTTGGATTGCGCCCTGATGAGTCTGTGGTGACTGTGTAGGCCAATACTTAAGTGGCAGTCCCTGTTGCAAACATTACATATAAAGACTGAACAATCTTGAGGAACCATTGCCAGGCGTTTCTGTCCCTTTGTCCACTGCTGCTGACATCGACGAGCGTCTGCCTCCTTTACACCTTTGTGAACAGCATGCCTCCAAGATGAGCGGTTGTTGACAGTGTCCTTCCAGGTGTCAACATTGATGTTTGCTGATAGGAGGTCCCTTTTACAGGAGTCTTTGTATCTGAGGCATGGGCGTCCTTGCTGACAAGTGCCGCTCTCAATCTGATCGTTTACTAGATCTTTTGGTAATCGACCCTCCTCCATGAGATTACATGTCCAAGCCATCCGAGACGTCGTTGGCTAGGCATGGCAAATACAGTTTTAGAGTTTGCTTTGATGAAGACATCAGAGTTGGTCATCGTATCCTTCCAGGTGAGACCCAGGATTATTCGCAGGCATCTGATATGGAACATAAAAGGATGCATTTTCTTCACTTCGCCCTTCGTGAAAATATCATTTTTATGTTGACTCAGTGAAATTATTAATCGATCTTACACCAAAACAAGCAATTATCCTCTATATAACATTTATATAGCACTTTAATCATACTATACGTTTTAAAGTTCTTCACAAGTCGTCATGCATGTATATATACAAAAAACTGTTAAATAGATATACGTGTAATTCCAATATGTATCAAAACTATAAATATATTTTTTAAGAAAAGGCTTTAAAACTATATAACACAGCTTAAGGTAAAGTCCCTGTAATGGTTCCGCTACATTTCGGACCTCGTGGCCTTTCACGGAGATAACCAAGGTTTTCTAATATTTCATCAGGGTAACTTGGTTATCTTGGTCGAGGTTAAGTGGTCCAAGAAGTAGCGGAACCATTACAGGGACTTTACCTTAAAGGTCAACCACAAAGAAAATTTATTTTTCTAAAACCTTTCCTATTTTGTCCATTTACATAAGGGAAACCACGAACAAACAGAAAAAATCCCTTAAAGTATGTTAAATGCCGATTTTGTTAGCTGCTGGGTAGTATTTACATTTAAGGGTCACGTGACCCCTATGACGTCATCTATAGACCAAGTGTCATTTGCCTTCTTAATTTCATATAAATGTATGTAATCATTAATCATATTTAAAGCGTTTTAATCAAACATGTCATATTTGTTTTTGGTCTAGTATAAAGTTAAAGGTTTTATCGAGTTGTTTCTGTGAAATTAATCCGAGAATTTGACGAAAATAAATGATGTATTTGTGATTACGCAAATCAGATAGACTGAAATAAAAAGTTAAATTCAGAGATAGACAGAAGTTTTCAAGTGAATAGAAGTTAAAATTTTTATAATTTGAATACGTTTTAAACACCATGACATGACGTATTCCTATACTTTGGTGTTAGTAGTGCAACCATGGTTATTTTATTTTAATTCTCTCCTTCCCGAACATTTATGAACTGACGCTTGTTTGTAATGCACATTACGAAAAGGAAGCAATAAACCATAACTTTTACCCGTTGAAATACAGGAAGAAATAAAAATATGGAATTAGTAGTACTTACCTTTCTTTCACGCATTTATTCCTGTCTTCCTTTATATCATAATTCCATTTTTTTTATCGTCAGTCCATTACTATTCATTCGTCAATAAAGCAAGTTTTAAGTAAAATATACTCTCATGTCATTCTTAGATAATCAGAATCACATTCACTTTTTTCTGTACCCCACAAAGACAAAACTTATAAAATCGATTTGATTTTAATAATAATAAAACAACATAACCTACCTATATCCATAGTCATATTCACCAACCTACATATGTCTGTTCTATATCTGATATATTTGCACTAATAATTCCTTTTACATTATCTTGAATGAAACTTGCCGATCTTAAACGCATTAATTATGACTTAATCTGTGTCATTATTGACTATTTGATAATGTTTCACCATCTAACAACTCAACCGTTTGTAAGCGTCTGCTCGCATCTCAAAGTGACTGGCTTGACAATATGTCACACCCAGGGCCATAAATCATACCATCAATTAGTCACCAACAATTAGGCATCTCTCCGACACACACGGCATCTCTCCGACACACACACCCGGATCTATTAACTCGGGTAACACTTTTACTAAAGCCCTGATTGACCCCAAACAGGAAATTGCATAATCATACCGAACCAAAAAGTTAATTATTATCAGTAGATATGTTAGGGGTTTTACTCATTTAGAAACATGGAAGTCAGTCAAACTTTTCTCACCTGGGTCATTTTTGCAACTAACATTAGCCGATTTCATACAAACTGCAAATAATGTTAACATATTTTTTGTACAGAAGGTCTTACACTAATGTTTTCTAACAGATAATAATGAAAATGAAATCTTTGTAGCTGAACTTTAAAAGTTAAACTGAACCAGAAGCATTAATATTTCTTTACCAAACATTTAAAAGCAACAATAATTTGGCGCAAATAGTTCTGAGCTTTTGGGCTGCCTTAATTTCGTCTGTGATGATAGTGAGTTCCTATACACCTTTATAAAAATACCGGTATCGAAGATGATAATAAAATAATAATAATAATAATAACTGTTGAGAATCAAGTTCATAAATCATTAAAAAAACAAAACAAAACAAAAACTGAAGTTTGAACAAGTCTATTTTCAAATCTATATCACAGTGTAGCAGACGAAAGGATTTTTGAAGTCGCCAACATATTACGTATGCACGTACGCAAAAAAAAAAAAAAAAAAAAAAAGTAAATAGCACATTAGCTAAAGGGTGCATATTTGTATTAGACAATTTGCACATTCATTTATAGTCAACATGATTTGTAAAGACCCTAACCTCTATTGTTCTTCATGACTACATATCGTGCTCTAAAGTGTGGGAATGCATTTCCCTCGTGATGAGTTAAGTATACCGTGTATAGGTATATGTCTTAGTAGAGAGAATTTAATCAGGTGACAGGATTAAAGATTGATGATTATTAATTTGTAGAAAAAAAAATCATAACACATAAATTAAGAAAATACCCTGAAAGTCGATGCTTATATATAAGAAAAGACCTTATTGCCTTTTTTAGAACGTTTATCAAAAATAATATTTCTGGACTACGTCGATCGGAAAAAACAATTATCACATTCCCTCTCCAGTGTGTCTGGGTTGGAGCAATACTCAACGCCTATGAAGGTTGTGAAATAAGACAATTTCAAGAAACGATTGACGTCGTTATATTTATGTGAAAAGTGACATCACTTTGAAAATTTGATGTAAATACGTATGTAAGTGTATTTTCAAAAAAGAAAAAGAAAAAAAAAGATTGGATATATACTCTTGATGTCAAAAAACAACAACAAAAAAAAAACAAAAAAACTTTGAAGCTTCAAGATTATGCCTCCATCCACCTTTTTAAGTTTAAGTTACAACAGGTTGAACGTTTTTTAGATCACGCTGTTAATGCTACATCGTGACCTTGGCGTCCCCATTCTTCCTATGATGTTTATGCCTCAGTTACATTACTAGAAATAGGGGCCGCCGTGGCCGAGCGGTTACAGTCCTGGACTACAAATCTCTCAGCCCCTCACCGCTGTGGGTTAGAATCCCGGTAGGGACTTCGGATCTTTCATGTGAGGAAGCCTTCCAGCTGGCTTGCGGTAGGTCGGTGGTTCTACCCGGGTACCTCTGTGTACTCGGTGTCTTCCTCCACCTGTAATTAGCTGGACGTCGCTATATGATTGAAATACTATCGCAGCGACGGTTACCCCCAATACAACAACAGCATTACTAGAAATAATGAAATGTTTCGATTATGGAGGTTCGTAGACATTTGTAAAATTCGTATGAGCTCCCAATTATTTTAATGTGTGGTCACATTAGGTACGGGGCTAGCACGATTTCTAAAGCAGGAAATCACACACACGTGCGTCGCAAGGAACTCGTAATAAGCTCATATGATACCTGTTGGCAATTCTTACTAGGCTCGTACGATCTTTCAGTTAGTCGTAATGTAGCATGAGCCTCGTATGCGTCTAACGAGACTCTCACGACTGTCAAAATTCGTACGTGTATCATACAATCCCACGATATCCGCACTGTGCTCTTGCGAATTGTAGACGAGCTTCTTAAGCCTCAAAAACTGTGAAAATCGTAAAAGGCCTGGGACTCAGAGTCAAAAACCCTTAGAGATCTCGCACGAGTACCCAAAATATCCAAGATTATCGCACGAGTTGCCGATATTTGCACGGAACTCGCACGAAAAAGTCAATTCTTGTTCAAAATACGGTTCGAAGACAGCTCGTACGAGTAATGTGACTGAGACATAAGCTAACAGTCGCGAACTTACTTACGATTTAAACACTAGGTCAGTAGGATAAATTACAGGGGTGCAAATAATTCAAGGAACAATTGAATTCACTATTTGCCAATATTTTGGCCAAAATTTGTCTTTTCAAGGATAAAATCAATTTCTGCATTAGAAACGTTTATACAGCCGCAATTCTCATACTCATTTTTTTTTCTCTTGAATAATTTTGTTGAAACGCAGTCGAGTGAAAAAAAATTAAATAAAATCATGCATTTCTACATAATACGGGATGACGTTATTAATTAATTATACGTAATCAAAAGATATGTGAATGAGATTTGGCAAAATCTCTGTGTGTGTAAAAATTTGAAATGTTTTACCGAAGCTTTATTTGCAGGTTTGAGTAAAAAAGTGATTTTCAAAAGGTACATCCAAATACAAAAACATACATGAAATGAACTATAAAAAAAAAAAAAAAAAAAATTTTTTTTTTTTGAAGATATGTGAAAAAATTGTATTTTATAAAAGAACATCACATTACCATGAAAATGATACCTTATGTATTAAGATAAGTTAAGAAATACAACAAAATGTTTTATGTATCATAGAAAAGTATCTGCATGATGATAACTTTGTAAAATGTGTTGTTTTCTGCTACACTGGTTGAATTTAAATCATAATTTAAAAGAATGTTAAAAGTAAGTAAATTAAACTGAAAATAATTCCTTGTAGTAGGGAAATGATTATTTTATCATATGGTTATATTTCCCTCTATGATTTTTTTCATACTATTTTAAAGTTTGCAATATTCAATGATATGATGTGTGCCAAAACTATGTTTTCCATTGGCTTTAAGGCGTAATAAAAAAGTTACTTGTTTCCACTAACCCGACCGACCCTAATGTTGTTGGGTTTGGTTTTTTTTGTACCGACCCTAGACTTGTTTTCATAGTTTTCGGGCTATTACGGTTGGAAAAAGCTGTTTTTCGTCAATTCCTCTAAAAAATAAGGTAAAAATGGAAACTGTTAAAAATAAAAAACAAGAAGCCATGATGGCCCTGAATCGCTCACCTGAGAAACATTGCCCTCAATGCCAACTAATTGTATTACGAGTCATGGTGAATACATAATCTATACAGAAGTACAGCAAGATCATCTAAATTCAACACAAAAACTGTACCTGTCACCCAAACTTTGAAAGTCTTTGCTCTAATAAGTCTATATAAAATCAAATGACCCCTAGGATGGGGCCAATTTTGACCCCAGGGCCACGATTTGATCAAAATTGGTAGATGTTCACTAGACCATGTTACTCACCAAATATCTAAACTCCAGGCCTTGTGTTTAAGACAAGGATTTTTCTAGTTTTTTCTTATATAAGTCTATGTAAAATCAAGTGACCCCTTGGGCGGGGCCAATTTGGAACCCAGGGTCATGATTTGAACAAACTTGGTAATGATCTATAAGACAATGCCACACATCAAATATCTAAACTCCAGGCCGTGTGGTTTCTGACTAAAAGATTTTTCTAGTTTTTCTTATATAAATCTATGTAAAATCAAGTGACCCCTGGGGCGGGGCCATTTCGACCCCAGGGTCATGATTTGAACAAACTTGGTAATGGCCCATAAGGCAATGCCACACACCAAATATCTAAACTCCAGGCCTTGTGGTTTCTAACAAGAAGATTTTTCTAGTTTTTCTTATATAACTCTATGTTAAATCAAGTGACCCCTGGGGCGGGGCCAATTTCGACCCCAGGGTCATGATTTGAACAAACTTGGTACTGGTCCATAAAACAATGCCACACACCAAATATTTAAGCTCTATGCCTTGCGGTTTCGGAGAAGGAGATTTTTTTAAAGATTTAACTTAAAAATCTACTTTTAGCTCCTGTGACCCAGACATGCCATGGAGCGCAACCATTTGAATAACTTTGGTAGAGCTTCATGCAAGGAACATCACAGGCAATTTTCATCAAATTTGGCCCAGTGGTTTTGGAGGAGATGTCATTTGAAATAATTGTGGACGACGTACGGACGCCGGACAGCCAATGATGAGCACTTCGTGCTCAGGTGAGCTAAAAAAGTTTAGCCGACCTAACGACCCTATTTTTTCGGCGATGTTAGTGGAAACAAACAACTTTTTTTCGCCTTACTAGAGTCAGAGTCTCTATTAAAGAGACCCTGCTGGATTTTCCTATCTTTGTTTAATACCGATACTGAGTCGCGTTTCTGCTTCCGTGTGTATCCCGTAAACTAAACGCGTTTATTTACCTTATCGACAAAATGGCGGACAGGAAAAAACTAACAGCTACAGAAGAAACACCAAAGGAATCTGATCGACACTTTCTTGGTATTATTTATCGTGATTTTTTTCATTTGAACATTGAATAGATTAATACAACGCAGAAGCAAATTGGTTTGTTTAAGGATAACCAGTTATTTTTTTAATATGTTTTCGCGATAGGATAGTCGAATTTTTCGTAAATAAATCTAAAAAAAAATCCAGAACTCTTTCCAGTGCAGAGTAAATAAACAGGTCCAAATATCTTTTTTAAAAAAGTGAAACAAATAAATAATGTTTTTCTTAATTTCTGTTGGACCTTGAATAGCTTAACTTAATGAGCCCCCCGAATTAATTTGAGATTATTGATAATTATCAACACAATGTAACAGATTAATTTAAAATCTTGAAACAATTCAATGTTAGATAGAGAGTCATTGTTTCACACTTATAATTTGAAGGTGATCTATTTAAACATATAGTCAGGTTGTCAAGTTGTAGTTATTTCATGTCACATTTTATTTTGAAAATGTCACATTATTTTGGAAAATGTCACATTGATTTTGCCTCAGAAAGGGCCATTGTCATAGTGATAAAAATTATTTCACGATTACTGGACGTTAACATTTCTTTTAGTTGAACACTAGATCATCATGAGTACATGTCGATTATAGTCTGATTTTATTCTTCTAGCTGCCCTTTGAACAGACTTGATTATGTATAATGGATTTTGACTATGGGGTGACCAGATCTTGGAACCGTATTCAAGTTGTAGTCTATCTAGTGTCTGTCAAGAAGTGGCCTTAACCCCTTACCTCATGAATATTCCAGTACAAGTTTATGACTTGATGAATGTTAAAATACTGGAACTCTAAATGGTATATGGAACAATGGATTTTCTTTGCTGCGCTGATTGTGTAGAATCTAAGCAACACTATTGTATGAGAAAACAGAGGAGACCCTAATCAGACAGCTCCAGGACAGAGCTTTCATATCTGGATCTGCTTTGTTTGCAAATGCATCAAATCGAGTCTATATGAGGTAAAGGGCTAAGTGGTTCAGATTTGACTTTTAGATTTCTGCAGAGGAAGTCTAGCGACATGACCATTCATGAAGTAAGATCCAATCTTAGGTCATGATAAAAACATGTTGTTATTCTTTGTTAAACTTTGTCATCAAACATGTTTTTTTTTGTTTGTTTGTTTTTTCAGAAAGAACAAATGTTGGCTCATTGGTAAGAGATGCACTTGGGAAAATAATTGCCAACCGGCCAGAGGATCCAATTGAATTCCTGGCTGACTAGTATGTAATTTATTGAATTTCTTGCAGACTAGTTTGTAATTTATTGAATATCTGGCTGACTGGTATGTAATTTATTGATTTCTTGCTGACTGATATGTAATTTATTGAATTTCTGGCTGACTAGTATGTAATTTTTTAAATTTCTGGCTGACTGGTATGTAATTTATTGAATTTCTGGCTGACTGGTATGTAATTTATTGATGGATTTTTTTCTCATTTTGCCATGATCAAAGAGACAAAAATCATCATCATTTTATTGATAAGACTAAATATGAAAACATTTATTAAGAAAATAAGATTTTAGTTTGTAGATTTTGGTTAGAAAGTGGTAAACTTAATTCTCATCCACACACATCCTCTATGCAAAAGGAAAATCAAATGCATTTATCATTCTGAAGTGTCATACCCATCTACTAAAACGAAACTGTTGAAAATAGGTATATACATGTATACTAGAAGACTTGTTGTTGTTGTTTTTTCATGGGAAAACTGATAATTTTAAAGGAAAGTAAATTATTGCATAGTCTAAGTTTCTCGCTGTGGTCATGTTCATCGACTTTAAAGCTTTTATCCCTGGTCATTGGGCTGCTAGTATCTTTCTATCGATCTCCCTGGGGAGTCTTTTTCTCCACTTAAACCTGGGACCTCTCCCAAAGCATGAGTTCTACCACTTTACCGCAGCTTCCAATAATTTTACTTGATAAGTAGGATATTAAACATGCCCCAATCTATTTCTGAAATATGCCCATTACTTTTCTAAATAATCTTAAATCGTTTGTGGGGGCCTCTGTGGCAGAGAGGGTACAGTTGCTGACTTTTACACTCACTCAGCCCCTCACCGCATGGGTTCGATTTTCATGTGAGGAAGCCTTCCAGCTCCGTGCATTCGGGGTCTTCCTCCACCTGTAATTAGCTGGATGTCGCTATATGACTGCAATACTGTCGAACCGATGGTAAACTCAAATAGTCAAGTTAAATCGTTTGAAAAACATGAAATAAAATATTTTTCCGAGGGGAGGCATTTTTAAAGTCCGTGAGTACAGTTGAACCTGTATCAGTAGCCACCTGCATTAAGCAGTCAACCTGCATTTAGCAGTCAGTTTTAATATAACCAAACTACTCATCTACTTATATGTTTAACCTTTATTTAGCAACCATCTCTGTTAAGCGGTCACTTTGTCTTGTTCCCTTGACTGACGGTTTATTTCAGGTTTGTCTGTATATTTTATGAATGAAATGTGTAAAATGTACACCATACATATATACATTTTGACTAAAGGTATTGTATACATTTTATAGAAACAGATCTGTCTGATCATCTAGCAACATCAATGGTATTGTTAACAAAACTTCTAAACAAATCAGAATATAAGAAAATTTGTAACTTTTCTTGGCTTATTGAGTGTTACCCATTTTCACTTTTTTATGTAATTAATTGAGTATCCATGAAAAATAATTAAGTAATCAAGCAGTTGATACACTGCCAATATTAATTTAATTGAGTATCCAGCATATAACACAATGCCTCAAACACATTTGTGAAACAGTGAACACCTATATGTATAATACTATCCTTTTAGTTTTCAGAAATCAGGGAGTTACTCAATTTAGAAAGTTATAAAATCCTGTTCAAAATACAAGTGGTGGTGTTTCTGAGAATTATACAGGAAGCTAGTCTCCCAGATGTTTTACTTTAATGATTTTAAGCTCGTCTGTTTCAAAGAAAAAGTCAAGCTATTATGATCACTAAGTCATCGTTGTTGACAAAAACTTAAATGTCGACATGTAAAACAGACAAGCGTTGGCGCCGCTCTTCGGAGCTCTTGTTGATATGGTATACCAGTGAATTTGAAAACATTTGGATGTTTATGATCCATATTTAATTCAGTAAGTATGTAAATATGCAGTCTATCTGTTCCTCTGGATTATTCTAAAATTAACAAAGAATGCTTTTATCAGTTACACCAGGATATCTAACCCATCACTTCATATAGTCTTGTTTTGACGCATTGGCAAACAGAGCAGACCTAGGTTTGGCAGCTTGTTTTAGAAACTGTCTGATTGGAATCTCCTTTGTTTGCTTTGGTATGTATGGCTCAGATTTTACACAGTGTGCAGTACAAAGGAAAATCCATTTTCAGTAAATGAGTATTCATTAAGTCATAAATTTAGTATATGAATTTTGAGGTAAAGGGTTAAGCTAATGGCTTGTGATTGGTTATGAAAAATGTGCAGATTTAGGAGCTTTCTGATCTAGGTCTGCTGGGTTTGCCAATTCTTCAAAATGAGTCTATATGAAATAAAGGGTTAAGAATCTGATATCTGTCTCTCTGCAGTTTTGATTCCTTGGAGGACAGTACAAGCCTCGTGCAGCGAGCAGAGCAAGTGTTGAATATGACGCATTATAGCAGGCCCTTGTTTGAATCCAATGTCCGAATGGCTTATGACATTTTGTGTAAACATAAAAGTAAGTATTTTATTTTTTCACTGTCATGATTTTGTGATGTTACTATATACTCAGTGAAGATCGAGGGAGACCAAAGAGTTCCCACTCCTAGGGGTTTTCCCTATTTAATCCTAGATCCAGAACAGGGTCCATTTCATTGCCAGGCCATAATACAAAAAAATCCCAAATAAAAAAAAAGTTCAACTTAAGGTAATCCAGCCTTCATTAGATTATAATTATGGTTCATCAAACGCATAAAAAAGCTTCAGTGCAGATTCAAGCATCCAATGACGTTGTGTTATAGGTTCTTTTGCTCAAAGTCTATAAAGGCTTATATTTACTATAAGATTCCCATGATCATTTGATAGACCAAGATCACAATCTAATAAGGGATGAATCACCTTAATGTTTCCTTACATTTGCTGTACGATATTAACAGGGCTTAGCAATTTATATGTTCACTTTAAAAAATTAACCATAATTATACTTGCAGAAAATTACTGGTAAGCATGCAATTAGTTGTCATGATTGCATTTTTGGGGCTCACGCTGAGATTTTATTTTCATGAGCAAGGACATATCTTAATTAGCCTTCCGTGAAATTAACTATTATCATTTCCATTAACCTTGCATTTGTCAAGAGTAATTTTGATGAACTGTTCAGCAGTTTCCCACAGGAATTGTGACTGCCACAACTGTGAAATATAGAAGTGAAGAATGTGAACACTAGACTGGTTAATGATTTTTCTTGGTCCAGGGCATCTCAGTATGAGCCAGACTGATAACCAATCTGACTGCTTAGGTAATTCACAAAATTTAAAATTATGCTTAAGTAATTTACAAAATTAACAAGATGTTTTCGGAATACACAATGCCCCATCTGCGCCTGACTCCTCTGTGCCCCCCAAGGTGGTCAGATGCAAAATGACTGATGTCTATTGAAAGGGATTCCTTAGTGGAATAAGTATGCCAAATATGAAGCCATTCTCTCATATGCATATACATAAAGGGAGATGATAAAAAATGAAGAAAAGAAAATGACCAGGTAGGGTAATGGTTTTTGGTCTTTCAAGTTTAAGTCAATACCTTGTTTAATTTCAAGCTATAGCCAAGGTTAGAATCTGAAAACAGAAAGTCAGTGTACAAACAGGGCAAAATCAATATCTCCCCTGATCTTTCAATACATGGGCATATTAAACATGCTTAAGAAATCAACAAAATTGAAAATCATGTGCTAGGGATATGTACCATATTAAAAAAATATACCGTTATATGTTTTCCACTTTCATTTAACTCGATTTTCTGATTTTGTACACATCAGTGTGTACCCGATGTTCCAATACAGAGTCAGTATGATATAATTTGTATGTGTATAAATAAAATGATAATTATCTCACGGGGATAGGGGCCACCATGGCCGAGCGGTTACAGTCGTGGACTACAAATCTCTCAGTCCCTCACCGCTGTGGGTTCAAATCCCGGTAGGGACTTAGGATTTTTCATATGAGGAAGCCTTCCAGCTGGCTTGCAGTAGGTCGATGGTTCTACCCGGGTAACTCTGTGTACTCGGGGTCTTCCTCCACCTGTAATTAGCTGGACATTGCTGTATGATTGAAATACTATCGCAGTGACGGTAAACCCTAATACAACAACAACATTTCACGGGGAAAAAATGATCAGATCCAGACTGGTTGCTAATGTTATTCACATAAATAGAAAATTTGGAGCCACTTTAAATAAATCTGAGCCATTGGCAGTAGAGGCCCTGGATCTCAATTTTTTTATTAAAAAAATAAATATATTATACATATATTTTATGGAATCATGGTGTACTAAAAAAGTAAGGACTTATTATATTTTGTAAAACAAAAGATATCTTATTGAAGGTAATGTAAGTGAATGAAGAGCATTTGAAGTCGATAAAGGTCCATGTTCCTAGCATTAAGAATCTCTTTTGAGATATAGTTGTGTGATTGTGAGGTTTTGATGTGTGGGACCATTTTAATATGTTGTCTGTATAGGTAATTTATCTTGTGTTTTTCAGTAAGTAAGAAAGTCACTGGTGTTAATGGTGCCATCTACACAGACTTACTGCTGGTGTTATGCAGGTAAGGAATCAGCGTAATTATTCTAATTTAGGAGATAAAAATTGTATATCAGCTATTTCATACCTTAAGGCTCCCCCAAAAAACATCTACTCGGTTTATGTATTTTGAATTTAGTTTCATAATAGTTTCATAAGTTTAGCTGTTTGGTGGTTTTTGAAGAAAAAAAATAACATGGTAAAGGCATACAGCTGAAATTTTGGTCAGAGAAAATAAAACAAAGTGACATGCAGAATCTCCATACTGCACTCTATTCATATACCAAGTTTCATAATATTATTATAAACGGTTTTTAAGTTATCGGGGGATCCAGATTTCTGGATGGACAGACAGACAGAGGGCAAACCTATAGTCCCATCTGGTGTAAACACCGGTAGGGGACTAATAAATCAGTCTGAGAATTGGCGTTTTCTCACCAGCTGTTGTTTTTTACTTATGTAAAATTGTTGTATATGGGCCAATTTTTCTGTCTGTCCATATAGCTGTGACCTTTATTGCAGGAACTTGCCAGAGCCAGTAGTGACCAAGCTACTACAAAAAATAGAATGTAGTCTCAATGAGGCTGTCCATTTTGATGTGTTCAAGTCTGGAGTTTTCACATGCTGCGTCTTGCAAGGTATTTGAGAACTTGGGAAAGTGATTAACTGTCAATGCAATTGTTGGATCTTTCTAAAAGCAAGTAGCTCACTCAAGTGAATAAGCTTTGATAAAGCTCTGTCTGATGCCATACTGTGAAAACAAATTTATATAACTCTCTCTGTGGCATTAATGACATTGTCTCCCTTGTTTAGATCATGACATGTTTTGATAGTTTTACTTTCTATACCAACCATTCAAGAAACTTTAAGTAAATGACTATGTTACTTTTACTGAAAAGAAATAGTTCAAAGTAAAGATTATGTTTCACAATCTAATGATCAATCAGCAATTGTTTAAAATGAGCAAGAAATCCCAAACACATAATCTACATGCTGGTGTAAAATGGGGAAATAAACATATATTTGAAATCTTTTCTCCTATCACTGATTGGTCAGTTTAAATCAGCGAAATATACCTGGTACTGCCGATCACTTGGTGGAATGGTCTATTGATTGAATATGGGTCCCGACGATGTGTAAACACATGAAGGATATCTATATGTTTGATTTTTTCCCCAGACTATGTGAAGCTTGCAGAGGCCTTGTTTAACACACTAGATGTTCAGAAGTCGGGGAAGGCCAATAAAGCTCTGTGTGATACAGTCGTTGACCAACTGCACACGGCCCTAGGGAGCTCACGCAACGACGCAAGACGGTATGAAACATTCCAGTATATCCATATTCTGTCAAAATAGAGATTTGTCAGTGTGTCTTATGTTTCACTGTAATATAACATTATGTACAACAATCATTTATTTACTTCACAGAAGGGTCTCTGGTGTCAGAAGGGTTAGAGTGTCTGCTCTTGGAGTGGGAGTTTGTGGGTTCAATCCCTGGCCCCAACATACAAAAGTATTTTAAAATGGTTCTGGTAGCTTCCTGCCTGCTTGGAGCTCAGCATATATACAGGGTAGTTCCAGAACTGGTTGGTGATTATGTGTGGTATAATACCACATGTGTACAGCATGATACTACAGCGTGGCAACACATTATCTGTCTCAGAAAGACATAGTCTCCGAATGACTGAAATACTGTCTGTTGGATATTAACCCAGGAGTCTGCACAGAATGCACCACAAAATTTCATGGTTACATATTCATCAAGTTATAGATTTGTACATGAATATTCTTAAAGTAAAGGATCAAATTTAAGAAAAAAACCAAATACATGTTTTTTTAGCTCACCTAAGCAAAGCTCAGGGTGAGATATTGTGATCCCATGAGTGTCTGTCGTCCATCGTCAACAATTAAGTATTTATGCTATCACCTTCTTTTTTTAGCAATCCTCTTCTACTTTATGACAATGTTTATGACCATAATGTCATTGGGCGGTATTAGGGGAGTTACCCCTTTTAAAAAGCCAGATTTCACTTTGTTTACACTCTAGCATCTTCATTTTTTGAGAATCATCTTCAAACTTTATGACATTGTTTATGATGATAAGCTTGCAATCGGCTAGTAAATTTAGTTATGGAGTTATGCCCCTTCCACTATAAAAAAAGCCAGATTTCACTTTATTTACACTCTAACATCGTTATTTCTTAAGCAATCATCTTTCTCAGGTGAGCGGTTAAGGGCCATCTTGGCCCTCATGTTTAGTTTGCTTTTCGTTATTTATTTACCATACAAACAGATTTTAAAAGAAATTGTTATCTTCACTGAACTATTTCTAACTTGGTATCAACCTCTAAATACTGATTTATAGATATTTTATCTCTTTTTACCAATTAATCTTAAAAAAACTATGTTGGCTAAGTATGAAAAGAATTTTCTTAATTTTCAATCTGCCCAGTAAAAATAGGAATTCTATTTATCCTGTTATCAATTAGAGTTGCTATTTAATTTGCTGAACATATTTTCTCCATACATTTTTAAAGTGGAATTTTGATAATGTACTTTTTCTTCCAGAAATAATGTTTTTCTGTTTTAAAATATTATTATTAGAGGTACCATTTTATAATTTTGTTGTACTTTTGCAGGATACTGGAGAGTGGATACAATTTAGGTGTAGATGGGCTGTATTTGGCATTAGAAAGGGTAAAGTAACATTTCTTTATACCCCCCCAGATAAGGAGTATATGGGGGCTATATTGGTGTCGTTGGTAAGTCTGTCTGTAGACAAGATTTGTCCACCCTGTATCTTGGCTACCTTTGGTCGGATTTTGATGAAACTTTACAAGACTGATAAGTACCAAGCCTATTTGAGGAAATTGTTTGCACATTATGATTTGCTTGATTTTGAATGAGTTATGGCCCTTTGTTATATTTGTCAAGACTGTCTGACATAGTAACAGTAACTGTAACAAAGCAGTATTTTAGGGTATTCATCATCTTCAATTCTTGTTGTGTTGGTAAATGTGTTACCAAGTAAGCTACCTTTGGTCGGATTTTGATGAAACTTTACAAGACTGATAAGTACCAAGCCTAGTTGAGGAAATTGTTTGCACGTTATGATTTGCTTGATTTTGAATGAGTTATGGCCCTTTTTTATATTTGTCAAGACTGTCTGACAGTAACTGTAACAAAGCTGTATTTTAGGGTATTCATCATCTTCAATTCTTGTTGTGTTGGTAAATGTATTACCAAGTAAGATTCTACTAACCTGATTATGGATCTGCTTCACTAAACTTTTTATAAGAAATTTCATATTAGTTCTGCTTGTGTTGTCCTACATTGTACTAACTTCCTATTTACACAATAAAACACATTGCATTATACAAACTCATCACTTTCTGAGAAGAAAAAATCACAAGAATAATACTATACATGTATTTTACATCTGTGAATTAACATTTCAAAAGATTTTTTGTTCAAAGGCTAGTGAAACGGGGGTCCAGGACCTTAAGGTACACCCACTCTAATAGCCAAATTTCATATCTGGTCATTAGAGGGTAACATTTCTATGATTCTTTGTCATGTTAAAGACATTTAATATAAAAAGGAGATTTTTTTCAAGTGTTGTTAAGATTTCATATGATAATCCATACTCAAATTAACACTGAAAACTATGGGAAATTTCTTCACATAAAAAAAAAAATGAATTAGTCTTGAGAAAAGCTCATGGTAAAAACCCATATTATATGATTCTGTTTCAGTTTTCATGATTAAATCCAAACTTCACCTTCATATGAAAGAGAGAAAAATATAAAGATGTTATCCAAATGTTAACCACGGTTCAACTACTGGTTTCTGTGGTTGTGCTTTAGTTGATTTTCACAGCACCTCTATAAAATGTTTATCCCTCCAGATTTAGGGGTGAAACTAGAGTAACTAGATCATAAATGAAATAGACTGAGTTTATCAAAAACCGTAGTTACTATAGTGAATGATTAAACTACAGTAAAACCTCACTTTAAGACCACCTTGCAATTAAGACCATCTCATTTATTAAGACCACTTATTTTTGGAAACGAATAATCTTAAGTACTGTTCTGACTATATTTGTGAAATTCAAAATTAAGACCACCTCGCTGTCAAGACCACTTTTTGCTGGAACCAATGGTGGTTTTAACAGTGAGGTCTTCCTGTACCTCACACTGGAAAAGTTTATTTGAACTTTCTCAAAGAAAATGTAAAGATATACAATGTTATGTACTTGGAGTGTAATAACTCTTGATTTACCGTATCTAGGCAATGAGCCGCAGCCAGAGGAACGCCTCCCTACAAACCTGTGATCAGTTTACTGTAGACTTATGTGAAGCTTTCCTGTCCAAAGTATGTATGCCACTTAAACTTTCCTACTCTACGACATTGGTGACATTTTTATGCCTTCTCTGTCATACACACATTGTGCTATGCCTGTGTGACAGGAACTTAAGATACTGTTCTTTTTAACTCATTTATTAATCATTTTGTATCTGCCTTTTTTTCTTCTCATGATCAACTTATTATACCCACTTTACAGAAGTATGGGCTACATAGAAATCACACTTGTCACCATCTGGTCTTATATCCTTTCACATTCAGTCTTACACAGGGCCTTTTTACCACTTTTAGCAAAGGTGCCTTTGCCCTTTTTGTGGAGAAAAAGCAAGTGATTTTCACAATTTTAGGGAATTTTAATACCATAAGCAGACATCGGTCTCTACACTCTAGAGAACTGGTTTCAATGTTGTAACATGTTACGTTATAAGTAAAATGTTTTCATTGATATAATCTTTCATATAACTGTTAGATAGTCAAAAAAGCAATGTACCTGTAAAGAAGGTTGAATTAGCCTCATAATTATTGTTCACTAGGTTTCTCTATAATCAGCTGCCCCCTCCCTCAGTTTGATGGGTATTTTTAATTTAAGGAATGAAATTTAGGAGGATATTTTAGGGAAAATAGGTGGTTTCTTTGCTTGGAGAAGTAGCCTGTAACCGGCTACTGTAAACATGCCCTGTTTCACTCAGATTACATGAAGACAAAGTGTATAAATCACTTTCAATGAGAGTTCTAGATTTACTTATTTCTATGCTAAATAGAATATTTTAAGTTTTCAACTCCTCCTGATATGGACCAGACGTCTGAATATGTCCAATGAAAATGAATATCTTTTGTTCACTTAAAAATGCTGGTAGCTGTAAATGTGTTTTCAAAAGTAGCATAATTTTTTGTTTAACTTTTCAGGTTAAGAAGTTTGGGTGAAACACAACTAGGGAGCTAAACTTTAGCTGAAGGATTGTGATATCTTACATGCTTGTTGGTATTTATGTTACTTTGGCAAAATGCTTTAAACAGCACACAGGAAGAGGAAGTTTGAGTGTTGTAGTTGCTGTCCCAGGATGCACCAGGGAGCGTGTGGGAGGTTCCATGCCACTGCCATTATCTGTGATAATATAATAAGTGATAATAAGTTAAACATCCATGAATGAACAAGCATTTTATATTTTATGTGTTAAACCCAAAAAATACATTTCAACCTGGATATGATTACTTCGGAAGCTTGAGTTTTTTTTGGTTTTTTTTTGTGAATGCTATTAATTGTGAAAGCTATTAATTGTGAAAGTTTTTAATTATGTTAAATTAATCTTATATGCCAGTAAATACATGGCGTACTGATTAGACTGAACACTGAATTAAGTTTTGCTCTGTACTCCTATGAGTAACTAAATATATGTAGGTCTAACGTGTCGCACGTGCAGATCATTTGCTATGTTACAATGTTTCCACTTAATTTTCAATTCATCTATTTGTCTAGAATCTCATAGAGCATGCATAAATCTGAAAAAAAAAACTGGAATGTGTTGCTGTTATTTGATTTTTACAAAATCGAATTTGAGTGATTTCTTGGATTTTTCCTGTGAGGAAACCTTCCAGCATGCTGGCGGTAGGTCAGTTGTTCTACCTTGATGCTTCTGTCTACGGCAAGTTTTTCTCCACTTGTAATTAGTTGGATATTGATACATGTATATGACTGACAAAAAGATAACAATAACGCAAAATAGTGCTCTCTTTCATTAATACAAATGTCAGTATGTGATTTTTACTCTACTCAGTACTGGTATTTGTTATGTAGAATTTAGGTACGTCCTTCTGGGTCCAATGTTTAATTGCTTTTGATATGAGGATTTCATCAGTTACAGGTTTATCAGTGGCTTACAATATAACAACAGTGCATTAATACATATCAGATGGAGGACTTGGTGCAAAACTATTGTAACTACATGTACATATAAATAAAGAAGCAATTTTGCACAAAGTCCTTATTTAGTTTGATGACTTCACCTGCAAGAAAGCTGAAATATTTCTTAATGCAGAGCTGCAATGCTTAGATTTATGTTAGGAAGCTACTCAGCTAGCTTGTGATAATTCAGGCCCGAATTCAACAACAATACTTAGCACTAAGGTATTTAAATTTTTGAAATAGGTAGATACACATTCTGCTATTGCTGTTTTAGAAAATATTCAAGTACATGACTTACCTGAAATTATTACCTTAATAACTAACAATATTTGTTAAGAAATGAAATATTTGGATATTTTTGTTAGAGAAACAAGACTAATGAAATTCAGCCATAAGTATTTAAAGTTTTACTTAGCGCTATGAATTGTTAGT
Source organism: Solen grandis (assembly GCA_021229015.1). Taxonomy (NCBI): domain Eukaryota; kingdom Metazoa; phylum Mollusca; class Bivalvia; order Adapedonta; family Solenidae; genus Solen; species Solen grandis. The sequence continues at coordinate 15,957,744 of CM037789.1, forward strand.
GGAATTCAACCCAGGTCTGGTTCAAACTGAGAAACATCTGTATACTCGGGAGTTTCTCCACCTCTGAGGCTCAAACTTGCTGGATGTCAATATTTGGTTGAAATACTTCCTTGGTGATGGCAAAGACATAATAATCTAAAAGAGATTGCAACTCTGATATAGGTAAAGAGGAAGTCAAGAGAAGCTCTTGTTACATGTAATTTACGTGTACAATCATCACTCCGAGATAGCGCGAGATGTGAAAAAGTGCGCATATCAATTATAAATATACAGAGTTTTCTCTTCCAATTTATCATTACTAAATATGTCTTGTCTCTCACTAGATCGCATATCTTTTTTACGAGTAATACTGTAAGGTGTCTGTCTGTTAAGTGTCTCAGCGAGATCTTGTTCAAATCCCGTTCACCTGTTTTTTTTGTCATGTTAAAAAATGCTATTTTGGACAGTTTCCTATATCTATTGAATAGGTCTTTGGCGTTGGTAAATGGCAAAACAACAAGCATTTCTGTTATCACGGCATTAATGGGAGATAACTATGAGATATAATTTGAATTAAATTTGCTTCTTTCCCCCTTACATCATATTTTGATGATTTCAACACTAATCTTGGAACAATTTCAAAAATTTATTTTAATATATATAACAATTTACTTATTTTACAACACTTACAATGTCACTAGGGGAAAACAATGAGTTCACAAAAGTCATTATCGTGTATATGACCCATAAGCTGCAAGACATGCTGTGCACCGACGCCTCATGGACAAAACAGCCTCCAAATTTCAAGTTTTCTGAAAATAGTTCATCATATTCAGTGTTAAAATCACTTGTGCGTTTTTAAAGTTGTTGAGTGTAGGAATCACACTGGTTGTGTCCCATTACGTTCTGTCCCTTCATGTCACGTCCAGTCCTTCACTCACATCACATGAAGACAAGGCGGGATGTGGGGGTATTCATCAATGTTATTGTTAGCTTGCATATACATGATTGGATATACATGATTTTGAGAGCTTCTTTGGCCACCTGAGATAGCTTCAAATTAAGTGTCTTCAACTGTATGAATGGAAACTGAGAAACTAGGGTAAAAAATGTTCTTAAAATTCTTTATTTGGAAGCTTTAGAACAGATTGAAAAAAAGCATGCTACAATGTTTTTCTTTAAAGTCATACAATAGCTATTTATTATATAAAGAACATTTTAGATATTAGACTATACTAAGTAACAAATTCCTCAGCTTAAGGTAAACCATCCATCATTATATTGTGATCATGGTCTGGCAAGTGATCGTGGGAACTATATAATAAATGCAAGCTTTTATTGACTTAGAGCAAAAGAGCCTATAACTCGAAGTAAATAGATGCTTGCATTTGCACTGAAATCTTATTAAGCATTTAAAGGACCATGATTATAATTTAATGATGGATGGATTACCTTAAAGGAAATGCTTTATAGGATAAAGGACAAACTTCACCATAAGACCCCAATCTGACCCTGAATTACTATAGTGTGATATCATGATCTAAACTACATTTTACTATAATTTGTATATTCATTTATCACATACCTTTCATAATTTTGATATTTTTCAACCATTCATGAATAATGAGGACTTTGAAAATCGATTTTTTTAGCCTTCTATTATAAAGTCTTTTCTTCCAGATCAGACTCTAACACTGACTAGAAATGAATCCAATGGACACAGATGCCCCCACTTTTGGACATTTTCACAATGTCAGATACCATAACCCAGGTAATATACCTGTATACATGTATGAAGTTCCATCAGGGCCAAACTGGTTGTGAATCTACTCCTTATAATTATGTAAAATTAATGGTGCCCGTTCGCTCTGGCTCGTGAAAATTAGTGAAGGGGAGTGGAAATTCAAAGTATTTCTTTTTAATTTCCTTGATTTAACTCTTAAAATTTAGAAGGGCTAGGCAGGACGAGAGATAAGTTTAGGAATTTTACACCACTAAAATCAATACATGTGCCACAAAGATACACTAATTTACAACATGTTGGGTCATTTAATGCCCAGATCAGACTGGAAACCATCTTGACACTTTTCCTCATGAATATTCATGTACAGATGTATGACTTGATGAATATTAATTGACTGAACATTTATAGTGTATAAAACAATGAATATTTTATTGCCGTTCAGATGATGAAGAATCAGACTGTTTGAGCAAACAGCAGAGACCCCGATCGGCGTCTTTCAGGAGCTGTCTGATCTGGGTCTGCTCTGTTTGCCAATATGAAGTAAAGGGTTTAAATATGCTTTAAAATGGCAAAACTATCGTATCATATAAGGTAATGAAATGATACATACAAATAAATCATGTAGTTAATTGGTCATCCTTTAATGTTCATTCAACATAAGAACAGAAGCTCTCCATCACAAGAATCACAAAATAAAAACCTCATTTTTTATTGTCATTCAAGCTTCAGAAGAAATGTAACTTGAATGTGAAGGACATTTAGAAGTCTCTCAAATGTCATCTTTAGCAAGTACTATGTTCCAATGAATGGCATGCCCCTGAGGGTAGCCTTAGACCTTGGAGGTCAAGGTTACTTGAAGCTCAAGGTCGCCTGATGGGGTAGAGCTCATCTAAGTGCATGGACCTGTGAAGTTTGGAAGCTGTAGGTGGGAGCACTTCCGCGGTAAGGTCAAGGTTTAAAGTTTTGTGCCAAACAGACAGAAAAAAAATCTGAGGTCATAAAAAGGAATCCAAAAGGGCATAACCCTTGAGCTGTTTTTAATCGCTGTTATTTGTATGTCTAATTTCTATGTGAATCCTACTTTATGACTTGTGCAGGGGTATATATTATATAATTTGTTTTTCCTTATATGATTTCATTCACTGATACACATGTAATATTTTAGCACTTGTGAAAATACATTTTAATATATCAGCTTGCAAAATAAAATTTTATCTTTAAATACAATATAATTATGTAAAACATATCCTTGATATGGGAATGTCACCTTTAGTTGACACAAAACTTATCTTATCTCCTCTGAAATCAAATTCACAACCAAACCTTTGAAAAACCTATTAATGAAATATCTGACTGAAACTATGAATTTTAAAAACTTTTAGTTCTACTTCCTAACATCACAATGAAAAAAAACAACAACAACAACAACAAAAAAACCAGATATACTTTACAAAATCTAATGAACAGACTAACATTTTATGAAACATCTTGAATTAAAACTTTCTTCAACTCAAAATTTTATGGATCTAGAAATTCCCGACTTCTTGATATAATGAATAAATAACTTTCAGAAATCAGTATCTAATTTGTCAACTAGAAATGTGTCCAGAGGACACGGATGCCCTGATCCGTCGCATTTTCCAAAACAAGTCTGTAGTACAAATACTTTCAGAGTTACGTGCATCACAAGCATAAAATTCTATATTTTTCAAAAATAAAGGCCCATAACTCTGTCAACTTCAACAGGGGATCGATGAAAATACCCAGGTGTGCAAGTTCATCTGCTGAATAATATATCCATGAAGTATCAAGTCTGTAGTACAAATACTTCAGAGTTACGCGCGTCACAAGCATAAAAGTCACATTTTTCAAAAACAAAGGCCCATAACTCTGTCAAATTCAACAGTGTTTCGATAAAAAATTACCGAGGTGCGCAAGTCCATGTCCTGAATAATATATCCTTGAAGTTTAAAGTCTGTTGTACAAATACTTTCGGAGTTATGCGTGTCACAAAGTTTCAGGACGGACGTACGTATTTTTGGTGGGGGCATAAAAATTTACTAAGTTTGGTGATACAGAGATAGATTTTTTTTTTGCTAGAAACAAATGTGTAAGCATTGATACATACATTTAAATGCTAAGAACACTAAGGACAAAATGTTATACTAAAATAAAAATAGAAGTAATAATGTCAGATAGTAATGTTTCAGAAAGCTTACAAACACAATTAATAGTGCGAAACTTCAAAAGCATGACCCATCTATTTCCACTTCACACACACACACACACACATATCTCACATGAAGTTTTTTTTTTTTTTTTTGTGTAATATAACCATTACATATTTTTTATAATCAACACATGTAATATAACAATGTCATGACGTCATTAATTTTAACCCCATACAATTCATGGAGAAAATGTGCAAAAACGTGTGAAAACGACAATACATTATTCCGTTTCATCTCAGAATTTGAAGTAATGATAGAGAAAATATCACATTTGTTGCCAAAAAATACAATACTAGTATTTTATTAAACTCGTCCCAAGAAAATGGTAACAAGAGGCCCATGATGGCCCTAAATCGCTCACCTGAGATAAATAGGTTGACCCAAGGAACAACTGTACCAATTTATTTTAAAATCTGGCCAGTAATTTTGAAGAAGATGATTTTTAAAGTTTCCATTTTTTTTTCTTTTTGTTGCCATGGCAACCAGAGTTCTATATGGATCAAGTTTATTTTAGGAACTTTTGTGAAGGTTGACCCAAGGATCATCCCTGCCAAGTTTAATCAAATTCTGTCCAGTGGTTTCAGAGGAGATGTTGTTTAAAGGTTTCTCTATATACATATAAGGCAAATAAGCCCTGCCGCCGGCGGCCATGTTTTTTACGGATCGGAAAAATTTTAGAATCTTGGTAGAGGTTGACCCAAGGAACATCTGTACCAATTTATTTTAAAATCTGGCCAGTAGTTTTGAAGAAGATGATTTTTAAAGTTTTCATTTTTTTTTCTTTTTGTTGCCATGGCAATCAGAGTTCTACATGGATCAAGTTAATTTTAGCAACTTTTGTGAAGGTTGACCCAAGGATCATCCCTGCCAAGTTTAATCAAATTCTGTCCAGTGGTTTCAGAGGAGATGTTTAAAGTTTTCCCAATATACATATAAGGCAAATAAGCCCCGCCCCTGGCGGCCATGTTTTTTTATGGATCGGAAAATATTTAGCAACTTTGGTAGAGGTTGACCCAAGGAACATCTGTACCAATTTATTTCAAAATCTGGCCAGTAGTTTTGAAGAAGATGATTTTTAAAGTTTTCATATTTTTTTTCTTTTTGTTGCCATGGCAACCAGAGTTCTACATGGATCAAGTTTATTTTAGCAACTTTTGTGAAGGTTGACCCGAGGATCATCCCTGCCAAGTTTAATCAAATTCTGTCCAGTGGTTTCAGAGGACATGTTGTTTAAAGGTTTCTCTATATACATATAAGGTAAATAAGCCCCGCCCCTGGCGGCCATGTTTTTTTACGGATCGGAATAATTTTAGCAACTTTGGTAGAGGTTGACCCAAGGAACATCTGTACCAATTTATTTTAAAATCTGGCCAGTAGTTTTGAAGAAGATGATTTTTAAAGTTTTCAAATTATTTTTCTTTTTGTTGCCATGGCAACCAGAGTTCTACATGGATCAAGTTTATTTAGCAACTTTTGTGAAGGTTGACCCAAGGATCATCCCTGCCAAGTTTAATCAAATTCTGTCCAGTGGTTTCAGAGGAGATGTTGTTTAAAGGTTTCTCTATATACATATAAGGTAAATAAGCCCCGCCCCTGGCGGCCATGTTTTTTTACGGATCGGAATAATTTTAGCAACTTTGGTAGAGGTTGACCCAAGGAACATCTGTACCAAATTATTTTGAAATCTGGCCAGTAGTTTTGAAGAAGATGATTTTTAAAGTTTTCAAATTATTTTTCTTTTTGTTGCCATGGCAACCAGTTCTTCATGGATCAAGTTTATTTTAGGAACTTTTGTAGAGCCTCACCCAAGGAACATTCCTGCCAAGTTTCATTAAATTCTGTCCAGCGGTTTCAGAGGAGATGTCTTTTAAAGCAAATTGTTGACGACGGACGACGACGGACGCCGGGCGATCACAAAAGCTCACCTTGAGCACTTTGTGCTCAGGTGAGCTAAAAAGCTTGCCAGTGTCTCGTATTTAACCATTTTCTTGAACTCATTTAATTTTATTTTATATGACAACTCATGTGAGATCCTATATATAACGATTATACATGCATGACTTTTATCTGACTTCTGACATATATTCACAATGAAATCAGTAAAGACACACACACGCACACACACACACACACAGAATAAAAATGGCAATAATTTGAGGATAAAATACTTGGATAAAGACATAGCTTATTTTAAGTTTAAAGCTAAACTTTTCTTTTGATTATAATGATTTACATCTTTTTTTGCTATGTATCATGAAATCATTCATACTATTTGTTTTTCATACTGCATATTTACATATTTTAATAACCAAATGCTTGTCTAAGAATAACAGGAATGGAGATGGGTTAAAAGTACACTCAAAAGCAATAAATCGGCAAGGGAAATGCCAGCACAGATGTGATGTTGTCAAAGTGAATATCAGTCTAGTGTTACATGCAAACTGGCTGCAAAATATATAACAAGGGGTTAAACGAAAGGACTCTCTTTACACAAAACTGCTATTACTGAGCTCAGTAACACAAATAGAAAATAGTTGAATTAATTCCAATTCCCAGCAATTATCATAGAGGCTAGAGCTTTAACATTAAAATGTATAGTTTGAGCATCCAGCTTTTATACAAAAAGGGTTACAGCAAGCAAAAGGGTGCATAAAAAGCTGTTAGGTGTACAAGAAATAAATGTACATGTACTACATATACCAGTATGTGCATGTATACCCCTAGCTGTGATAGTGACAAGCAAACTTCACAACACAGGGGTTAGAACTACTTTTGTTTGCACTGCATCCCATAAAAATAAATTTAACCTACCTACTCCAGTTTTTTTCAAGCTTGTCACAAGAACCATACATATTTTCCTGGCCTTATTTCATTTCAGGTAATGAAATCAGTCCATCATTAAATCATAATCATGGTCCTTCAAATGCTTAAAAAGACTTCAGTGCAGATGCAAGCACCCACTGACTTGGGGTTACTAGACTCTTTTTCTCAAAGTCTCTAAAGGCTTGCATATACTATAAAATCTCCATGATCACTTGATGGACCATGATCACAATTTAATGATGGATGGATTACCTTAACTATACTAACAACATATTACTGATTATTCGGAAAGATACCGCATCAAGTTTTATTGCAGTTAGGGATACTTTGTATTTATTTTTGACACCTTATTGTTACAGACATGACAAGGTTGATAACCTCTATGCTCTAGTTTTTAGTATCACCAGACCTTAAGCCTTATCCTTATATCATTATGCTAGTTTTAGGACAAGTATTTCTGAGCTTCCGCCTCCATGCATGATGAACAGGGAGTCTTCATTCACTCCTGTGTAATAAAATATTCTCTGATGAACATCTTTGAGTCCATCAGCTACAACCCCTTCCATTATGGTGCCATATTTATCAACCTGTAACACCTGTCTTGTCCTCTTGTTCAAGACAAACACCTTCTCATCCCTGCCCACACACACACCTGTCACTCCAATCAAGCACTCATCATGCAAGCGTGACAGAACATTCCCTCTCGTATCCATAGTAACAAGGCCTGAACATTCATCTGCAATGTATACAAGTTTTCCATCCATACTCACCTCAATGTCTTGTACACTTAAAAATGTGCGAAATGAAACTGTTGTACATTTATCTGTATCAAAAGCAACAATATGCCCATCTACTATCTCTAGACCTGTGTAAATAGTCATGCCTGAGGTGATAAAAGTATATAGGCTGTTTCCCCTTGACCTTATCCAATTGCAACTTTTTACAGAAAAATTCTTAGACCTTGTAACAGTTAGACCAGTAAATTTACCGAAAATCAATGAATTTGATGATGCAAGAGCTAAATCCTTTCCTGCAATAAAGCAGAGTGCTGTGCTACCATACATAGTAGCAAGTGATTTTCCAGTCATTTGAGATGACCCCAAAATGACACTATAAAGCCTCTCATTTGCAACACAATAAAGCTCTCCTTTTTGTTTTTGTGCAAAGATGGGAGTTCTGCTATAGCAATCAGAATCATAATATGTCTTACAAAACTGTTTCTGCTTAACGCTATGAACATAGTGAACATCTGATTTGGTCGGCAGACATTCAAGGGTTTCTTGTGTGTTCACCTCAGATTGACCTTCCAGTGTCTCCTCTTCTTGAGAACCCGGTACAAAGGCCTCAAACTTCCCAAAATTCTCAGTATTTTCAATAACTTTTTCGAGTTTGGAGTCAGTCTTGAACAGGAAATGATCCTTCAAAATCCTTGAGGACATCTTCTCCAGCTGCTTTGTTCCTTCTGATGACCTCGTCTGCATCCTCTTTGTGTGGATGAATCTCTGAATGTCGCTAAATGATGCAGTGCTTGGATCTTCTGATATCTTCTTCAAATCCCTCAAGTACTCATCACATGTTTCAACATCAGCCTGTAGATCTTTATCAAGCTCTGTAAACATTTTCTCCATTTCCAATTCAGCATTCTTCTGTAACTTGCTAATCCTCTTCACAAACCTTTCTTCAACATTTTTGGAAAAAATCTTGAAATTTTCTTTGGACTTAATTAATTTTTTCTTACTGTTTTCCCTGTCAGCTTTCACTTTTTGAAGTTTGGCTATTGTAGCTTTAGCATCATCTGTGGTTTTTGGAAGTTCTTCACCTATTGAAAATTTCTTGGCAGCCTCAGGAATATACTGGACATTTTCACAAGTCCTGTGAACAAAATTAATCAATAGGTATAAATATAAAAGGGAAATAACTCTTAAAACAGCCAAAAAGTAAGTTATGATTCTTGTTTACTGCACATCTAAATAAAATCTATCTATATCATAAATAATTGAAGTCTCCAAACCAAAATGTGCCTCCGGACAAAATTGTGTAATGAATGAATTGATTGAAAAAGCACCTTTCAGACAGCTTTTTTATAACAAGGGCCACAACTCCAGACAAATTTTCATAATTAAGATTAAGAGAGAACATCAGTGCAGGGTCAGTGGAAAACCAAACCACTGGTATTTCTTCGCATTTTTCTAGATTTTACTATCTGAATTTGGGATGGGCATGATGATAATTTCAGGAATTTTACACCCTGGCCCTGCTGTGATATACAAGAAAAGTTACAGATAACAAATATTCTGATTATGTATTTAGTATAAAAACCACTATCCTCACAACCCAATAAAGTTCATACAAATGTGTTTTTCAGATTCTACATAGTCAGACTGGCAAAGAAAAATCCATTTTCTTCATGTACCATTTAAAGTTCAGCTGATTATATTATACATCAAATCATGAATTTGTAAAGGGTTAAAGACAAATCAAACTAATTGCGACTTCATTCATGTACTGTTTCAAATTTTTTTCAATGTAAAAATATAACAAGAAATGTTTGTGAAACATATATGCCCCCCCTCATATGCCTAGCTATATTACATGCAAGAAGTTTGCCTTCATAATGTTGGCTTGTCACAAAAAATTCTCAAACTTCAAAAATTTGAGCGATCACAAAAGCTCACCTTGAGCACTTTGTGCTCAGGTGAGCTAAAAAGCTTGCCAGTGTCTCGTATTTAACCATTTTCTTGAACTCATTTAATTTTATTTTATATGACAACTCATGTGAGATCCTATATATAACGATTATACATGCATGATCTTTTAATCTTGACTTCTGACATATATTCACAATGAAATCAGTAAAGACACACACACACACACAGAATAAAAATGGCAATAATTTGAGGATAAAAATACTTGGATAAAGACATAGCTTATTTTAAGTTTAAAGCTAAACTTTTCTTTTGATTATAATGATTTACATCTTTTTTTGCTATGTATCATGAAATCATTCATACTATTTGTTTTTCATACTGCATATTTACATATTTTAATAACCAAATGCTTGTCTAAGAATAACAGGAATGGAGATGGGTTAAAAGTACACTCAAAAGCAATAAATCGGCAAGGGAAATGCCAGCACAGATGTGATGTTGTCAAAGTGAATATCAGTCTAGTGTTACATGCAAACTGGCTGCAAAATATATAACAAGGGGTTAAACGAAAGGACTCTCTTTACACAAAACTGCTATTACTGAGCTCAGTAACACAAATAGAAAATAGTTGAATTAATTCCAATTCCCAGCAATTATCATAGAGGCTAGAGCTTTGACATTAATATGTATAGTTTGAGCATCCAGCTTTTATCCAAAAAGGGTTACAAGAAGCAATAGGGTGCATAAAAAGCTGTTACATGTACTACATATACCAGTATGTGCATGTATATCTCTAGTTGTGATAGTGACAAGCAAACTTCACTGCACAGGGGTTAGATCTACACTGCATCCCATAAAAATAAATCTAACCTACCTACCCCAGTTTTATTAAGCATGTCACAAGAACCATACCTATTTTCCTGGCCTTATTTTATTTAAGGTAATAAAATCTGTCCATCATTAAATCATAATCATGGTCCTTCAAATGCTTAAAAAGACTTCAGTGCAGATGCAAGCACCCACTGACTTGGGGTTACTAGACTCTTTTTCTCAAAGTCTCTAAAGGCTTGCATATACTATAAAATCTCCATGATCACTTGATGGACCATGATCACAATTTAATGATGGATGGATTACCTTAACTATACTAACAACATATTACTGATTATTCGGAAAGATACCGCATCAAGTTTTATTGCAGTTAGGGATACTTTGTATTTATTTTTGACACCTTATTGTTACAGACATGACAAGGTTGATAACCTCTATGCTCTAGTTTTTAGTATCACCAGACCTTAAGCCTTATCCTTATATCATTATGCTAGTTTTAGGACAAGTATTTCTGAGCTTCCGCCTCCATGCATGATGAACAGGGAGTCTTCATTCACTCCTGTGTAATAAAATATTCTCTGATGAACATCTTTGAGTCCATCAGCTACAACCCCTTCCATTATGGTGCCATATTTATCAACCTGTAACACCTGTCTTGTCCTCTTGTTCAAGACAAACACCTTCTCATCCCTGCCCACACACACACCTGTCACTCCAATCAAGCACTCATCATGCAAGCGTGACAGAACATTCCCTCTCGTATCCATAGTAACAAGGCCTGAACATTCATCTGCAATGTATACAAGTTTTCCATCCATACTCACCTCAACGTCTCGTACACTTAAAAATGTGTGCAATGAAACTGTTGTACATTTATCTGCATCAAAAGCAACAATATGCCCATCTACTATCTCTAGACCTGTGTAAATATTCATGTCTGAGGTACTAAAAGTAAATAGGCTGTTTCCCCTTGACCTTATCCAACTGCAACTTTTGACAGAAAATGTCTTAGACTTTGTAACAGTGAGACCAGTTAATTTACCGAAAATCAATGAATTTGATGATGCAAGAGCTAAATCATTTCCTGCAATAAAGCAGAGTGCTGTGCTACCATACATAGTAGCGACTGATTTTCCAGTCATTCGAGATGACCCCAAAATGACACTATAAAGCTCATTACTTGCCACACAATAAAGCTCTCCTTTTTGTTTTTGTGCAAAGATGGGGGTTCTGCTATAGGATTCAGAACCATAAAATGTCTTACAAACCTGTTTCTGATCAATGCTACGAACATAGTGAACATCTGATTTGGTCGGCAGACATTCAAGGATTTCTTGTGTGTTCACCTCGGATTGACCTTCCAGTGTCTCCTCTTCTTGAGAACCTGGTACAAAGGCCTCAAACTTCCCAAAATTCTCAGTATTTTCAATAACTTTTTCGAGTATGGAGTCAGTCTTGAACAGGAAATGATCCTTCAAAATCCTTGAGGACATCTTCTCCAGCTGCTTTGTTCCTTCTGATGACCTCGTCTGCATCCTCTTTGTGTGGATGAATCTCTGAATGTCGCTAAATGATGCAGTACTTGGATCTTCTGACATCTTCATCAAATCCCTCAAGTACTCATCACATGTTTCAACATCAGCCTGTAGACCTTTATCAAGCTCTGTGAACATTTTCTCCATTTCCAATTCAGCATTCTTCTGTAACTTGCTAATCCTCTTCACAAACCTTTCTTCAACATTTTTGGAAAAAATCTTGAAATTTTCTTTGGATTTAATTAATTTTTTCTTACTGTTTTCCCTGTCAGCTTTCACTTTTTGAAGTTTGGCTATTGTAGCTTTAGCATCATCTGTGGTTTTTGGAAGTTCTTCACCTGTTGAAAAGTTCTTGGCAGCCTCAGGAATATACTGGACGTTTTCACAAGTCCTGTGAACAAAATTAATCAATAGGTATAAATATAAAAGGGCAATAACTCTTAAAACAGCCAAAAAGTAAGTAATGATTCTTGTTTACTGCACATCTAAATAAAATCTATCTATATCATAAATAATTGAAGTCTCCAAACCAAAATGAGCCTCCGGAAAAAATTGTGTAATGAATGAATTGATTGAAAAAGCACCTTTCAGACAGCTTTTTTTATAACAAGGGCCACAACTACAGACAAATTTTCATAATTAAGATTAAGAGAGAATATCAGTGCAGGGTCAGTGGAAAACCAAACCACTGGTATTTCTTCGCATTTTTCTAGATTTTACTATCTGAATTTGGGATGGGCATGATGATAATTTCAGGAATTTTACACCCTGGCCCTGCTGTGATATACAAGAAAAGTTACAGATAACAAATATTCTGATTATGTATTTAGTATAAAAACCACTATCCTCACAACCCAATAAAGTTCATACAAATGTGTTTTTCAGATTCTACATAGTCAGACTGGCAAAGAAAAATCCATTTTCTTCCTGTACCATTTAAAGTTCAGCTGATTATATTATACATCAAATCATGAATTTGTAAAGGGTTTAAGACAAATCAAACTAATTGCGAATTCATTCAT
>CM037789.1:15970656-15991654 GCA_021229015.1 Solen grandis
TAGGATCAATATGTAGGTCACTTAGTCAAATGTTAGAAAAACACTTTAAGATGCCAGATTTTTTGTCATTATGCCTAACACAGCCATCTTACTCAGGTGAGCGACACAGGGCCATCTTGGCCCTCTTGTTGTTTTTTTTATACGATGGAATGGAATATTTTCACATTTATATAGAGTCATATAATTAAATTGTATCAGCAGAATAAACCTCATTATATGTCAGAGAGCTTTTAGAGTAAGTGGTGTATCCCAGATATTGAAGTTGTAGAATGATGAATACTGTTACATCAATAAAAAAAGCTGCTAAGCAGTCTTTATGTATCCCTTGTTCATTATACCACCAGATAGGAATCTTCAAGACATAAAGTATATCAGGGCTACATTCGAGCCAAGTCTGTCTGTACACAAAAGTTGCACTATTTCCTTGTCACCATTGGTTTGATTCCTGTAAAATTTAAAGACTTAATAATTGTGCATATCATCAGCAAATGATGGGTTGTTGCCCCTTATTATTTCTTATATTTTATGTTCATGTTATTCTCGGTTCCTCTGTGATGAATTTCAGTGAAGCTAATACCAAACCAGCTTGTGCATATTGTCGGCATGATTTCTTCAGCTGTACAGTTAAGCCTGCCTGTCAGGTCAAGGGAATAGGAAACATTGCCAATTAGAGGAGGTGGCTGCAGTCTTTTGGTAACATTGCCATTTAGAGGAGGTGGCTGCTGTCTGATAGTACATGTAGCATGAGAAACATTGCCAATTAGAGGAGGTGGCTGCTGTCTGGGGGTACATGTAGAATGAGAAACATTGCCATACAGAGGAGGGCCAATTAGAGGAGGTGGCTGCAGTCTTTTGGTAACATTGCCAATTAGAGGAGGTGGCTGCTGTCTGATGGTACATGTAGAATGAGAAACATTGCCATACAGAGGAGGTGGCTGCTGTCTGATGGTACATGTAGAATGAGAAACATTGTCATACAGAGGAGGTGGCTGCTGTCTTGGGGTACATGTAGGATGAGATGCCTTTCTCAGAATGTTTGTGTTTGGTGCTTAGGCTGCTTTGTACAGGATTTTACAATGTGTCTATTCAGTGCATATATTTGATTGCATCTTGGCAGTATATGTGTAATAGTTATGATCAATTGGAAGCTTTTGGGTCCATGATTTGTGTTATGATGGCATTAATGGGATAATGCGGTGGATTACATTGAGCATGAGATAAACAGTTGTACCTGTATTAGTGGCCATCTGTATTAACCGGTCAACCTGTAGTAAGTGGTCAGTTTTGATATTATGAAACTTGTTCTCTTGAATGACTGCTTAAGACAGATTTGACTGTATTACAACAGAGGGTACAAGAAAAATGAGGAGTTCCAATGGACATTTTCATCTTGTTTTTCAGGAATGACAAGCGAGAGCTGAATGATATTAAGTTTGACTTTACACCTGGTCAAGGTAATGTATTACAGAAATCTATAGGTCTAGGATTCCATTGATTACTAGATTCCAATGTTTTGATGGATTCTATCCTACAAAAGTCAAAGGAAATTTGGTGAAGGGTAGTTATAGAGGATTTTTTTTTTTTTTTTTTTTTTTTGCACACCATTTTGTACTTCTTTTTTTTTCAAATTTCTTTACCTATTCCCTGTAATTTTGGTGTGAGTTATCCTCAGTAATAACTAAGTTTGTAAAATCAGATGTCTCATTTTTTAAAAGATTCATAGAAAGAAATTGATGGCTAGATATTGAATGAATTTCTGAACATAAGTTCATGATTGAAAGTACCTAACTTTTATACTATGAATATTCATGTACAAATTTATGACTTACTGTAGAATCATTATTTTTGTGTTGGACTAATTTTCATTGATTTCCTGGACGACTTTATCCACGAATATTAATCCCCATGAAAACTGTCAATTTCATCTAGAACATGAATCCAGAAATACCAATGAAAGAAATTTAAGGAAAATTAATGTTCAGTATTGATTTACTGAAGTTTATAATGAAACAATGGATTTTTAAATTACATATAGAAATATGATATGGTGCATTTCAATAACACACTTAAAAAAGGGAGCTTTCATCATGCAAATGATTTCACATTTATCAGCTTAAGGCAAAGGGTTTCAAGATGTACATGCTTGTTTCCAGATTCAGCAACCAGTGTGTCAAGAGAGCTTGTGGAGGCCGGACTTGTGGATGGAAAAGATATGATAGTCGGTAGGTGGTGTTATGAAAGTTGTCACCATTCATGTTATGGTAGGCAGTAGATTACAAGAAGTCAGTAGGTTGTGTTATTAGAAGGGCCTTTATGTAGCCTTAAATGAAAGGCAGGCATTTTGATTTGCATAGTTGTCACAGCCATTTTCACCATTTTGTATTGCTCCACACTCAGTAGCATATCAGTGTAAGGCGATTATGTACATCAGGTTATGACCTCCTTAAGTATGAATGGAGCATTATGATACAAATCAAAGCACTCAAGGCACTAAGGGACTGAATCATAGAGCGAGTTCAGCTAACTTACTACCTAGAGTTGCAGGAAAACATGCCATAATTATGGCATCACATGACCTATCAACCCTGCTTAAAGGTTGGAGGTTAAATTACATGTTTGGCTAGTTCAGCATCCTACCGACAATATATCAGTGCATTGTGAGCATTGACACTGGCAAGTTGTGTAATGATAACAAATTCATTGTCAGTAGTCAGAGGGTAGTGTTATGTTGGCAGTTTGTGTTATGACAGCTTGTAGGGTGTCAGTAGTCAGTAGGTTGTGTTATATTGGCAGGTCATGTTATTATGGCCTGTCAGTAGTCATTAATGTGTTTTATATTGGCAGATTGTGTTATGGTGGCCTGTCAGTAGGTTGTATTATATTGGCAGGTTGTGTTATGGTGCCCTGTCAGTAGGTTGTGTTATATTGGCAGGTTGTGTTATGGTGGCCTGTCAGTAGGTTGTGTTATATTGGCAGGTTGTGTTATGGTGGCCTGTCAGTAGGTTGTGTTATATTGGCAGGTTGTGTTATGGTGGCCTGTCAGTAGTCAGTAGGTTGTGTTATATTGGCAGGTTGTGTTATGGTGGCCTGTCAGTAGTCAGAAGGTTGTGTTATATTGGCAGGTTGTGTTATGGTGGCCTGTCAGTAGTCAGTAGGTTGTGTTATATTGGCAGGTTGTGTTATGGTGACCTGTCAGTAGGTCATGTGTAATTGCGGTTTGTTATGGTGGCAGTGTGTTATGGTGCCTGTCAGAGGTTGTGTTATGCAGGTTGTGTTATGGCTGCCTTTCAGTAGGTTGTGTTATATTGGCAGGTTTCGTTATGGTGGCAGGTTGTGTTATGGTGACCTGTCAGTAGTCAGTAGGTTGTGTAACATATGCAGGTTGTGTTATGGTGGCCTTTCAGTAGGTTGTGTTGTATTGGCAGGTTGTGTTATGGTGGCCTGTCAGTAGGTTGTGTAATATTGGCAGGTTGTGTTATGTTGGCCTGTCAGTAGTCAGTAGGTTGTGTTATATTGGCAGGTTGTGTTATGGTGGCCTGTCAGTAGTCAGTAGGTTGTGTAACATTGGCAGGTTGTGTTATGGTGGCCTGTCAGTAGGTTGTGTTATATTGGCAGGTTGTGTTATGGTGGCCTGTCAGTAGTCAGTAGGTTGTGTTATATTGGCAGGTTGTGTTATGGTGGCCTGTCAGTAGTCAGTAGGTTGTGTAATATTGGCAGGTTGTGTTATGGTGGCCTGTCAGTAGTCAGTAGGTTGTGTAATTTGGCAGGTTGTGTTATGGTGGCCTGTCAGTATTCAGTAGGTTGTGTTATATTGGCAGGTTGTGTTATGTTGGCCTGTCAGTAGGTTGTGTTATATTGGCAGGTTGTGTTATGGTGGCCTGTCAGTAGTCAGTAGGTTGTGTAATTTGGCAGGTTGTGTTATGGTGGCCTGTCAGTAGTCAGAAGGTTGTGTTATATTGGCAGGTTGTGTTATGTTAGCCTGTCAGTAGTCAGTAGGTTGTGTTATATTGGCAGGTTGTGTTATGTTAGCCTGTCAGTAGTCAGTAAGTTGTGTTATATTGGCAGTTTGTGTTATGGTGGCCTGTATGTTGTCAAATTATTTTAAAAACTTTAAAAAATCATCTTCTCTGAAACCGGTGGTCAGAATTTAACTTCCTTTGGCACAAATGGTCACCTCATAGTCTTCTACCATAATTGCTAAAATGAAGTTGATCCCTTAAGAAATGAAGCCTTCTCAGGGTTGGCATATTTCCTTATATACTCTTTATAGAAAATTTCAAAAAATCATTTTTCTCTGAAACCAGTGGTCAGAATTTAATTTTGCTTTGCACAAATAGTCATCTAATTTTTTTACAATATTTGCTAAATTCAAGTTGATCCCTTTAAAAAATAAGGCCCCAAAGCAAGCCAAACCATTTCTTTTTAGATTTGTAAGGGAGATAATCAGTATTTTATATTGAAACTAATAAATACAGAATATCAATTAACTCCCCTTATTTTCAGTTTTTGTATTGTTGTCATAAATATATTATGTGAATTGTTTCAAAGAGTTTGATTAAATTAATATATGGTATAAAATTCTCTGAATACATTGTTAATAATAGTGAAACCAGCAGTGTTGCTTTAGATTTTTTGTTTGTTTTTTGTTTGTTTTTGTTAACTTTATACCAGGTCAAAAGATACAAACAACTACATGTATATAGAGTATATAATGACTTCTTCATTTAATGGCTTCTCTGTTGAGTGTTGGAAGTGCCTTAATTATGTTTTGAAGTAATTTGTGCAATAATTGACTAAGTTGCTCATGGTCTTCTACTGTCATTTTCTCTAAGAAATATGTCCTGCTGATGGTTGGCTAGTTGTTCTTATTTCGTATGTATAGAAATTTAGAAATTGTACTTTTTTATCTGGAATTTCAATCAAGGTTAAACTGAATTGTCTAACAAAGTGATGGTACTCTGGTGAACGTTCTAGGGCCATTATTTCCCTCTTGTTTATTATCATACAAATGTAAATAGTCTTAGAAATTTGTTTCTTTATTTCCAGTTGCTGCCAATCTCCAAAAGATTCTGGACAACAAACATTTGAAAAGTTTAACTTTTGCTTTAGTAAGTATTCTTTTAATACTCCATCACTTAAGGTTTGTATGCTTGTTATGTTTGTTATGTTTAAATTCTTTTTCAAGTAACTCCACAACCTGTTCTTTAACCCTTTCCCTCATAGAGGACACCATGAAAAGACCTATGCGAACAGCATAAAACCAGATCAGCCTGCGAGTAACTCGCAGGCTAATCAGGTTTTATGCTGTTCGCTGCTCCTCAGTGGTCTGGAAATGAGGATTTTGTAATTAAATTTGGTAAGGTTTAACTGTGGTTTTCTGCAGATCAGGCTTTATGTGGTACCTATTGAGTGCGTCAAAATGAGTCTATATGAAGGAAAGGGTTAATTATATTTTCTTCAGATGTTGAAAAAATATACTTAAAAGGGTACAATTTATATAATATTTATAAACATCATTTTCTACATTTCAGAATTCCTCCCAATACTACTTGTAGAATAAAATGTCCCCTACCCCTATCCTTTTTTTCAGGATTTGGGTTGTAAAGTCCAATTGTTTTCTTTGTTTCAGAATTCTGGTTGTGCTCCTAATGAAGCACCCTGTGATAAGTCCCTGATCGGGTTTGCACAACTTACCATCAACGATTGACCACCAATTTAAGCATCTTAGTTTGGAAACAGACACATGAATGTAAACATGACATTTATTTTGGCTTTTTACACTTACAGACAGAGGTTTATGCAAAGCAGAGGATTATACTGTCTTGGGCAAATGAACAAGCAAAAATGGATATTTACAAAAATTCTACCCATTGTAAATGGTCATATTCAGAAGACACATGTATTAAGATGGATTTTAAGAATTTTAATATCCATAGGACAGAAAAAAAGGACATACCAAGGACAGTGCCTATACATGCAAGAAATTCCTTACTTAAGAAGCTGACAGAAGATTAATATAAGGCCAAGTGCAAATAAAGTGTGACATTAA
Source organism: Solen grandis (assembly GCA_021229015.1). Taxonomy (NCBI): domain Eukaryota; kingdom Metazoa; phylum Mollusca; class Bivalvia; order Adapedonta; family Solenidae; genus Solen; species Solen grandis. The sequence goes on from CM037789.1 coordinate 15,976,706, forward strand.
GGTCCAAAACTGAACTGCTGTTGAGACTGCTTTTGCTAGTTCTTTTTCATAGTACATATAGTGAAAAACGCAGAAAGGATGCTTTTTTTTTAAACAGATGCAGCTTTCTTAAAAATATATTGATTTTAGATAGAACTAAGATGGGTTTTTTTACACTTCACAAAGCATGTTTAAATTTGAAAACTGTTATGTAAACCATTGGGTTTGACAATATTTTTTCATTATACATTAGGCAAGGGCATGTGACAAACTTTCAAGCTATATTTCATTTAGATTAACTACATTCTTGAAAAAAAAAATTTAAATCTTTATTATTTGACAAAAAATATTTTAAATAATATTTACTTAACATCGTCCAAACCAAAAATGTAGCGAAATTTCTGTTTAACCGTTATGGTTGGGACATATTACACTTCTTGTTTTTAAGGCTGAATTGTAAATCTTAACAAGCCTTACGTTGTTTCATTTCACCATTAATTTAATATATGATGTTCAAAGTCTTCAAATACATTGAAATTGTCACTGATATTTATGGCACAAGTCTTCTTGTAGATCTATGTTAATTGCAGCAATCAGTAAGACAAAAACCCTCAATCATTACAGTATTAAGCAAAATCATTTCTAGATCAGAACAACTACTTTGAAATAAGATTTTGATTTTGATTCCAGTACACTTTGTATTTTAAAGTACATTAATTACCGTTATGGTTGGGACAACTTATATGCCTAAATATTTAGGCTAAATATCTCTTGATGAAATAAATCATTCTGATGTATTTCATCATCAAACTAACATAACATTAAAAAATACTTCAACACTTAGAACTATATAAACTAACTTTAAGACATTTTCAACATGTTCTTGCAAGATGAAGACAGTCTGTCCTTCTAACATTTTGTTAACTAACAAGCACATTCACAGGTTGCACACGGGTCTGTAGTGGATTTTTTTTAACAGCATTTGGTGCATGTTTGTGGCTTTCAGTACCTGAAACAGCCTGTTTTAGTTCCTTTAGTTTTTAGCTATTGGTGAGCTATTAGGATCACCCTGCGCATGCGTCTGCATGTCTTTGTCGGTTGTCAACAATTTGCTTTAAATGATATCTCCTCTGAAACCACTGGACAGAATTTGATTAAACTTGCTAAAATAAACTTGATCAATGTAGAATGCTGGTTGCCATGGAAGCAAAAAATATGAAATATTTAAAAATCATCTCCTTCAAAACTACTGGCCAGATTTCAAAATGTTTTAGTACAGATGTTCTTTGGGAAACCCTCTATCAAGATTGCTAAAATTATTCTGATCCGTAAGAAAACATGGCTGCCATGGGTGGGGTTAATTTGCCTTATATGTATATAGTGAAAACTTTAAACAACATTTCCTCTGAAACTGTTGGACAGAATTTGATTAAACTTGGCAGGGATGCTTCACAAAAGTTGCTAAAATAAACTTGATCCAAGTAGAACTCTGGGTGCAATGGAAAGAAATAAATTATGAAAACTTTAAGAATTATCTCCATAAAGCTACTGGCCAGATTTCAAAATGTTTTAGTACAGATGTTCCTTGGGTAACCCAATACTCAGGTGAGCGTCCCAGGGCCTCTATGGCCCTCATGTTTAAAATACTTAGCTTTTCTCTTCCGTTCTTGTTTTCTTAACTGTACATCTAGTTTAGCATTTTTTTTCTTTGTTCTTTCATTTTTTGTCTGTAACTTGCACAATGGGTAATACTTTTTCTTATTCATTAGCTCATTGTTTTTCTATTTTTCACAATATGTTTTTTTGTCTCTTAGCTTAACATTCTTTACAACAGTTGTTTTCTTTTGTAAGTTATTGGACCTTAAGTCCCTTCCAAAGTTCATTTTAATGACTAATTTCTCCATCGTAGTCTGAAACAGCAACCAAACACCATATATTAACTAGCAAGAATCAATTTTAAAATTGTCCCAACCATAACGGTAGCTGTCTGCATTGCGTAAGTCTTAAAAAACAGAGTTTTAATAAAGAGAGTAAAATAAAATATCTTTTTCTGTTGCAGAATTAATGAATGTAACATAATCTAAGCTTTAAACAAGCATGTGGCTTGTAGTTTTGAGTTTGCAAATTGTCTTTCTGAATAAACATTAATTTTAAGAATTACAATAAAAAGGAACAATATTCAACATACCATTATTCTGACTGACCTGTGTCACTTAAACAACTATAAAACAACTAAATAAACGACTGTTTTAATTTTGAAAGATGTTAAATGAATGTCAGGGGGGAGGAATTTAACCGTTATGGTTGGGACAGAACCGTTATGGTTGGGACATTACGTTTTCTTCCTCTTAGGGCTTTCCCATAGATTGGCTGAAAGATCTCTTGAAATGCAAAAGTTCTGATAGGCATCAAGGAAAATAAAACAGGGCTTGTGAGAAGTGCAAAGCATAACTGTAAGATAAAGGTTACCAATAAACATAAGGAGGGTGTTAACCGTTATGGTTGGGACATATTTTTTATAGTAGCAAATGATACAACCAAGCAGTGTGACATGCAAACTAATCAAAGCAAATGATCAAAATTTGAAGCTACATCTTACCTGCACCATTTTCAGTCTTGTTTGATTAAGTAAACCTATTATTTGCTTATTTCTGATTTACCTTTATATTGGTGACTTCAAAATTTAGATTTTGGAGACATCTTGACCTTTTTTTCAAATATGTCATCAATATGTAACTTTTAACTATTGATAAAAATCAGTTGGTGATTTTACTAAATATATGGATACATATGATACATCCATGTTAAAACCCACCCAAAAAGCAATTTATTTTTATTTATTCAAAAATTAAAAAAGGTAATAAAGTGCATGTCACACAAAAAACAGCGATTTTCGACTTCTTTGCATTTTTCAATCTGCTATAACTTTCGAACCAATCATCCGATTAACCTGAAATTTTCACCACAATACCATCACAATCATACCTTTCAGAAAACATCCATTTCAAAGTTGCTTTATTATTTTCCTTGGTGATATTTATGTTTTATTCTTGGAGACACAAAAATGAACCCTTATTTGCACTTGGCCATAAATGGGTAGTAGTATCCAAAGGAAACAGGTTTAGTATAGACTATATATAGTTTAAAAGTAAATGAAATGTAAAAGGTATAGAAAAAAGATAAGGTATACACATTTCCATTGCCAGTCTTCTCCTTATAATACTATTCTGAGATAACTTACTTAACTGGTCTTGCAAATTTTCTCAACTAGTTTTGTAACTTGCTACCTGTATTAAGGTCTTTTTTGTCACCTTAAAACAAGGTCATAACAATGTTTATAGTAATCTTGGCTTGGATAAGCCGCTGAGTTAGATAAACAGAGACAGAAAGACTCCCCCTCAAACAAACACATTGTAAGATTTGTTAAGATAGCAGTTAAGATGGAGTATACAGATAAGCTCAATATACATTACTTGTTGAATGTTGAAGATTGCCTAACTCTGTTATTGAAATAAAGCTGTTAAGATTTGTTGGAGATTTAAAATGAACTAGCAATTAGCAATAATTGGTCAGCTTGCTGTTTTGCTTTACCTGAACGACTTTGAACACAGTTTATTATTTATTGTTAGATATTTACCTATTATGATCTAATATATTCTGAACATTATTGTGATCATTATCTTGTTGAGATGAAAATGCTATGAAATATCTTTCAGAAATTGCTTTAACTCCTATTCACCCAGCTGCACAGTGCACATTAACTGTTTGAATAAGTATATCCTTGAGTCCTGGGTTTTCACGTACATATGCATGTAGCTCGCTGCAGTTGATTTTATTTAGTTCAAACTGTTTATTTAACTTGGTTGAGACAAGATGTAGTTGTAATCTTTCAACGAAATATCAAAACTGTAGCGCCGTATTTTCACGAAGCAGCAGACATTTTTAAGGGATATCGCAAACGTTGGGTAACTTTTGTATTACGTCATATGTTTTCGTGCTGTACATGCCATGCTATAAATTGTTTTTGTTTTTTTTGATAATCAGCATTGTTTAAATATTGTTTCTAATACTTTTATTATCTCATTTATATGTTGTGTAAAATCACATAACAATTCAGTTTATTCATACTATTTAAGGTCAAATTTGGTATCCTTTCAAAATAAAAAAATAAATTGCCTCAAATTGCCTTTATTCCAAACATGGCATATGTCATGTGAGCAACACCATGTGATTTTGTAAATGAAAATGGAGGAAAAAAATTGCTCCGAGAAAGTGACGTTACAGAGTACATGCAAATTAATATTAAAAAAAATTTCACGTAGGATTGGAAACAAATTTTTCCAGCTAATACTGATGCTACCTCTCTGAGTTTGTCAAAATCATAAAAAACATGTAAGAATTTTCCCCTATTTTAAAGCTTGCTGTTTTTCAGATTCACAACAATATACAATATGACAATCACATGACCGTTTTGACAGAGCACGGGAAGACAAAACAAAACATTGACAGAAACACTTTTATTAAATATTCTGGTGAGTGAATATAAACAGCTTTAAAGTAATAAGTTTTTAGCTCACCTGAGCAAAGCTCAGGGTGAGCTATTGTGATCGCGTGAGTGTCCGTCGTGCGGCGTCAACAATTTTTAGCTCACCTGAGCACTTTGTGCTCAAGTGAGCTTTTAGGATCGACAGTCGTGCGTCGTCCGTCGTGCGTCGTCAACAATTTTCTTTAAACGACATCTCCTCTGAAACCGCTGGACAGAATTTAATGAAACTTGGCAGGAATGTTCCTTGGGTGAGGCTCTACAAAAGTTGCTAAAATAAAGTTGATCCATAAAGAACTCTGGTTGCCATGGCTACAAAAAGAAAAATAATTTGAAAACTTTAAAAATCATCTCCTTCAAAACTACCGGCCAGATTTCAAAATAATTTGGTACAGATGTTCCTTGGGTCAACCTGTACCAAAGTTGCTAAAATTATTCCGATCCGTAAAAAAACATGGCCACCAGGGGCGGGGCTTATTTGCCTTATATGTATATAGAGAAACCTTTAAACAACATCTCCTCTGAAACCACTGGACAGAATTTGATTAAACTTGGCAGGGATGATCCTTGGGTCAACCTTCACAAAAGTTGCTAAAATAAACTTGATCCATTTAGAACTCTGGTTGCCATGGCAACAAAAATAAAAATGAAAACTTTAAAAATCATCTTCTTCAAAACTACTGGCCAGATTTTAAAATAAATTGGTTCAGATGTTCCTTGGGTCAACCTCTACCAAAGTTGCTAAAATTATTCCGATCCGTAAAAAAACATGGCCGCCAGGGGCGGGGCTTATTTGCCTAATATGTATATAGAGAAACCTTTAAACAACATCTCCTCTGAAACCACTGGACAGAATTTGATTAAACTTGACAGGGATGATCCTTGGGTCAACCTTCACAAAAATTGCTAAAATAAACTTGATCCATGTAGAACTCTGGTTGCCATGGCAACAAAAAGAAAAAAAAATGAAAACTTTAAAAATCATCTTCTTCAAAACTACTGGCCAGATTTTAAAATAAATTGGTACAGATGTTCCTTTGGTCAACCTCTACCAAAGTTGCTAAAATTATTCCGATCCGTAAAAAAACATGGCCGCCAGGGGCGGGGCTTATTTGCCTTATATGTATATAGAGAAACCTTTAAACAACATCTCCTCTGAAACCACTGGACAGAATTTGATTAAACTTGGCAGGGATGATCCTTGGGTCAACCTTCACAAAAGTTGCTAAAATAAACTTGATCCATGTAGAACTTTGGTTGCCATGGCAACAAAAAGAAAAAAAAATGAAAACTTTAAAAATCATCTTCTTCAAAACTACTGGCCAGATTTTAAAATAAATTGGTACAGATGTTCCTTGGGTCAACCTCTACCAAAGTTGCTAAAAAAAATTCCGATCCGTAAAAAAGATGGCCGCCAGGGGCGGGGCTTATTTGCCTTATATGTATATAGGGAAAACTTTAATCAACATTTCCTCTGAAACCACTGGACAGAATTTGATTTAACTTGGCAGGGATGATCCTTGGGTCAACCTTCACAAAAGTTGCTTAAATAAACTTGATCCATATAGAACTCTGGTTGCCATGGAAACAAAAAGAAAAAAAAATATGAAAACTTTAAAAATCATCTTCTTCAAAACTAGTGGCCAGATTTTAAAATAAATTGGTACAGATGTTCCTTGGGTCAACCTATTTATCTCAGGTGAGCGATTTAGGGCCATCATGGGCCTCTTGTTAGTGTTTACACTCTATCACCTTTATTTCTTAAGCAATCATCTTCAAACTTTAAGACAATGTTTATGACCATAATGTCTCGATTGAGTTCGATTATGGCTGAAATCCGTCAATTAGGTCAGGAGTTATGTCCCTTTAAATACTAAAAAAGAATGCCATATTTCACTTTGTTTACACTCTTGCATCTTCATCTTTTGAGCAATCTTCTTCAAACTTTATGGCAATGTTTATGACCATAATGACTCGATTGAGTTTGATTATGGATGAGATGGATCAATAAGGTCAGGAGTAAAGTCCCTTTTAATATAAAAAATGCCAGATTTCACTTGGTTTACACTCTAGCATCTTCATCTTTTGAGCAATCATCTTCAAACTTTATGGCAATGCTTATGACCATAATGTCTCGATTGTGTTCGATTAAAGCTGAGATCTGTTGATTAGGGCAGGAGTTATGCCCCTTTTAATATAAAAAAAATGCCAGATTTCACATTGATTACACTCTAGCATCTTCATTTTTTAGCAATCAAAATGGGCCATTTAGGTCAGGAGTTATGCCCCTTTTAATACAAAAAATGCAAGATTTCACTTTGTTTATTCTCTACCAACTTCATTTTTTTAACAATCTTTTTTAAACTTTAAGACAATGTTTATGCCCATAATCTCGCAAATGGGTTCAATTAGAACTGATATTGACTAGTTAATTTAGGAGTTATGCTCTTTTTACCAAAAAAGCTAGAAGTAATGTTACTACCTTGTGTCTCGCTAGCGCTCGACACGGTAGTAAATCCGTCCCTATATACTCTATGGAGCAGAGCAGTCGTGATTCACAACCGCTGATTTTTCAAGAAGATGAAGCAAAAATATGCAACTTAAAACACATTGGGCTATCTATTGACAATTAATCTCCTACCACAAAGCGAGAAAAGTATCGTCAATGTCATTTTCGAAGTTTGTAAGCACTTTTTCTGAAACCGACGTGTGTTATTGTGTTCTAATCTGATCTTCCGGTATCATTCAACTCGGAAACGAAATCCGATGATTTTGAAATGTTTGTGTATTGAAGGGTTGCAAAGGGTTTTCTTTTGAAAATACGACCAAAATCGGTAACACTTTCATAAGATACACCGATTTATAGTTGCAAAATCCGCTGTCAAGCCGTATTTACGAAAACCAATTTTGCTCCAATAAATTATGAACATGGAATCGTAACGTCGGTGGCCCGAAGGATTCCCCACAAGACGTTTCGACATCGTAACTACAAAAAAGCCAGATTTCACTTTTACACTCTAGCATTTTTATTTCTTGAGCGATCAAGGGCCATCTTGTTTTCTTTATAACAGACTACGCCTTTAATCTTTTTTTCTCTTGACAACTGTATTTTCCACATATTTGATGATCTGATGATAGTTGCAAATTAGGTAAAGAAAATACCGACGCCAATGACATAATCAAAACTTGTTTAATCAGGAATTCTGGAAATTAATGTGCTGTGCGAAAACATATGACTAAACGATACTTATGGCACAAGTAACTTGGTGCTACTGAATAACTGGAGATGTTATGGAAAATGAACACACAGATAAAGGTGGCATAGCAGATGTGACAGTTTATTATGTGAAATTTCATCCATGTGTTCGGTGAGATCTTTATGGAAGATAGATCATATCTTTCATCATAGAAGATTTTATTCTTTCCCTTGTGATTAAAAGTTTCATGCATGACTGTTATGAAGTAACATCGGGATCAAAAGAAATAAATGATGTCTAATTGATAAAACATGCAACATAGTAAAGGGGAACTACAAAGACAAGCAAAAGAAAGAAAAAATATAAAAGGGTAGCTTGACAGAAAAAAGATAAACAAATCTCTTGAAATATTGTAAATTATTTTGTGGGTGGTCATAGAAGATTAAGACTTTCAGTTATGGTTTTGCCATGAAAGTAATGTTTTCATGCAGTTATATTGTATATTAAGCAAATATCCCTGATAAAGCTTGCATACGAATGACAGACTGAAAACAGGTTGGTTTATCAATATACATGAGGAGCAGTTGTTCTATTTATCTGATTACCATCGTGACTATTTTGAAAAGCATTCTTTCTGAAGATTGATTTTTAGTAAACTTTTTGCACTTCTTTTCTATTTTAAATGATCTCCATTGAACTGCCATTCCAGAAATAGACCTAAGATCTGAATCCTGTCTGCTAGTCTACATTTATGTTTGTCAAGTGAATATTATTAGTATCTCTTCCATCAGTCTTTTTTTCCACTGCTTTTTTGTTTGTTTGTGAAATACTGTTTAATGACATGAAAATAAATATGATGTTTGCTATTTATTATTTTTTGTCCACTGATTTCACACAGGCTACCTCCGCATTTCTTATGACATTAAACAAATGACTATAGGCTATGATATGAATGATTGACAAAATGTCTATTTTACTGTCATAAGAGCTTTATTCAGAATATCTGTAAAGTGCACTTGGATTCTTCCATTGTCAGAGACTCCTAATATTTGATAGTTCACATTTTGTGGCATCATTAAAGTGTTATGAACAGAGTAATGATTGACCACAGGTGTTGGACAGTGGAATTCTGCTGACATGTAAGGTTATAAATGTCAGTAATGGATATATCTTTCAGATGATTGATTGAATCAGTGTTTGATATAGACACTGTTGACTTGCATTTTGATATGGATACGTCTACAAGGTCAAGTTATAAGTTGCTTGTCTGTTAAATTGTGTTTTAAGCTGTTTGTTTTAAAACCAGCAAGTTGTTGGCAGTGCATCAGGTCTTATACTGCATGCACATTTTTTGTCATGTTTTATGTATCAATTAAATATCAGAATATTCAGAATATGTTTTTTTCTTTAGCCCCAAATATAGATTATCATAAAAGCAATTCAGACCCTTTTCTATGCTTTCAAGCCTGTATTGAATAAAATGAAACAGGTTACATTGATGAATGAGATAGAACTAAGCTGGAGTTCTAGAAAAATTATTTCTAAATAATTAAAGGGAATGTGAGTTTTGTTTTTAAATAGAGAAATTTCTTATTTAAATTACTGAAGATGTTCAGATCCAGGTCTTTGTTTTGCTAAATTTTGCTAAATCACAGTATGCTAGTTTATTTCATTGCCTAAGAAAACCCAATTTTTTTTAGTCAATAATAACCAGAATTTATTAGAACAGGTAAGGAAAATGTGAAAAAAGGCTGTTATTGATTTAATACTTCTCTAAGGTCTTCAGGGGTATTAACAGAAAAGGTGACTCTTAACCAAATTTTATGCAAAGGATGGTTAAAGTTTTGCATGCAACATAAATGAGATCAGACATGAGATTGACTTTGAAACTTCATCAAGGTGTTCATCAGCATCATCAAGGTGTTCATCAGCATTAGACCATTAAGTTGGATCAATCTTGACTGTAGGAAATTATGGTCCCTTTTTGAATTTAAAATGGTGGTTTGTTTTGCATATAACTAAATTTGGTAAAACTCATATACAGAATAATTTTCAAGCATGGTATCTTAAGGACAGTTCTTTTTCCATTTATCTCCCTTTAATTTCAAATATAATTTTGTACAAGGTTTGTATGCAGGGGTCAACTTCAGTGAGAGTTCTAGTTTTAAAATATGTATGTAATACATGCAAATCTATTCAAATGCTGTACATTTGTATTTGGGTCTATATTTTAATACCATATAGTATTTGCTTTTTGCCCCCCATTGTTATTCTATATTTAACAGCCATGGTAAATATTACACAATTGTGACGGGTATGACAAAACATTTAAGGGTTATGTCACATTACTTGAAAATTATGACCTCATTTGATGTGTGCCTTTATTTGTGAAATTGGGTTTGGTTTAAATGAACTCTGGAGATGCAAAAAATGGTACTGGTATAGGTTTTTGTGCTTGACGCTCAAGCATATAAGAGTAGTTCCAGGACTGGTTGGCCTGGTGTCAGGAAAATGCGACTTGATGTGGTATCATGCCACATGTCTACGGCGTGATAATGCAGTGTGGCAGCACTATATCTGTTCAGTAGACAAAAGTCTCCAAATTAATGAAAAATACTGTTGGTGGGATGTTAAACCAAATAAACAAACATAAACATACTCTGTTGTGCTCAGAAGATCCAATAATATACCTCAATCTCATTTTAATTGTTACTGTCAATTGTTATTGTATTGAGACACATATACAGTGTTAAGGGTTTCGCTGCCAAGTCACCTGTTGTATATAAACAGGCTATTTGCCAAGGAATATCTTAGAAATTACAGGTTATTACTGTACTAGCATAATGTGGCTGCTTCCCTTTCCCTGCCAACAAGACGGGTTACCCATTATGGTGGTTTCCATAAGGAGAAACCTCTAAAATGGGTGAATCCGTCTTGGCATCTGCGCGTGTCTATGTGTAGGATGTGTTCTCTCGTCCTGTAGGCAGCAAAAGGGTTGAAAACAAAACTTAAAAATCATTACAATTTTAAAAGTAATTTGTATATATGCATGGGCACAACAGTTGTCAAATTCCAAAGATATGCTTCAAATGAAGCTGCTATAAATCATTATTTAACAAGCATCTTCTGTCAAGATGTGACGGTCACATTACGTCCAGTGCTGAAACTGAAAGTCTGGTCATGGTCAGGCCATTAAATTTTTGGACAGAAATATACAATGAAGAAACATAAGATTGTACAGTTATAAATGTATTTATAGCACACAATCCTTTTGACAAAATAATGTGTCTTCAAAAATTAATTTTAAATATAAAATAATTAACATTTCCATAAAATAATCCAATCGTAAACTTAATCCTTAAAACCATTCACCCTTCACAACTCTCTAGTTACACAATGTTTTAAGTGGGATGCACCATTGGCTGAGCCAGATCAACTGAAAGTAATGCTACCTCTACATCTTGTGTGTGGTATGAGGAATAGTGGCCAGTATCAAGTCTGATCAGCCTCCAAAAATAAATTGAAACAGGCTGGTCAGGATTTCTACTGTGTCGGGGTCAATTCATCATAAACTACGATTGGGTAAAGGTTTAAAACCTCACAAACAAGTTTATCTGTCAATTGCTTTAATACTAACACCTGGATGTTAATCAAACAGTGTGACAGAAACTATCAAACATGTATCATCTATTAAATAGTGAATCCATTTGGTAAAATATTTTTTGATGCATCAAAAAACAGAATATTATATCATAATTAAGCAATAAGTTCATACAAGTAGATTTCATTTATTTCAAATGGCACATTTTATTTCATCATCAGAACATTTTTTAAATGAATATTCATAAAAAGTGCTATTCAAGGAGTTTCTACTGTAAAGCTTGTGACATATTCAGTTAAGTGCTAGCATAAAATATGCGATACCTTGTAAAGGCAAGTTATTGAATAGGAACTTTTTCAAATTGATAACTAATACTGTTAATCTCATTCATAAAGCAGGAAATTTTACCAGGGGTAATATGGCTATATTTAAGGCACATTTACAACCCTTTACTGTACTTTGCAAATTCAGCTGAAATACTTCAAATTATTATCAATTGCAATTAAAAACAGAAATAAGACTAATTCTGTAAACAAATTATTGTAAATGAAATTAACATATGAACATTAAAATTAGGTATAATTAACAGAACTACCCGTCACTGTTTGTAATTTCAAGTTACAATATAAAAGAACTTAATATTTTACCATTAAACTATACAAAGATTCAGACAACATAAAAAATGTACAAACTGCTGACTTATGCAAAGAAAATGTACAAATTGTTGTCTTAAGACATCTAGGAAAGTAAGCTATACACAGTATTTTGACTTAATAATATCACTGAGGGTGCAGAATAGAGAATACCCACCAACACTGCCTGGACTCCAGACCTGGACACAGCTGGATATTGCAGACTTCCTATACATCCCCACCCACTTAATGAAGCAGGGGTTTTCATACAATGTAAAGTAACATGACTTCAACTTTCAGAGGGATCAAGCTGTACACATGTTAACTCTGCATTGCCCTGTTTTTCTAGTTTCAAAATTCTGTGAAACTATCAACACAATGCACAGTATCTGTAACTGGGCTTTCAATGGTTAAATTATTGAAGTGTCACTGACTCGCTGTATTAAACATCAAGTTTCTGTGTATCAGTTTCATTTCAAAAAGTTTGGCCCTAGCAATAAATCATGGACAAAACCTGCAAAACTATTGTAACTGCTCCTGGATTTACATTTACTTACTATAATTTAGCAATAATGGTTTTAGATATATTAGGAGAAAACTTCCCAAAAGCATTAAAATATTAAAAATGAAAAAGAAAAGATAAAAAAAAAAAAAGATATTGTTCAAGGTAAGAAATTTTCGAAACTGTTCCTTTTTTTGCAATTTTTGTCGCGTTCGAATTTGTAAAATAAAACAACAAAACACAGACAGACATGAGTTAATTGTTAATACTTAAGATGCAAGGGTATGAGGCGGTATGGCAAGGTACTAGTTTGTATTTCATTACAGAAGGCATGCTTCTTGCTTCTATGTATGACAAAAGGAAACGAGTAACTGGTGTTGCAGGCAACACATGAGTCCCTACTGGTGAGGTACATAATTTTCCCATTTCCAAACCAACCAGAATTTTGGTCAGAAGAAAAAGAATAAAGCAAGCTAAAAATGATGTGCAAAATCTCCATACTGCCATCTATTCATATTTCAAGTTTCATAAAATATTTTCAGTACTTTTTGAGTTATCACAATATATTGTTTTATTTGCCATATTTTAAGTCTATTTGTTGTCATACCAGCTAGATTTTTCAACCTAGGAAGAAAAAAAAAAGACGTGCGTAATCTCCATACAGCCATCTATCCATATTTCAAGTTTGATAAAAATATCTTCAGTTCTTTTTGAGTTATCACAATATATTGCTTTATTTGTCATATTTTAAATCTATTTGTTGTCATAGCAACCAGATTTTTCAACCTAGGAAGAAAATACAGCCATCTATCCATATATCAAGTTTCATAGAAATATTTTCAGTACTTTTTGAGTTATCATGGGATCCAGTTTTTTGCGGACGGCCGGACTGACTGACAGACAGACGGATGGAGGGTAAACCTATAGTTAAACTGGTAGGGGACTTAAAAGAAGATGTGTGCTGTGTACTGTCATGTTAGGGTCAGATAATTGTGCAAAACCTACATGTTTCATATGATGTAACTTACAGAAAAACATGCTCTCAGTAAAAATCTTGGGTGAAAAAATATGCAAGCAAACTTGATAAATCGAGGTAGTTTTATACAAATTGAACAATGAGTACCAGAATGGACAGAATTTGACTGCTGCAAATGAAGAAGGCATTCTTAAAGTGACCATACAATCCCCATTATGTAACTTACATTTAGATGCTAAACTATATCAAAGACCAATGACAAGCCAAAAATTACTGTTTCAAAGATTCTAAGGGGGACAAATAGATTTGATAGACATCAACTTTTCATGACTTTTTTATATCGTTAGTTTAAAAAAAAAAAATTATTTTTTTTTTGGGGGGGAGGGGAGAGAAAAAGTCTGAATCACCTGATAAGTATTTAAAACCCAAGTCATCCAATAAATAAACATTTAGTAATGTAGTGCTCAGCTGAAGGAAAAACTCTGCTGTCAAATCTATTTGTCCAGCTTAAACAACTGCATAAATATTGATGAGATATTCCATGGTTTGGGTGAATGATGAGGTGTCTGAAGTGCTGCTGTAGGATGGCTGCCAATTTGTCCGTTTATCATACAGACACTATCAGCAAAATGACCTACTGGACTGCACATGGTATGATGGGCAAGCTTTTCATGTCTCATAATGTCAGCTACTCATCAATACATACTGATACAATATTGGTCTGTGATCATGGGCTGCTGATGAACTGGCAGTTGGCAATACCAACCTATGAACTGGATAAGCAGCATCACTGATGATAATGGAGGACAGTTTTGGGTACTGAACATGGAGGACAGTTTTGGGTACTGAACAAATAAGGATGAGTATGCTACCGTGTAGTGATGACACCAGGTAATGTTGATGAGATAGCATTACAGTATGATATTGGACACTTAATGAAGATGTGAGACTGTTTGACACTAGTTGACAATGGTTCATATTGACGATTTATGAGTGCAGGCCAATCAACTGGCACAGTGTATAATGGTAGACATCCTATGATGCAGGTATGTTGGTTGAGCGGGGCAAGATCTGGTGGTGGGGGTCACGTTTTGTCCCTCATGATGGAATCTCTAGTGCTGGATGTTGCATGACCAGCTGAGTTGACTAACTGGTCAGTATGGTTCTGAAAACAAAATATCATCTTTAATAACATGGTGGCCTGCAAACAGCCATGCCCCTACCTCTGGGGGTGTAATGGGTGTGAGCATAGTTTTGTTTCAAATTTTTTAAAGTCACCTGAGTGTACTTCCTTTCATTTATAAATAAATTGTCACCTTGTCCTTGAACAGTTTTATGTAATAAAGTAAAAAGTGAAGAAAATCCATTTTAAGTGGGTTTTTTTTTTAACGTCCTCTTCCTGTATGACAGCAGATACTTGAATTATTCCAATGAACGTTCATAGATAGCAGTTGTAACATGCTTTTTAGACCTTTACAATAATACTCTCTAAAAACAACACAATTGTGGAATAGTTCAG
>CM037789.1:15991754-16004744 GCA_021229015.1 Solen grandis
TGATATGAAATTTAAGTTATCTGCAACCAAAAATCCTTAATTAACAGTCAAAATACAGCTCAGTATAAAGTGGAATGTAGACTCCAAATTCAGCACTATGTTGGGTCTACACTGTAGGTTCTTAAATAGTTAACATTCTTAGATGAACCTTTACAAAACTTGCTAAAATAAATTTAATCCATGCAGAACTCTGGTTGCCATGGTAATGGAAAGGGAAAAAAATGAAAACTTTAAAAATCATCTCCAAAACTACTGGCAGATTTCAAAATGTTTTAGTGCAGATTATTCCAATCGGTTAAAAAACATGGTCGCCAGGGCAGGACTAATTTGCTTCAAGTGTATATAGTGAAAACTTTAAACGACATCTCCTCTGAAACAACTGGACAGAATTTGATTAAACTTGGAAGGGATGATCTTTGGGTGAACCTTCACAAAAGTTGCTAAAAAAAATTAATCCATGACCATGTAGAACTCTTGTTACCATGGAAAGATAAAAAAATGTGAAAAATTAAAAAAACATCTCCTTCAAAACTACTTGCCAGATTTAAATTTTTTTAGTTAAGATGTTCCTAGTGTAACCCTATATTCAGTTGAGCGACCAGTTCCTATATGGCCCTCTTGTTTGGGTGAGTTCCTACCAAGATCAAAAAAATTAATTGGATCCATAGAAAAACATGACTGCCAGATTTCCTTATATATATTTATATAGATCCTCTTGTCCAAAAGTACTGGCTGGATGTCAAAGTTTTTTTTAGCACAGATGTTCTTGCGCTCACTCTATCAAGACTCTTAAATTTTTTGGATCCATCGAAATATATGGAGCAGAGCCCATTTTCCACAATATCATAAGATATTTGCTGTTTCTTTTCCTCCCACTAATACCTGTTCTCAGGTGAGCAATTCCAGGGCCTTTCTGGCACACTTGTTTCCTATACAGACTTTGGCAAATAAAGTTTTGATCTGTCTTGCTTATTACAAAGCTATAACTAGTAACATCAATTGATATTGTCACTGATTCTTTCTTAATTACATTAAAACCTTATTTTCCTAGAATTAAATATCAACTTTGATTAAAAAATTGATTCTAAAATAACAATTTAGCTTTTATTTCTTTATCGCTGCACAGGAAGACTTTTTTGAGTCAAAGAAAAAGAAAGAGAAGAAAGGAAAGAAGAAGGCTGTGGCAGTGAATGAGAAGATAGAGGAAGATCTGCAGGAGGTGATAGGAAGTATCCCCAAACCTGCGTTACGAAGGCTGTGGCCCATCACCCTGTCCTGCTGGCTGGTGCGGAGTGTCATTGGTTTGCCTGCCCAGCTGAGGGAGAGGCGGGAGAGGAAGAGATGGGAGGAGGAGAGACGGAGGTTGGAGGAGGAGGAGCGGGAGAGGGCGGAGCAACAGATGAGGGAGGAGCTTGGTATGTCTGTCTCAGTCGTACAGGGTTTACTGGTCACATAAGTCTGGCTACATACTTCTCTCCCATGTCTGGTAGTTCAGTGCTGTTATTAACTCTCCCAAACAAAGTTTGGAGACATTGTTTTTACTCTGTTTCTTATTCCTTTACAATATAGCTGAAGAAAAAGATCCTGATGAGAGTTAGAATATTTCAAGACTTCCCCTAGATCTCATGGCCTCATGGAGACAACCAAGGTTTTCTAATGTTTCATTAGGGTACCTTGGTTATCTTGGCAGAGGTTAAGTTGTCCATGATGTAGCGATGTTTGTCGACTTTATAGGCATAAACCTTAAAAGGTCAGATGGTTCTGTTTTAGCTAGTTGGAGATGTACCCAATCAATCATCAAACAACTCGGTACAGTACAACGCCGCTATATCGCGGTTCTTGTTTTTTATTTGGGGGGGGGGGGGGGGTGTACTGTAATTGCTGATGATTCAGATTCAGAGAGTAGTGTGTAATGTATGGTGATTTGAAGTGGTTACGTTACTCTTCAGCACATCTCATTATAATAATTTATACGCCGTCCATTGTTTATCAAAACAATGTCAGTGTAAAAATTGCCATTCCACTACAATTTATCACTATTTGAAATTAAGCTGCGGTGTACTTATTATGATGTATTGATATGAGGAGCCTTGTCAATGTTTAAATGAAACAAATTACCAGGTAACGCAGATCTAATTATCATTTACTGTTTGCTTCCGGTGAAAAAGATTGGCTATTTTCCGGGACTTCTTAATCCATGGTAAAATTATGCACTCTAGCATAATAAAAATACCATTATTAAGGTTTCTGCAGTGGATTTTAGACAATGTTTGTGTATTTTATCGATTATCTGTTTGGTATTGACTGTCCATACCAATTAAATGCTGATTACTGTGGTTGGATAATTATACCGACTAACCTCCACTGTTGCCGTTCATTCACACTCGATTGCGTAATCATCAACTGCCCCCAAACACAATAGCTTACCACATGGGGTGTTTAATTGTTATCACTTCAGTGCACTAGCATGTTAAATACTGACTGCAAAACTCTTTTAAATACATACAGATATAGGATGCAAATGACGCGATATATTTTTGGGGTCCATATTGGTCAACGCGAAATAGCAGTCCGCGATATAGCAGCGTTGTACTGTATGACCTTATTCAGTTTATTAGTGCTCATGTGAGCTTTTAGGATTTATGGCTGTCTGTCGTCTGTCCATCTGCCGTCATCCACAATTGTTTCAAACGACATCTCCTCTGAAACCACAGGGCCAAATTTGATAAAATTTGCCTATGATGTTCCTTGCATAAAGCTCCCTATGATGTTCCTTGCATAAAGCTCTTTTTTGTGGGATTAGTAAAAATTGTAAGAACTTACTTTCCAATCGTTGTAAAATCAATAAGTTTAGAAGGGCTAGCTATATGTTTTATGTATGTTGTAAGAACTCTTTATCACTTTGTAATATACATATAGCGCTGAAGAAGCAGAAGAGAATCAACAAGCCCCGCCCAGACCCTGGGTATGACGATAAGACGGTTGTGGAGGAGATGCCTGTGGTGTATGGACAGATACAGAGTCAGACCAGTGATCTAGACGAGGAATCCCTCAAACAGACCAACAAGGTGGGGCCTTAATCGGGGATTTCTATATTTACAGATACATTCAATATACATTCATAAATATCAGATCCCAGACTTCCCAGTGAGGGTGATAGAATGTAATGTTCATCCGAGATAGGTGACACCAGCTAATGTCACATGGTAACATTACAAATTGACACATGACATGTATTTGGACATTTTACAAGAAAAATATCACGTATTCATAACTGACCATAAAAACAATATTGAATGCAATAAGATATATGCTATATGTGGAACAAACTATAAAACAACCTCAAAATGTATGAAAAAATCAGATGTCAAGTAAGAACCTTAAAACTTTCAAATCTAAAATCTAATGTAATATATAACCAAGTAACAATGAAAACGAAAACCTGAATATGATATATAATAATATTTTGAAAGAGAAGTTAATTATATATTAATATGTATGGTTGATAATACTATAAGAGAAGATAATCTGAGGCGTAATAAATTAAATTTTCAGATTATCAAATAGCTACTCTGAGATACCATGTGATAAATACACAAAAGACTACCAAGCAGCAGTTGCAGTTAGCACAAGCACTTTACTAGTAAAATGGTTTTAGGGATACTGGTATTCAGGCATGTAACAATTTTTTGCTGGGCCCGCCTGCATAGTCACCACAATGCCTGACGGTGTATGTGGGTTGGAGTGTCAGGGCATCAGGGTTGTCTGAAATTGCTTGTCCGGTCTGTGACTTGAATCACAGGATTTTCAAATTACTTGGCAGTTATGTTAACCTCTATCAGATGGCATGTCAAACCAAAGAATTTGGTCCCTAGCTCAGATGTCAAGGTCACACTTAAAGGTCAAAGGTCATTTGCTTGTCTGGGCTGTAACTTAGGCATATATTCCAAGATTTTCAAATAAATTGGCAGAAATATTTGCCTCAGTGACAAGAAGTGTGGCTTGCAAGAGTTGGGTCCCTAGCCAGTGTTCATGGAGGTGGATCTGCTTGTCTGGGCTGTAACTTACACATAATCCATGATGGATCGCCGGACTTTCAAATAAACTGGCAGTTATGTTTACTTCAATGAGGCAAAGTGTTGCTTACAAGAGTTGGGTCCCAAGCTCCATGGTCAATTAGCATTGCCATTTGACCACTGCACATGTCTAAAAGTGTCATTCATTCTATGGTGTATAACACTTCAGGGTGGCTCCTGGACAGACGAGGACTATGTGATGCTGTCCAAGGCTTACATAAAGTTTCCAGGAGGTACCGTCAACAGATGGGACAAGATCGCTGATATGGTGGGCAGACCAGTGTCTGAGGTAGGCCCTTGCTGTTCTGGCTTGTGTTTTACTAAAATCTCAAATAAAAATTTTCCTCAACTCAAATTTCAAGATCTGAACTCCCTTATTCATTGACCAATGTAATATGTTTGCTTACTTGCTATTATAAGTATGCTTTTATGGAATATTGTAATATTTTCAAAATTTCATCCTTTTGGTAGAATCATCGCGGGTATACTTCAGCTAGAGTGAGGTGATTACTAGAGATGATGGTGATGATGTAGAAAATTTATGTTTTGAGTAGAGGTGCGCAGTTTTACCGGTATACTGGTAAACAGCAGTCGGAAGCAACTTGTGGTACAAACTGATACAAGGACAAATAATACCAGTATTTTACGGAAAAAATACAGATTTTCAATAGTTCTGTCGTTATTGATAGTTTTATTGTAGAGCAACATCAAAAACCCATGTAGATATTATATAAATGTATCAATTCCCATTTAAATATCAGAAAATACATTTTTAATTGTAAATACTCTCTCATAATCAATAATGGCCTTGACATGTTTTCCTCTGCAAAATTTTAATGTATGAATAGTCTTCAACATAAGTCTTGAAATATTTTGTGCAGTACATGTATATCGTAGAACGTACCGTGGTATTTACCTAAAAACCAAAGTATACAGGTACAGTTCCAACCTGTGGTTCCCAGGTCTAGTTTTCAGTTGAGGAAAATCTCAGTTTGAGATGTATCATGAAAGAGATATATCTCAAACTGTACTATCAGTGGGCTTTCAGTGTTGAGGGATTACTTCAACTGTATGCAGCCTTGTGGCCTAGCATTATATAGATGAAGTCCTATATTACTGTGCTCGGTTTGGAATGTCATCAACATTACTTAGCATTTTGAAATATCCATGTACTTGATTAAGTTGACAAAGATTATTATATTAATAACTAAAAATATTTGTTAAGAAATGAACATCTCAATATTTATTTCTTTGTCCCTGGTGGTCAAGTGGTTAGATCATCCACCTTGGGAGCAGGAGGTTGTGGGTTGGATCCCTGGCAGCGACATATCAAAGTCGTAAAAAATGGTATTGGTGTAGCTCCATTACTTGGCACTCAGCATTTAAGGGTAGTTACAGGACTGGTTGGCCCAGTGTCAGGATTAAGTGAGTGTGATATCATGCCACATGTCTGCGGCTTGATACTGCAGTGTGGCAGCACTGTATTTGTCTCAAGTAGACATCGTCTCCAAATGACTGAAATACTGTTGGTAGGATGTTAAACACAACAAACAAACATCAATATTTATTTCAGAGTTACAAATTCGTCCCTAAGTATTATTAAGTACTAAGTATGGGTGGAGGAATTCAAGCCAGGTCAATAACTATTGTCATCAGATATCATAGTGTGCTTGCATTGTCCCAGTAGTTACCTGCTGCTATTTTAAAAGTCCACCACTGAAAAAATAATGTAATTCTGAGTAGTTGATTCTCTGTTAAACAACAGTGATCGAGAAGTATTTGGATTTAAGAAAACATATCAACTTAACAACTTGTTGTTTTGGAATTTGTTATCGCTGCAACTGTATTGCATTCATATAGCAACATCCAGCTAATTACTCACAGAGGAAGACCCCAAAGTGTGCAAAGGACATTCAGGTAGAACAACTGTACATGAAAAATCTGACATGATATGAAGTCAACAACTATAACTACATAGCTATAGAAGCCTTAGAAAATAGAAAATGACAAATATGATGTAGTATTTCAATGTGTAACTCTGGATAACTATATAATCTTATTTTACACAGGTAACAGCCAAATGCAAGGAAATGAAAGGGAATTTTCAGATGAATCTCAGCTCTACAGTGCAAGGTAATAGTTTTCATAAATAATATATAGTGGCTTCAGTTTTTTCTTCAATTTATTATAACAGTTTTATGTCTTGGTGATTTGAAAGATTTTGATGTCCTGAAAAACAGTCAAAATATACATTAGAAGTTTCGTTTAGGTGGTTAATATGATCAGTTTATAGGGCTTTTTCCCCTTTTCTTTATCACAGGATGTCTATAGGCATCTTTTCCAGATGAAAATATCTTTAAATTCATGCAGTTTTCCAAAATATTGTTATGTTTCTCATGACATTTCTAAAAATAGCAAATACCCCATGAACATTGTTTAAGGTCCATTTCCCATCATCTTGAAAAAAGACCTGGTTTAACCCTTTCCCTCATAGAGGAAACCATGAAAAGACCTATGCGAACAACATAAAACCAGATCAGCCTGCGAGTAACTCGCAGGCTGATCAGGTTTATGCTGTTCGCTGCTCCTCAGTGGTCTGGAAATGAGGACTTTATAATTAAATTTGGTAAGGTTTAACTGTGGTTTTCTGCAGATCAGGCTTTATGTGGTACCTATTGAGTGCGTCAAAATGAGTCTATATGAGGGAAAGGGTTAAATGATTTCTTGTTTTCTAAAATGTCTTTTTTCTGTTACTCAAACTAACAAATATAGCATTCACATTCATAAGTACTATTTTTTGTATGATTATGCCTTTTTGTTGCAGCTGGTACTAAAAACTCAAAGAAAAATATAGAAATCAGTGACAAAATCATCTCAACATCAGCAGAACCAGAAACCATTGGCATGCTTCCAAATGACTTAGATGAGACCAAAGTCAGAAAAAGGCATAAACATAAAGCATCCAAAGACCCAGAGCGGACTGTCATGATTTCTCATGAGAATAGCACTTCTGTGATAAACAGTGATTGTCAGTCACAAACAAATAAGGAAGATAAGCCTAGTGGTAAATTGATAATAACAAATACTAGTGCTAAAGAATAGAGTCAGCCAAACAGAAGAAAGACTCAAAGAATAATAAGGAAGGGAGTGAAAATGGTGCGTTGAATGATGAAAAGATAGAGACGGATGCATGGTCCCAAAACCAGCAGGTTATACTGGAGTGGGCATTAAAACAGTACCCCAGAGGGACCGACCAGAGATGGGAGAAAATTGCTGATCAGATCCCTGGAAAATCAAAGGCAAGCCTGATAGCTTCTCTATGTAAAAAAAAGAGAATAAGTTCATGAACAGGGTTGTAAATCCTTGCTCTCCTTGTGCGATTTGTCAGTTTTTAGCTCACCAGAGCACAACATGCTCAAGGTGAGCTATTAGGATCACCTTGCATCCGTCATCATTCGTCGTGCGTCGTCCATTGTCAACAATTTGCTTGAAATGATATCTTCTTTGAAACCACTGGGTAGAAATTGATGAAACTTGGCAAAAGTTGCTAAAATGAACTTGATCCATGTAGAACTCTGGTTGTCATGGCAACCAATAGAATTTTACTTTAAAAACTTAAAAAAAATTCTCCCCTGAAACCATTTGTCAGAATTTGATTTCCTTTGGCATTAATGGTCACCTCATAGTGCTCTACCATAATTGCTAAAATGAAGATATCCCTTGTAAAATGAGGCCCCTAGGGGTTGCCTAATTTCCTTATGTACTATTTAAAGAAAATTTCAGAATTCTTATTCTATGAAGCCAATGGTCAGAATTAAATTTCATTTAGCACAAATGATCAATTTGATTTTATGTAGCGCAAATGGTCACCCCATGAATGTCTACCATAATTGCTAAAATGAAGTTGATCCCTTGAAAAATGACCCCCAAAGAAGTTAAGCTAGTTAGTCCCCTACCGGTGTTCACACCGGAGGGGACTATAGGTTTGCCCTCCGTCTGTCCGTCCGTCTGTCCGTCTGTCCGTCCGTCTGTCCGCTCAAATCTGGATCCCGCGATAACTTAATAACTAAGCAAGCTAACTTGATGAAACTTGGTATATGACTAGATGGCAATGTGTAGATTATGCACGTCATTTTATTTTTGTTCTTCGACTGAAATTGTGGTTGCTATGGTAACGGAAATAGTGAAAATATGGCAAAAATGGGATCTCGTGATAACTAAGCAAGCTAACTTGATGAAACTTGCTATATGACTAGATGGCAATGTGTAGATTATGCACGTCATTTTATTTTTGTTCTTCAACTAAAATTGTGGTTGCTATGGTAACGGAAATAGTGAAAATATGGCAAAAAATGGGATCCCGCGATAACTAAGCAAGCTAACTTGATGAAACTTGGTATATGACTAGATGGCAATGTGTAGATTATGCACGTCATTAGGTTTTCGCACCTCGCAGTGCGAAAACCTATTGTTCTTCTTCTGTTTTATTTTTTTTTTTTTTTTTTTTTTTATTATTTTTCTAACCCTTTTTTGTTAACGGCAAATCTCCGTGATCAGAAAAGCCACATTTATGAAATTTTAATCAGTTTTTACCACGTATTTGTAGATGATCCTAACGTTGAGAAAATTTTCATTTATGTCTTACTTTTTCCGCTAGGGGGCGTTTTGTATGAAATTTATAAATGGCTAATAACTCAGTTATTTGAGGTCCGATTCAAATGCGGTTTGTTGCATTCTGTTCCTTGTTGATAGCCTCATAAAATATGATAGATTTTGAGGTACGTGTCGCTGAAAGTTTTTGAGCTTTAGAAGGTTGAATGTTCGAACCTCGCAAAAAACTGCGCAAATGAGGGTAGGTCTACGAAAAACCTATCCATTTTTGTTAGAGATCAGATAGAAGAGTTCTGTTTGCTGCAAATGATTTGCAAGACATATACGCACAAAATATATGGGGTGGCGAATTTAAGAAATGAATGGTTTGTCCTCTAGAAACGGTCAAACTTCACTAAATTTTAGGAAAAATTAAATTATCAAAAACATGTTTTTTGTCGCTCCTGTCTTAATTTTTAGTTCAATCTTCATGATATTTTCACAATTTATGTATTGTTATGTTTGAAAGGGCCTCACAATTAAAAAGTTAAAAAATAAATGAAAAGGTCAAGGTCATATTACGATAATTGTGTTTTTATTCGGCCCCAAAGAGCTCCAAGACTACAAATATTTCATTGAAAGTATATGAACAAAAGTTTTAGTTCTTCAAGAGCTCTTTCCAGTGATGTTAAGTTTTTGAAGATCGGGGTTGAATTGGTTGAGTTATGGCAGAAAGGCGAAAAGTGTACTTTTAACGAAATTGAAACGCTGTAGTTTCATGAACTTTGAGTCAAAAATTATGATTTCTTCAGGATTAAGACACTGAAAAGTGAAGTGATGTATACTGCAAGGAATATTTGTTTGGTCACGTGATTATGACGTCATGCATATTTGAGCAAGAATTATTAAAAAAATCATATAAAATCGGCAAGTTGACGTATGAAGTTGAAATTTGCAGGAACGCCGTAGCCTACGGTGTGCAAAAAGTCCTGAAAATTTCAGATGATTCCTTCAACAAACATGGCAGATATTCATGTTTTTCGGATAAGGGCTTGTACACGAAAATCTAGCAAGTTGAAGTAAGAAAAGAAGGCGGTTATTGGGTTGGTTACCCTCTATCCGGACGTTCCTACGCAGGAAATACTGCCCGTGTTGAAAGGTGAATTGCGATGCGTATTTGAGAGAATGAGGTGCATTTTAGGATGCAATTGTGTACACCAGGACCGATAAGCATATTGCCTTTGTCATTACGGCTTTCTCCAAACTTTTATTATTAGGTTTTCGCACCTCGCAGTGCGAAAACCTATTGTTCTTCTTCTGTTTTATTTTTTTTTTTTTTTTTTTTTTTTATTATTTTTCTAACCCTTTTTTGTTAACGGCAAATCTCCGTGATCAGAAAAGCCACATTTATGAAATTTTAATCAGTTTTTACCACGTATTTGTAGATGATCCTAACGTTGAGAAAATTTTCATTTATGTCTTACTTTTTAAATTTTTACCAGTTTGTTTTTCCCGTTGATAAAATATGATAGATTTTGAGGTACGTGTCGCTGAAAGTTTTTGAGCTTTAGAAGTTTGAATGTTCGAACTTCGCAAAAAAACTGCGCAAATGAGGGTAGGTCTACGAAAAACCTATCCATTTTTGTTAGAGATCAGATAGAAGAGTTCTGTTTGCTGCAAATGATTTGCAAGACATATACGCACAAAATATATGGGGTGGCGAATTTAAGAAATGAATGGTTTGTCCTCTAGAAACGGTCAAACTTCACTAAATTTTAGGAAAAATTAAATTATCAAAAACATGTTTTTTGTCGCTCCTGTCTTAATTTTTAGTTCAATCTTCATGATATTTTCACAATTTATGTATTGTTATGTTTGAAAGGGCCTCACAATTAAAAAGTTAAAAAATAAATGAAAAGGTCAAGGTCATATTACGATAATTGTGTTTTTATTCGGCCCCAAAGAGCTCCAAGACTACAAATATTTCATTGAAAGTATATGAACAAAAGTTTTAGTTCTTCAAGAGCTCTTTCCAGTGATGTTAAGTTTTTGAAGATCGGGGTTGAATTGGTTGAGTTATGGCAGAAAGGCGAAAAGTGTACTTTTAAACGAAATTGAAACGCTGTAGTTTCATGAACTTTGAGTCAAAAATTATGATTTCTTCAGGATTAAGACACTGAAAAGTGAAGTGATGTATACTGCAAGGAATATTTGTTTGGTCACGTGATTATGACGTCATGCATATTTGAGCAAGAATTATTAAAAAAATCATATAAAATCGGCAAGTTGACGTATGAAGTTGAAATTTGCAGGAACGCCGTAGCCTACGGTGTGCAAAAAGTCCTGAAAATTTCAGATGATTCCTTCAACAAACATGGCAGATATTCATGTTTTTCGGATAAGGGCTTGTACACGAAAATCTAGCAAGTTGAAGTAAGAAAAGAAGGCGGTTATTGGGTTGGTTACCCTCTATCCGGACGTTCCTACGCAGGAAATACTGCCCGTGTTGAAAGGTGAATTGCGATGCGTATTTGAGAGAATGAGGTGCATTTTAGGATGCAATTGTGTACACCAGGACCGATAAGCATATTGCCTTTGTCATTACGGCTTTCTCCAAACTTTTATTATTAGGTTTTCGCACCTCGCAGTGCGAAAACCTATTGTTCTTCTTCTGTTTTATTTTTTTTTTTTTTTTTTTTTTTTTATTATTTTTCTAACCCTTTTTTGTTAACGGCAAATCTCCGTGATCAGAAAAGCCACATTTATGAAATTTTAATCAGTTTTTACCACGTATTTGTAGATGATCCTAACGTTGAGAAAATTTTCATTTATGTCTTACTTTTTCCGCTAGGGGGCGTTTTGTATGAAATTTATAAATGGCTAATAACTCAGTTATTTGAGGTCCGATTCAAATGCGGTTTGTTGCATTCTGTTCCTTGTTGATAGCCTCATAAAATATGATAGATTTTGAGGTACGTGTCGCTGAAAGTTTTTGAGCTTTAGAAGGTTGAATGTTCGAACCTCGCAAAAAACTGCGCAAATGAGGGTAGGTCTACGAAAAACCTATCCATTTTTGTTAGAGATCAGATAGAAGAGTTCTGTTTGCTGCAAATGATTTGCAAGACATATACGCACAAAATATATGGGGTGGCGAATTTAAGAAATGAATGGTTTGTCCTCTAGAAACGGTCAAACTTCACTAAATTTTAGGAAAAATTAAATTATCAAAAACATGTTTTTTGTCGCTCCTGTCTTAATTTTTAGTTCAATCTTCATGATATTTTCACAATTTATGTATTGTTATGTTTGAAAGGGCCTCACAATTAAAAAGTTAAAAAATAAATGAAAAGGTCAAGGTCATATTACGATAATTGTGTTTTTATTCGGCCCCAAAGAGCTCCAAGACTACAAATATTTCATTGAAAGTATATGAACAAAAGTTTTAGTTCTTCAAGAGCTCTTTCCAGTGATGTTAAGTTTTTGAAGATCGGGGTTGAATTGGTTGAGTTATGGCAGAAAGGCGAAAAGTGTACTTTTAACGAAATTGAAACGCTGTAGTTTCATGAACTTTGAGTCAAAAATTATGATTTCTTCAGGATTAAGACACTGAAAAGTGAAGTGATGTATACTGCAAGGAATATTTGTTTGGTCACGTGATTATGACGTCATGCATATTTGAGCAAGAATTATTAAAAAAATCATATAAAATCGGCAAGTTGACGTATGAAGTTGAAATTTGCAGGAACGCCGTAGCCTACGGTGTGCAAAAAGTCCTGAAAATTTCAGATGATTCCTTCAACAAACATGGCAGATATTCATGTTTTTCGGATAAGGGCTTGTACACGAAAATCTAGCAAGTTGAAGTAAGAAAAGAAGGCGGTTATTGGGTTGGTTACCCTCTATCCGGACGTTCCTACGCAGGAAATACTGCCCGTGTTGAAAGGTGAATTGCGATGCGTATTTGAGAGAATGAGGTGCATTTTAGGATGCAATTGTGTACACCAGGACCGATAAGCATATTGCCTTTGTCATTACGGCTTTCTCCAAACTTTTATTATTAGGTTTTCGCACCTCGCAGTGCGAAAACCTATTGTTCTTCTTCTGTTTTATTTTTTTTTTTTTTTTTTTTTTTTATTATTTTTCTAACCCTTTTTTGTTAACGGCAAATCTCCGTGATCAGAAAAGCCACATTTATGAAATTTTAATCAGTTTTTACCACGTATTTGTAGATGATCCTAACGTTGAGAAAATTTTCATTTATGTCTTACTTTTTCCGCTAGGGGGCGTTTTAAATTTGCACCTCGCAGTGCGAAAACCTATTTTG
>CM037789.1:16004844-16054844 GCA_021229015.1 Solen grandis
ACCCTCCGAATTCCGAATACTGCACGAAAATTTTGGGATATTTAGATAAATTGTGCTTATTTTAACCTCTATTAACCGCACACAAATTTTCTGTCCTAGAAAAAAACCGCATGATTAATTTGAAATTCTGTACTGTAATTATGTGTTTATGGCCGTAATATGGTTTGAGATTAATCGGTGAAAAATACAATTAGCGGTGAATGTTTACAATGACTGGATTGATCAATTACAGAATACGGTAATAATAGTGTTAATCAAACTTAATGAGCATCAGAAGTGTATGATAATTAAATCAGAGATTAATTAAAAAGAAAACCGTCAACAAACACATCATACGTTTCCTTCATAAATGTTTGATGGTTACCGGACAAAATGAAGTTAAATAAATCGACTCTTTCTGATGTTAATTCTGTGGAATGCATTTTGTGATAAACTTTAACTGAGTAAATATGACGGCTGAGATATATTCTGGGTTCTTTAATTTCCTTGTCATATCTCTTTTAGAGTTGTTAAGGTTACAATAAAAGGTGTATCTAAAAAAAATGTCTAAACCTCCGCCAGCTAAGCGGCGACGAACTGAGCTTTCTCTATCACCTCACATACAATTAATACCATACACATAACATTTGAAGAATATACATTGAATCCCATACATTAAGCAAAATAAGCACTGAAAGAGCAAAAACCTCTGTAAACCGCACACCCCGAAAACCGGACATTTTAGCTGGTCCGGGCACCGTGCGGTTTAGAGAGGTTCCACTGTATTGCATTCTCCCGTGCGTCGGCGCCAGCGTTGGCGTAACGGTTAAGTTTTTCGTACCACCTCACCCTTTTTTAACTGAATCCTTTGAGGTATTGCTTTGAAACTTGATATACTTGTTTATGATCACCACTTGTAAGCAAGCGTGGATAACTCTGTCATGGATTTTGACCAAATAATGCCCCCATTTTCGACTCAAAATCACGGTTAAGTTGCTTCCTTTTGTTAACATTATGGCGGAGTTTTACGTACTTTTATTAAATCGTGATTTTAGAATCATTAAAATCCAAACTATTAATAAAATAGAAGGAATAAAAACAGAGACAAGTAATATAGGCAGTATAAGATGTAATGCTGACAAATACTTGTGGAATTAGCGAAAGCTTCGGCTAGAAGCAAACATGTGTCAAATCTGATTACCGAGCAAATCGGACTGAGTGATGATTATTTGTGCAAAAGAATCTATATCAAACTAGTTCCGGCAATAACACGACATAACACGATGGACGATATCCAAATACATTTCCCTTACCAGATATTGAACAGGACACTATTCAACATGTTGTCATCATGCATGTCCAAACTTAGCATAAAGAAGTAATAATAGAAATAATAGTGCCCAGATATTGAACAGGACACTATTCAACATGTTGTCATCATGCATGTCCAAACTTAGCATAAAGAAGTAATAATAGAAATAATTGTCCCCCCCCCCCTTTGATTTTTTTCTAAGGTGCACGTAGGTGCGTTTTGGGCATATCTGGGGCAAAAAAAAATCAATAATATCGCATGTATTATTGGTAACATTTATTTTTGTTTACAAACTTCAATGCGCTTTTAAAAATGACATTTCTATAGGCGCTTCACCAGTGGCTTGTTTCATGTAATTCCATTTCGTGTGAGTGATGCTCGATAAAAATATATTTCTTAAATGTGACACTAGCAATGTTTTATAAATATTTCATATTCTCTGGGCTTTTTTGTTGTTGTTGTTTGTATACCCAGTATTTTTTATCATATTGTATTTCGCCTACTGTAATGGTAATGAAAATGAAATCATTTTGTCTGATAAGACATATTCTCGTCGGAACATCCTTGCGATTGTGTATTATTAAATTCATGTCTTGTGCAAACAGCTTGTGAAAGAATTGTTTGATGAAACGTCTGCAATGTCTGAAGAGAGATTACATTACTTTAAATTTCGTCTGCAGTTCTTAACTGAGAAAAAATCTTTAATGACGGTTTCGGATGTTTGCCTCTGAGCGTTTCCTGTTTTCTGTAAAAAGAAATGAAATGGCGTATGTATGTAGACGGCGTGGTAAACAAATATCTAGACTTTCAGCATTCCCCGGAACAATTGACTGTGTAAGTGGTGTTTAGTTGGACGAGGGTTATTAAAGCACTTCTCCAGTCTTATGCAGTGAACATTCAAACCCGTCTGGATCCATTCATTTCTCAGGTCATTGCTTAAAACTAAAACTGTGTTCTTGTATCCAGATAAACCACGCCAAACTTTTACTTACTGATATTCTCATTTTAACTATATGCTAGACTTTAGGTCAATTTAAATACATCTACAGACACTTTATGTGTCTCAATTCGGGAGGCTAATATAACTATGTGGTACCAATCAATCTTGATGTCTCCTGTCATGTATAAGACATCTATGTCATGACAAATGCAGTAATTAGTCGTGCGCGGTCTATTCTTACACAACTTGGTAAAGAGAAATGATTTTGAAATTGAAGCAAACTTTGCTTTTTACGAAAGCGAACCATTCCGTTTTCTGTAGGTAAAGAAATGTTTGCTTTAATGTGTTATAGTTTACGTTTCACATACAGTATTTCAATCATTTTAGGAGTTTGTCTACAAGAAGTCGATTTAATGCTGCCACTCTGCGTTATTACGTCGTAACCAAGTGGCATCATACCCTCCTAGTCTCATTATCCCGACACTGGTTCCGTCAGTCCTAGAACTACTCTTATTTGCTTAACATCAAACAATGTTCTCGGTAGAAAAGTTTTACTTGCCTTTGAGAATATTCCTATAATCTCTTAGATTTCTAAAATATTTATTGACCGATGAAAATGCTTAGGGACTATATACAGCCGGTCTGTACCCGTATATTCGATTGAGTCGCATGTATTAGGGAGTTTCTATGGAAACATCAGCTTGATCACACGACGAGCTATACTATATCCTTATTGCGGATAATTATCTGTGTTGAAATACATGATATCTTAACAACACAGAGACTTGTCTGTGTTTGATACTTCCCCAAGAGTAACCACGGATAATGTATTCGGACCACCGGACTATGACATCATTTCACCGAGTTATCAGCATGATTATTCTTATTTGACGAGTTTTTCTAAAACAATTTAACCTACTTCCTCAAGACGTGTATGTGAGCGTGTGTACGAGCGTGCACGCGCAGTTTTAGCATTGACTCATCTTTACAGAGGAATTAATTGGTCGTTTTCTAGAAATGAAGGCACACAACTGGTATATAACCTTTTTTATCCTCTTTCTGAATGCACGATCTGTTCAAATTCCGATCACCGCAGTGTCAGGAAAATGTGATGTAATTGTAGTTTCTGTCCATATTAAAGCAAAGTGCAGTGTGGTAAATTGTTTCACGCCGGCAAATCTCTCCATGATTATGTAATGGTGTCTGCATATTACTATAAGTTAACATGGCTTAACAGAAATATAAAACGTTCTGTCAGATATAAACGAATTATGTACCAAAATTGTTCGTTTTATGTTTTACCATAGCATGTCCATCGTTCACGAAGTTACTCGCCGCACCATACTAAAACAGGTGCTATAAAAGACACTTTATAGTAACAGAACATATATTTATTAAGATTTGTACAATAAAAGGTGACCATCCAAGGTGGCCGAGTGGTTAGAGCGTCCGCTTCGGGAGCAGGAGGTCGTGGGTTTAATCCCCAGCCGCGACATACCAAAGTCGTAAAAAATGGTACTGTTATAGCTCCCTTGCTTGGCGCTCAGCATATAAGGGTGTGGCATCATGCCACATGTCTACGACGTGATACTTCAGTGTGGTAGCACTATATCTATCTCAAGTAGACATCGTCTCCAAATGACTGAAATACTGTCGGTGGGACGTTAAACCCAACAAACAAACAAACAAACAATAAGGGTACATCGTCATATGCAACTTACAATACAAAGTAGGGAGGAAAAAAATATACATGCAAGTAAACAAGAATAAACATAGATAGTATACTCGTAGTAGTACATTACTTCATGAACGAAAAACTATATCATGGCAACACACTGGTATAATCAATGTATTTGATTCTGATACATGTATCAAATGCGTTTTTAACATAAATGATTAATTATGCATTCATGTAAAGATAAGAATGTATTTCACATGTGAACAGAAGAACGAGGATCAATAAACCTACCACGAATGTCGTTATAGAGTGCATTTTTGGTAATCTGTTTAAAATGAGAGCCCTCGACCAAAACAAGGCTAAAAATGGTTAGCACATTTTATAAAAAAATATCCGTTTTGTAAAGAACATGCTTGTTTTTAAAAAATCGAAGAATGCCATTCAACATAAAACATTTTCCTCATCACTTTGGAAGCAATTTCAATAAGAAATACCTCAAAATAACGTTGCTAGAACTTTTACCAAATATCAGCTCGTCTTTTTTTTTCTTTTACGGGGAGATTGAGTGATTTCTCTACCGTTAAGTAGGTATTGGCCCACTTACTCGTGCAATTAACATTGCCCAAACCTCTCCTTTGGCTCAACACAAGAAATAGTTCATAGAGTTCGGTTAAAAACAAAATACTCAATTTTTTTTAATGTGATCGAGCTCTTTCACATTGTTGATGACGCCAGCACCTTGTCGCTGGTTCGATCACATATAAAAAAGCTTTGTTTTGGTCGAGGGCTCTACAACGGAAGGGGCGAGGGCTCTCATTTAAACATATCACCAAAATGTGAAAGAACCACCGTTTAGTAGGGATGGGTGGACTTTTAGAAAGAAAGTCGTATATATTTTCAATATCATTTTATAACATTCCTGCCTTATATAAAATATCTTTAAAAGGGTCAATTAAGAAACAATAAAATTAACAGTAATGATGATCTCTTGATGGCTACTCTAATGCCAGAAAGTCCTTTTATTACAATTCAAAGTAACTACCTACAACGACATCGATCGTATAAAAACTTGTTTTCACATCGCCCCTTTGTAACGTAATATTAACGTAAAACATCAACAACTGTGATAATTTGATGTTCTCAGTGTAATCACAATGTGTTCGCATTCTTATTATTTTCTCCTTTTTTTTGTTTTCTAATGTTTCCGGATTTTTTTTGAGTGGGTGTTTGCATTTCTTGGTAATACAATTCATGGTCTTTTTTAAAATTGTGCCCGACCACGGAATCAGATATTGTACATTTAAAATAAAAATATAATGTCGACGGCTTGTTGCAAAATTATTGTAACTCCTTTGTTATTTATATGTAGTTAAAATAGTTTTGCACCAAGTTCTCGATGTGCAGATTGAACATAAGGACTTAATTTATTTACATGGATAAGTACCGACTTCGGTGTTTTAAGGTAATTCATCCTTCATTTAATTGTGATCATATTCCATCATGTGATCGTTTGAATTTTAAAGTTATTTAAGAATTATCTCAATAGGCAAGCAGAATATACATACTGTATGTTTTCATCATCATCATCATCATCATCATCATCATCATCATCATCATTTTTGTTGACATTTAATTTCATTGGTATGAATAAAGTATTTGATAAGTTAATTTATTCATATATTCATGTTAAAGAAAGCATTTTGTCGATGAAATAAATGATTTTGTGAGATTTAGTATCCGAGGATAAAATCCAACACAAAATCAACGAAAGTAAGTATCCAACGAACATTAAGGATTTCACAGTACACCCGGCATAAATGGAACATAGATCAATTAATTGTGGGATCCTGCGAAATTGAAGTTTAGTTGTCTCAAAAATCATGTTTTCTTGATGTAAATTAAAGTTAACTAATTTCTATTTCTGTAGTAATGTTCCTCAGAAATCTGTAATTTCCATGCAAAGCTAGAGAAAATAGCATTTTGCTACTTTCGAAGAACTAATTTAGCACACTTTGCTCAAATTGCTTTGTAGAAGGAATAGAAGGTCTTAGATTGTTAGCGTAAAGAACCTATAAAGCTCATTGCTGCTTCCGGGAGAAGCAGGAGCATTCTGTTTGCCGCCTTATCCACTTAACTACTGGTTCTCGGAGCGCACATCCATCCACCAAACACCCTAATGAAGTAACAAAGAAAAGCCAAAGGGATAGAACAGGAAATGTTGACATTTTTTCTGCTAGAATGAAACAACACTTTTAATGAAATAAGTTTGTTTTTATATAGTAAAGCTTGCGGTCCTTTGAGAGTCCAATTTATTTGACAGATTTGCTGACTGAGTTTATATATATGACCATGTGGAAGTTAAACTAGTTTGAATGACACAAACGTCGTAACCCTCGGTACGTATTCCGTTATCACTACCACATTCAACTGGCAAAATTTCATTCTCATGAATATTAATCAGCTTCGTGGTGATCAATGAAACTACGCTTAGTATTTTGAAAACTCTTTAGTCACAAAAGGAAATCTTGAGTTTAAAGATCCGAACAACTTTATAAAGTGGCATTTCGTTGGTCAGATGATCTTCGGATCGAATGAAGTGCCTAATAAATTATTCAAGGGACGAAGTTTTGCTTAATATCAAGTATCCAAGGTCGATTATGATGCAAAGCGTATTTGAGCGAACGTGGATTCCTACGATTAAATGAAGCGTGCGTCTGAAATAAACGTCTAAACATCATAATGTATATTCCCCTAACTACCAGCTCTGCACTGCATCGAGCTATAGAAAATATACGAAAATTGGTTGTATCAAAGAGGCAGAAACGATCCAGAAACATTGAAAACACAGATTTTGTTTTGATCATAAAACTCGATATTTCTTAGTATCAAAAATCTATACATTATTTGAAATCTGTTTGATTTGATATACAATGTACTCACAAACACACACACACACACACACACACACACACACAGCTCTTACCAAACTTTTATTTATTTAGAAATGGTAGAGACTGTTCCCAGTAGCCTAGGGTTAGAGCATCCGCTTTGGCGGCGGGAAACGTGGGTTCGATTCCCAATTCCGACATACCAACGTCATTAACTATGATAATGGAAGCTCCCTGATTTTCATAGCATATATTCAAAAAAGATCCAGATTGGTTGCTCTGTCGTCAGGATAGCGTGCCTTGGAGATGTATCATGCCACATGATTAATGCGTGGCACTGCAATGTTGCAGCTCTCAAGTAAATATAGTTTCCACAAACAATGAAAACTCAGATTTTCTTTGCAACTTTTGGAAACAGTACCTTCTATTTAACGAAATTAAACATACAAATAAAACGTAATTGCAGTTAAATGGCTTCGGTTAAGAGCAAAGAATTCAATATAACTTGCAATATTAAGTATTGAGCACGTTCTTCATACCAGGAGAGCTATATACACGTGACTCATGCAATTAAGCAACCCAACTAAAGTACGCGATCTTTCAATGTAGAGTAGCGTATATGAAGGTATACTTAAGTCAAAATGGCAGCTTAAAATACACCTTGGCTCGGTGTTTTCGAAACTAAAAATGGTACTGAAGTATGCGTTTTATACTTATACTCAAACTATGTCCATTAGTTTCAATAGAAATTTGAGTATGCTACTCAAATTTGAGCCTAAGATCGTAATTAAAGGCGTTTCAGCGTTGTTGTTGTTTGTTGTTTTGTTTTTGTTTTTTGTTTTTTATGTTGTTTTTTTCTAACGGGCATATTTTTCTAAAGTTTGGCACATTAGTACTGTAGAATATAACCAAAAGAAATATGAAATAAAAAATAGGTTGTCACTATGCTCATTTTAAAGATTTAATTTATGGTAAAACATCACTGTTTGTTAAGATTTGTTGAGTCTAAGCATTAAAAAAATTGGAAAGATTCCATAAAAAAACCTTATTAACATACAAAAATAATACTTTCAGAATTGTTTCTTAGAATATGTAACTTATATATATATTTTTAAGTTAAATTACTGTCAAACATACATGGAAAATACTCTACGAGCAAAAATAGTCAGCGTGTATGTCATCCGTCGTCTTGCTGTGGAGTTTGGAATGCTCTTAGATACATTAGGGTAAATTTTTATTCAAAACAAACAAAATCGTCCATATAAAAGTGAAACATTTACTTGTTTGATATATTATATTACAGACTGTCTCTGGGTTTTGGCTTCAATCATGCCCCTTAGTGACGCACTAAAAGCATTTTCAATAGATTGCTTGATTATTTGATTGTTAACGTGCTTATACAGAATCTTTTTGTATTCTATTTAAATTTAGAAACATTGTATTGTTTTGGTACATTGTATTTTATTCTTCAAATTTGACCTAAACTTAAAAATGGTTTGAAAAATAAGCCTATGTTAAATTTATTTCTCATGTGTGTATATGTCGACGGCACATATAAATGAAATACTGATTCACGTCTATTTTGGTTACATACTCTACACGTTCTTACATTTCTATTAATACAAACCAGACCATATGTATGACATATGCGATATTGGCATGTACGTACGAGTAGATGGAATGCGTGTACTGTCAACTCTCTTTACAACGGCAGTGTTTGTTTCAGTGAATTTTGCTGTTATAAAGAAATTGCCGTTGTAAAGAATAAAAACATAGAAGGTTTTTTGTAAAGAATTTTTACTGTACAACAGACTGATTCGGTAACACGTTTTGAAC
The DNA here is from genome assembly GCA_021229015.1 of Solen grandis. Classification (NCBI taxonomy): domain Eukaryota; kingdom Metazoa; phylum Mollusca; class Bivalvia; order Adapedonta; family Solenidae; genus Solen; species Solen grandis. The sequence continues at coordinate 16,013,478 of CM037789.1, forward strand.
AATGACCACGTTTTTCATATGTTAGTGGTTCACAGTATAATGACAGTCAAATGGTAAACGTAATTGATAAAGTGAAAAGCCTGTTCGATGGTAATCTGATTTGGTTGAGAAGACTATTCATAATATGAAATTAGAAGACTGTTTATAATATGTAATTAATTAAGTTTGACTTGAATGAAAATAAAAAAAAAATCAATTATTTTCGATCGAGAATACTTTAAATTATGGAGAAAAAATACTTACAATGGTATAAATTTGTTCCCTTCATTTGGTAAACTTGCTATTAGGTTTGTGGGTTAATTATTCAGAAAATATAGAATTTATACAGTGTTATAAAGTTAAGCCATTCATTCCTATATATTTTTATGGATTTTAAAACAATTTCCTAATGGATTATTTAAAGATATTGTTTCTTCCGATGCAGTTGACTAGAGTCAGTTGTCTCACTTTGACAGGATATTTTTATTTTTATTGTTCGTATCAGAGAAATAACTTCTCAGGAAGTGTGCAAGGTTTGGGCCCCGTGGAACTTGGTCAAACACTTAGGTTTTTTTTGTTTGTTTTTTTTTGCTTACTAACCTTTTCGCCCCGTTCCAATCAAGGTGGCGGTAATTGATGGTATTTCTCTATTATATGCAATGTCTATTTTTTTTTACATACAACGTTTTTTGAAGTGAGTTTATTTTAAATATCATTGGACTTACATATAATAAAATGTTTTATGAAGACGTATTAAAACATTCTAATACTACGTGAAAGTGAAATTCACTAAACAACATTTACACAATACTTACTCCATTCCCCAGTTTTTTTAGAGAGAGAAAACAATGAGCCTCGAAATGACTTCTCGATCTTCTTTTCGGAATACGAAAATTATACCTTTGTATTGCATTGCTTCATATTCTCACCAGGCCTCAAGTATTGTTGTTGATATTACAACAAATGTCGCAAGTACCACCATAAGCGGAGACAATCTGATCCTTTGGGGTATCAGTTTCCATGGTTACACCACGATATTTAATATAAAAATATAAATAAAACATATGTTAGACTTTGTTTTTCATTATTTAGATTTTTATAATCAGATGATGCGTGTTTATCCCTAAGGCTTAGGTTTCTTTATAATTCTGTAAAACATACATACAAATTCTAATTTGAAAAAAAAATGTCCATTTTTTGTCGGATCTTTATAATCAGATACATTTTTGCTCCTATAAACGCATAACACTTTTAAAATATACTTTCACGAATGTGGTTTTAAAGTTATCCATATTTTTCACAAATTGGGATATGTCACTGTCACTATAGTCGAAAATTTTATCGGGTCAGAAGTGAAATCATGCTCCCCATCTACAAAAAAAAAACAAAAAAAAAAACAAAAAAAAAAAAACAGAACACGCAAAAAATTAATACAATTCAAAACGAATCGAACATGAGATGTTGTGCATGGCCGTTCATTTATACATTTTTACACAATATTTTGTTTTGATAGTCAACTTCAGTCAGGCGCTTGTACCTAAACAGTCACATGGTATATATGAAGATGACATTGCAATATACCAAGCATGGCCTGGTTAGTTCACGCTATTTCCTCATATATAAACTTGAGGAAATGATCCAATAATTTGCCTCCCTCCCACTCCACGACATTAACTCAATGTAAAGAACAAGTGTGCGCATAGCGTTATATTTCTCACTTGTCTCTTTTTCCACAGAGGCGACAATTTACTCCGTGTAGAATGCCGGAGACAAGGTCTAAATTGAATGTTTGGTGAAAAGTTAAGGACTCTTATTAAGACGAAATTGGTTTCGTCATGTCATTACTTGTACGGTGCCTAGAGAGAGAAAAATTGAACCGAAATTTGTTGTGGTTTAGTAGTGCAGTTACAACGCGAGGAATTGTATACCCAATGCCATTAACGGTTTCAGACAGCTACGCACACTTGTCCGATTTTCAATTTAAGCTTTTCTTGAAATAAGCATTTCCTCTGAATCTAGCCTCGGAGTGAGCTGGATAAATATTTACCACCGAACATGTCTAGATCCTCAGGTACTTTGACTCATTTTAAGCAAATAGAATGTCGCTAGTTCATCTGTTTCATTTATTCCTGGCTGCCCGAAGAACTGAGATGCAATATTTGATGTGCCCTAACTGTTATATCCAACATCATTAGTCTGGAATTCATTTTGCTTTCCTTTGGCTGAAAGAATAAGAGGTATTTACTTCAATTCAATACATCGTTGCCATTAATTAAAAATACTATGTAACTATATTTTTTGTAAGCACCAAACTCGCCTTTTGTCATTATCAGCTGGTACCTAGCTTAGATAAATTATAGCTGAAAATAATAGAGAAGCTGACTATACATGCCTTTTGGTAAGCATTTCTGTATTAACACATACCACCTCTGTAAGAAATTATGTTAATTGAATGAATCAGCATTGTAATTGGTTTACCATATATGCATTGAGACATGAAAAGGTGCAATTTTCTACAATGATATATGTTTCAGCCAACGAAAAGAGCGTTTTTGAATAATGTATAGAAGACAAAAAAAAAAAAAAAATTCGAGAGTGGAGACTTAATAATTTGTGTCATTTGAAAAAGTGAATTAACGTTTATGTCATCAGTTTTGACATGCATAATAATTTGTTAAGAAGTGACAGTTGAAATAGCTTGAATTAATATATTAAATAAATATTTTACAATCATATTGATGATGTAGACATGTGACATGATACAACACCCAGTCACATTATCCTCGGGTCAACCAGTCCTGCAACTACCCTTATATGTTGAGGGCCAAGCATGGGAGCTATACCAGAACCATTTTTAAGACTTTGGTTTGTCGCGACCGGGGATGAAACTCATGACCTCCAAATTCCAGGGCGGGCACTCTAACCATTCGGCAACCGAGATAACTCAAAAACCGGAAGAGGAAGTACAGTATCCTGGGATTATAGCGGGACTCAGCCAGTCGAGAGTAAATAGTTATCTATTAACATTTTCCCTCATATAGACTCATTGTGACGCATTCAGTAGGTACCACATAAAGCCTGATCTGCAGAAAACCACAGTTAAGCCTTACCAAATTTAATTACAAAATCCTCATTTCCAGACCACTGAGGAGCAGCGAACAGCATAAAACCTGATCAGCCTGCGAGTTACTCGCAGGCTGATCTGGTTTTATGTTGTTCGCATAGGTCTTTTCATGGTTTCCTCTATGAGGGAAAGGGTTAAGGTACACTAATAACAGTCAATTCCATCAAAGTTATGCATATAATTTCACGATATATTCTTTTGAAATGTCACAAATACAATGGAAATCTTAGGTGCAAATTGACAAGTCATATAGTGGCAGATTTTTTTTATCACTCTTTGATAATTTTGTTCTCATAAGTTCTCTCCTCTTAAACTAAAAGTGCTCTCTCCATTTTCTTTTTTTTATATGAAATTTGAAGCAGAAGCCTAAAATGAATCCTTCTGCCGTAAGGCAGAATAATTGTGTCAAATTTAATTTCTTTTCATATTTACAGGTATTTTATATTTTCAACTTAGATACAGAATTTCTCCACAAAATTAAAACTCGACAAAATTTTCGATGAAACATTTTTATTTCTGAATGTCTTCAAAGTTGCAAAGGTTCTTAGAAATATTACCATCAAGTAGGAAGATAAGGAATATACTTTTAGCCATTAGGGAGTAAGTACCTTAAGTTTTAGGGAGAGTCACGCGGTGTATTGATACAGTAACAATATGGCGATTGTACAAACGTAGAAAAGGGCAAGTTTTGCCGAAATATTGATAAAGAGTGAATTTAATTGATGGCTGAGTTAGGCATAGGACTCTAAAACATATCTTGGATAAGTGATGACTTTCATGCTTCGTTCATTAGACTATCGTCATATTACTGATTATTTCGTAAGGACTTCATCATTTGATCCCCAATACGTTAAACGAATGTTCGGAACATCCGCTCCAGCAATCTGATAATGATTGTTTGACTCCCCGTTGCGATCTGGAACGTATTTAATCTGACATTGATGTAGCACCTGCGAATAAACAACATAGGTCCAGCAGCACTTGACATTAGGTAATATAGCGGCGAAGTTAGGATAATAGTACGCGGCGATTTAAGATTTAAAAAAAAAAAAAAAAAAAAAAAAAAAAACAGGCTGCACAATACTTGTGTCACGCTGTATCTTTAAATGGCTATCATTGTGTTTGTAAACTTAAGATTTTACTAATGTTTAAGCCCTGTAATTCACTTTCGGTAAAGTCGACAAACACCGCTACGTCATCGGCCACTTAATCTCGACCAAGATAACCAAGGTACCCTAATGAAATGTTAGGAAACTTGGTTATCTCCGTGAAAGGCCATGAGGTCCGAAATGCAGCGGAACAATACATGTACCTTTATTGGAAGAAATTACGATGTAGTCCAGTGGTAAAGAATGACTTTGTATCCGAAGAGATTGGTTTGAACCCGTTGTATTTGGAGCAAGAATTTTCCATGGCATTCCAGGTCGCAAATTAATTTGTCTAAAGTGATATCTTGTCACCAATCTTTACATAAGACAACCTTTAGAGATACATGATATAACAAAATATGTCAGAATATAAAATCAAAAGCAAAAATATATAACGATAATCGCACATAATATAAATACGTTTCCACAACATATAAAGATCTAGGCACATAATGTAATAACAAATAAACGTAATAACACATTTAGGTGACTACTTAAGACAGTGCCCGCATTCCATACAATTACGAATGCTTTTTATGGTGGCTAATTTTGAAAAAAATGAACACGTTTTACTTTCGAGAAGTGCCTCAAACTACCCAGCATTTCAAAACACACACACACACAGAGGCTCCGAAGGTCTGTATGGTCTTTTAAGCTCTCTTTATGAAATATTAGACAGTTTTGCCTACAAAGTATTCATGTCAATTATTTCTCATTGTAGAGAAGCGATGCCGGATAATTGTGACGCTGGCGTGGTCGTTTGCGGGACTCTTCTCCCTGCCGATGCTCTTCATGTATGAGGAGAAAATGGTGGACGGAACAATGCAGTGTTGGATGGATCTGTCAGAGTCTTGGATGTGGCAGGTAGGAATGTAAACTCAAATCTGATTGGTTCCTCGCATTCGATATTTTGCTAGCATAATGCTTAGTGGCCTATAATACGAAACGGTGTTTTTTTGTTGTTGTTGTTTTTTTTAATTCACGTCTGTAAATTCAGACCTGATTGGTTCCTCGCATTTGCAGTCGCTGACGTTAACAATCACTCAGCCACTCGCGTGGGTTCGAGTCCCGGCAGGGTCAATCGGATTTTCATGTGAGGAAGTCTTCCAGCTGGCTTGTGGTTGGTCTATGGTTCAACCCGGATGCCTCAGTGCTTTCGGGGTCTTCCTCCACTTGTAATTAGCTGGACGTCACTATATGATTGAATACTGTCGTAGCGACGGTAAACTAAAAATCAGTCAATCAAATGAGTAAACATACATAGGGAGATACGTTTCAAGATATTTTTGTTTATTTCGGTAGATAAATGCACAACTTATTATTTACGTCTGTAAAATATATAGATTTTAATTCGAAAGACAGGAAAAAACGAGTTAAGCGAGTCGACCCCCAAAAATAGTGTCAAGCAGTGTTGATATTCATATGTGCAGAAGGATCTTTTTAATCGACTAGGAACAGATCCCTGTAATTTATCTTATGAAATGTTTTGATTTTTTAAGATTCTTATTTTCTGATTACCTTGTAGGTTTTTTTAATACAATACATTTTCATGGTTGTAGTAGATAGATGTGCTGTTTAATGATATTTGTTAGAAAAAAAAAAAGCGATTCAGTTTAAAGTTGAAAAGAGTCATTTGTTGTGAGTAGTACATTTTATAATGGGTGTAACTCAGATTGATTTAATATTTAAATACATGCTATGCTTTATGTTACTAATTCGATATGGAGTCCTATTCATATATAAAAAGCAAATTGTTACCGTTAAATTTCCTTTCTTCACCTTGTAATTGCTTGCACATTGTTATTTTGATCCGCCATTATTGTTTACGGTGCATGTCACGTGACTTTGTTACGACAAGTTACGGAAATTTCCAGTGATCTCCGGTGAAAACAACAACAACTCTTTTGACTATTATAGACAAAAATTGTAATCACGGTTTAAAGTGTAAACCAATGGATAAATAATACAATTATAAATAAAAACGCACGTCAAGTCATATTAGGTGTATAATTAAAGAACAGACGTTTTTTTGGACGTCTAAGAAAGGGATTTTAATCAGTATTATAACTTTAATGCCCATATCGGCTTTATAATTTCCGGCAGATTTAAAAGAGCTGTACATGGATTAAAAAAACGAATCTGGAATTGACATTTCTAAAAATAATTTTACAGATAATTTCTGGTTGTTTTCTCAAATTCATAAAGCAACAAATTTTTTTTCTGTTTTTGTGCTTAGAACCTTTGTTATTATAGAGTGAAATGTAAACTTAACAGTCGACTGTATGTTTATTATTCAGTTATACAAATTGGTTTTCTATCAGCTTTGTAAGAACTTTGAAAAAAAATGAACCAATGTTATTCTGGATAGCGAAGTGGTAATGCACATCCCTTCTCACCAATGCGTCCTGAGCCCGATTCCTGGTCACGTACGTGAGAGGGTAGAGTGGTCGCCCGTCCAGGCATGTGAGTTTTCTCCGGGCTTTTCGGTTTCCTCCCACAATAATGACCACATACGCCGCCACCCGAGCCATCGAGAGTGATTAATATAAGTTGTGAGAATTTGTATCGTAATCGATGTAAACTAAATAAAGTTTAAACTTATGCTATTCTCTATAGCTGTTTAGGTTCTCGTTATATGAGTACAACAAAAACACAAGTAAGTAATGTACACTAAACAACGTGAAGAAACACATCAGATAATTTAATTTTGCAAACTTTCAAAAAAGTTTCATATATGGAATTATTTTTAGTCTGATTTATTTTAAAAATTCTTTTAAATTATGATTTAAATTCAGTCAATGTAGCAGCAAAATAACGAACATACCATAGACCTTTTCAGCAGGTACTTTTCTAGTATACACTTTTCTTTCTAATTTTAAAAAATAAGATATCATTTTGATGGAAATGCAATGTCCAATTGAAATATACACTTTACTTTCACAAAAAAAGATATTTGAAAAAAATGACTTTGCTAGAATTGGACAATTTATTACGTGCTTTTGTGAGATTTAGACTAGTTGCCAATCTTTGTCTGTCTTTGACCAAACCCGAATTAATAAATCAACGCTACTTTCTTCACGTCTGCGTTTGTTTGTTACTGCGTGCTTTTTCATTTGAAGGACAAGAAAATTAAGGGATTTATTAACAGTGTGGCCATACCACGTGATGTATCACGTCGTTTTAAGCTATCACACTAAGTCTTATTTCCCTCGATGATTCGAAAAAGAAAACTGCTGTATCTTATTTCTTCACTGATTGTTATGGGATATAGCGCATGGGAAGCGGAAAATTAGGCACTACACAAAACCCTAATGATTCTTTTGTCAGATGTACAGTATTTCCTAACATTCGGGAAAACATTATTAGCGATACGCATTACGTATTAGCAAAAAGAATTTCGGGCGCCCGGAAGATTTTTTTGAATGTTAGGAAAAACTGTACATCTGACAAAAGAATCGTTGAGACATTAGTATTATGTGTAGGGCACAAATGTACGCTATATACTATAATAAATTGACAAAGATATAAAATACAGCAGTTTTTTCCCTCTGAATCGATACAAAATATACTTTTCGCGATAGCATAAAATGGCGTCATATACCAAGGGGTATGGCCACACTGAATTAAGCAAGTGGTACGGTTACGTTTAAGTGTTGCATTTCACTAATTTAGTACAAAATCAGATTTGTACATTTATCAACATTAATTGAGTTAACAAAGGTAAAGACAAAAGCGAAAATAGAAACAAAACATACATATCTGCATACAGATAGTTACATAGTTTTTATGAAAATATAAGAAAAGGTACCTATTCTTCTTTATGATACGAAACAGGGAATCGGTTATCAATTTAATGCACAAGCACATTTGGTGACATGCAGATATCTGATGATTTTTAGAAGTGAAAGCTTCTAAAGTCAGACAGTGGATTTTCTACTTACAATCACATTACCGCCTCTTATCCATACATTCGCGTTGAAAAATAGTACCATTGGTTGTATAAGTCAACATTACAATTTGAAAAAAGTTTGATATTTTGCAGGATTCTGTTGATTTGAAAGCAATAAGTATAATCACAATGTCTAAGCAAATAAAACTGTAAAAGAAGCAAAATTATAATTCAGTGTTCATCCGCGGATTCATTCAATAAACTACCTACAAATAACCTTATTTGCACATTAAGTTCATGGTTGTGATATTAGCTCAATTTGGTAAGAATTGCCATTCAGTACTTTATGCTTGTTTTCTTAATGCTTGGGTTATATATTTAGATTTTTTTCATTCTATTTATTATACATCGATTATTTTGCATTTGTTTATTTCTATTTGGTTCCTTTTGGTTTAAATCATATACCATAGGACCCTGATATTATTCAGTAAAAAAAAAATAGAAAAAAATACCTCTCTCTTTATAAATTATAATTTATAGAGAGTGATTTTTTTTTAATTTGAGGGTCATGCCCATAGACAGGTTCGGTTATACGGTCAAAACATCAGAAATGAGAGGGGGTGTATGTTTTAATGTAAGCCATCAATTGAAACAATTTGTTTTAATCTTTTCTAGTTAGAGTCTCGATGACTGTAGTGTCTCAAGTCGCATCTGTATGTCAAAACTCAGAAAGTACTTTAGGGATTGAGTTTATACTTTATACAATGGTCAAACTTTACCTACCAAGAACAATAACTCTACCTTGCTGCATCTCTGTTACTTGTATGGTGAAATTATGCTTTCTTGAAAATATTATACAAATCATTGAAGGCATTGATATCATTCTTTATACATGGGAAGGATGTGAAGTGACAAAGAAAAATAACTTTATGTTATCCCATTTTCTTGCTTTCTATTAAATTTATACCCGTCTGCAGCAAATTCATGAAGTATTAAAGGTATTGAGAGGATCAATACTAAGAACCACTATTTCTTATTCATTTTGTTAAACTTGACAGAGACCATAAACCATAATACCACATAAATAAAAGGATTGTCTTTATTATTCACACATTTTAATTTCGCTTCTGACAGTGCTCTCAGTGCTTTGATTCTTATATTATGCAAGCTTCAATTTTAATACATCTTATACTGATTACAACGTTATCAAATATTTCGTATTGCATATAAATTAATGCATTTGACAACGAAATCAAATCAACTAGTGGCATTTTAATATCACAATATTACAGTACCGACGAAATTGCAGAAAGTTGGATTAATTCTGACATCTGTGACATAAATATTAAGAAATTAAATCAGGTAACTTGCCAAATGCACCTGTTACTTCCGTTTCTCTGAACAAAATGTATCAGACAGATTACACTTTCGTTCTTGTCGTAAAATAGAGAAAAATGTGCGTGATACCATATTCTTAGAGACTACGTCTGTCGACTGCCTTTTGACAATGTTCAATCAGATGTTTGGAAATCTTGCATATATATATGTGTGTGTCTATATATGTAAATTCCATTATTCAGCGATTTTGTGTGTCATATATGTACAAAAAGGGGTAAAAATAACAAAACCAAACTTAGAACAACAGAGGTTACTTGTCACGCCAAAATTTATCTAATTGTATCATTTCACGAGTCAGTTTTCAGTCCTGTAAGTACCAAATGACGTGACAGGAAACAAAATTCTTTGCCAGCTTTTTGTGGTTGATTTAGCGCGAACACGTATACACACGCCCCACTGTCAACACGCATCATGGTCGCTTTGATAAATCCACTTAATACGCGCTCCGTTTATAAGGGCAAGTGCAAAAATTGGTTTATTTGTAGTCATTTGTCAATATTACTTCGATTGTATTAAAAAAAGAACTATGTATCTCGCTATGGATGTTATTAGACCCTGATTGATTGTTTATGGTTTGTAGATAAGAAATTCCAATATAATTTGATTTATACACCTTGTAAGACACGCATTAAAATATTTCCTTTAAACCAGAAAATGCAGTGAAGATGTAGACGAAGATATAAACAAAGATGTAATATTGTTATATCTTTGCTCATTGTTTTTTTGTGTTTTTATGTTTTGTTTTTTGTTTTGTGTGTGTGTGTGTGTGTGTGTGTGTGTGTGTGTGTTATAAGTCCCTGCAATGGTTCCGCTACATTTCGGACCTCATTGCCTTTCACGGAGATAACCAAGATCATTAGGGTACCTTGGTTATCTTGGTCCAAGACATAGCGAAATCATTACAATGTAAATGGGTAATTTCTAAATATACGCGTTGAAATGTACTTTTTTGTTCTTGTTTGTCAATCTCACGAACGTATGCTTCCTCGATGAAAATGAAAGAAGGAAATATTTGTGTTTCGTTATGAATGTAGAAGAACTCTACACTCAAAGAAACTTGTAAGTACTCTGATTTCAAACTTGTAGAGAAGATATATTTTCCAAAACATATGCCCAGTAAATATTAAAATGTGCATTGGCTCAATCTGTTATCTGCTTGAATAATTTTGACGCATAATCAACTCTGTGAAACCAATTTTCGTGGAAAACTATAGAAAACCAAAAATATTTTATTTTGAATACAACAAATGCTAAACAAAACTTTAGTTGGAGTACTTATAAGATTCGTCTAGTATAATTGATTGGTTTAAACATCTAGGATTTATACTGTTTATTAGACAGGCAGTTATACAATGACCATAAACAAGAATATGCAATGATATAATAGAGAATTATGCATAAGCCAATATCAATACATGAATAATTAAAGTGTGATACTGTAAAATTATCATTTTTCGTTAACATTAATTTTCGATGATTATGTACATAAGGGAATAACGTAGGTACATTTATTCGTGGATCTATGTTGCAGAAAACGTGGGGTCTATATAACAGGCAAAATTTCGAGGGATAAAACTTACCACGAATTCGGCGAACATTAGTTTCCAATTTCACAGTATATTGAAAAATTGCATGTATCACGCCCTATAATTCCAGTTAGACAGTCACGTATTTTGATGGGTATTAAAATGGCAGAAATATGAATAGGGCTATGTCAGTTAAGAACAAACAGACTTGGAACATCACAGGGACTCATTAATGAAGGTGTAACGTTTTCAGCCGCTATCAATGTCAGGACTTTCACCCATAATACTCGACAAAAATCCGTTAAATTGCGTAAATAATTAAATCAGTTTTCATCGGTAGCGTCCATTGGCAACCAGTCTTTGAATGACCACATACGCCGCCATCAGAGCCATCGAGAGTGATAAATATAATGTAACTGATGTAAAATGAATAAAGTTTAATCTTTTTTTAATGAAAGATTTTGTTCTTTGGATAAGATGTTTTATATGACGCAGTAAAAGTGCAAACATTTAAAGACTTTTCAGTAAATATATTTTCATATAAATGTATATGACACATTTATTTAATGCTTTTTGATGAGTTACAGAAAAAAAATCAGTGCATAAAAATCAAACAGTGAATATTATCTACTTTTTTTTAATAATTTTCACTGTTTTGTAACGCGACCTCCTAACGTTTTAAATGTTAATTTTAAATCGTACCGCCGTATTTTTTACACACTTAAATTGATTTCTACCTTGAAAAAAAAACTTAATAATATATGCACTATAATTATGACTACATACTCTTTGAATTCATTCAATGGACTATTTTTAGACCGAATATAACGATTTGTAAGTGCGACTTCCGGAATATCGATCTTCACACGTGGTAAAATCAAAGATGAACTCAGTTTTAATGTGTAAAGCGTAGCGGAAAAAAATGAATAAAAACACTGTTGGTTTCAATGGAATATGATTTTTGATTCATCACGTGAGGAAAAATATTTTATCTTCTCAATTGATAAATTAAAAATGATATTCTACTGAAACTAACAATATCCTCTATCCAATACATAGAATTATGGCAAAATTATACAAGGCAGATACTCATCACTCGTGTTTATAATATTATTACAAACTTTATACGCCCTCTATTTCATTCTGCTTTGCTTGTAATAAAATCATATTAATTTGTGTCTGGCAAGATTTTGATAACATGCATCAAACTTAACAAACAATATGATATTTTCCTATATTCGCAATGCAGATTGCATAAAGAATTAATATTTTCCCAATAGTTGTAAAGCTGTTACAAAAGTTAATATTTCTTTGCTAATTTTGTGCTGACATGCAAAGTGTTTGTTTTGTAAAGGAACGTTTTTACTTGATATTTTGGCTTATTCTAAAAATTGATTTAAAATATTTTCGCTTATTTTTTCAAAACATAGAGATTGTCATAAAATCAAAAATGTTAGACAATGAGTGCGGAAAATATTTCTTTATATTTTGTGAATGTTTAGAATTGACTGCTATTTGCATGAGCAACACTTATTATGGTATTCCTAAAATATGGCCGTTAGGAGTGGTACCTTTAGCGGTCTTTTATTGGTGTTATCATTAAATATGTTTATTTCGTTGAAAATTTCTTATAATGAAGTATTATTAAAAAGGTATTAACACCTTACTTAACGTAAATATAAATGTACGTGTATGTTTTCACCTAAAAGGGGTGCAATAGCAATCTCACATTAGGCAAAGCCGCCATGATATCGCTCCTTTAACTATCGCCATTTTAATGTATTTAGCTTTATAAAAAGCCTGCTCATTCAATAAACAAAACAGACACGTGTGTAAGTCTTTCTCTTTGATGAGATACGGATGATACAAACTATAATGGGATATTATTCGAATTTAACTTTGTAAGGAAAGCATTAATCACAGGAAAACTGGCAAATATATGTCAAAATAAACCACATCGATTGTTAGAATGTTTTATGTAAATAGTGATAGTTGTAAAATGTTTTTGATGCTAGAACATTTCTTAGACAAACGCTAGGAGGCAAGCAGACTTCCTCTGTATATCAAGGGAATATGACACTTCTGTAAGATATTTCAAAAACATATTTTTCAAACAGTGCCATACCAAAATAAGCAAAATCACACCAGAAAGTCGAGGAATTAACAGCCAAAGAGTAAAAAAAATCCATTCTTTTGAGAAATTATCTTAGAAGAATCATACTCCCATCTTTAATTACCAAACTTCGATTAAAATGTTATAGATTGAATGTAAGTATATACTGAAAAAACTTATTTAACCCCCACGTTGTAAACTTGTGCATACAGAGCTTAATTAATCTAGTGATTTTGAGTTTCGCTGGCATAATGATAACCACAGTTGTTAACTCTCGTTGGATATTAATGGAATTTGAAATAAAGAATAGTAATATCACATCTAATCAGTTGTTAGTTTTGCAAAAAGGGTTTTCCACAATTCCTCAAAATATGCAGTGAGTTTTTTTATATAAGTTTTTTTTTTGTGTATGTTTTGGAAGACTGTTTCGTTAGGCGTAGCCTTCTAAGCTTAACTTATTAAAACTATGGATATTTTACTTAAAAGACTATTTCTTTGTCCAAAGTGGTCAAAATAGTTTCTTTTATTAAGAACTTTAACTTTGAACAACAAAAATGCTGAAAAGAGAGCGACATTTTTTAAACACGATTTGGTCTGTTATGCACGTGCTTTATTATGATTGAATACGGCATTACCACATAAAAAAACAGATACGCCACATCAACATAGAAACAGGCGGAGCTGGGGATGAATGCACATATATTATTCGATTCAACTTCCACCATTAGATGTTGTTTTTTTGAGTTGTTACAGTGCATCAAAGCTACCGGAAAAGGAAGATGCCGAATACATAATGGTAGAAGCAGCCAGCTGTAAGGCTTCTTTGTATTAAAAACCTGAGCAATCCTTATACTGAATACATGTAGTTAAAATGCATTTAGCTAGATGAACTATTGTCACATTAGGGGTGAAAGCACGATCTCCCAGCGGTGAGAGGGGCAATGATATGTAACCAGTTGGCCAGGGAGGCCCCTATGACACACAATCACGTGGTCTCTGTCACCCACACGGTCAAGCAAATTAAAGACGAACACGTATAGTGGATTACAGATTTTATGTGAAAAGTTTTAAAATATATATCACCAGCTTACATACCCGGTAGCAAACTCTTAACTTTCTAGACCACTTAAAGGATATATCTTTCGCCAAAAACATTTGAACTTTCCAAACTTAAAGGTGATCACAATAATGGCATTGATTGACCGTGTATACTAGGTCTTATTATATAACACTACTCCCTCCTCCTTGATAATTAGTAGTATCCAAACATCTTAAGGGTGTATGTGACAGTTTGCTACATTTTATTTAAAGACAAAGAAGGAAAATTTAAACTGTTCGATAGATTCTTTTTAAACTTTGCATGATTATAGAAAATCATAAAAGAAACCTTTTATGAGAAAAATTGGGGTCACCGTCCTACCGTTTGAGTTGTCTGCCCCTGAATGTGATATTTTAGCACTTTTAGGCCATATTCAAGGGCAGATAACTCAAATAATTGCAAACAACACAATTAAGTACTTTACTTCCTGTCTCTGTACATAATTTGTAGAAATTCTATGCGACGGATACTATAATTATACTAAATCATCATGCAAATATATATCAATTTTCCTCAAATATCTCACACTTTTAAAAAAAACAAAACATATTTACATTTTAAATATAACTTCTATAAGATCAACTGTTTCAAATTTTGCATCTTGAGTTGAAATTAAATCACAAACATAATAAGAAATAATTTAAGATATCGTAAGATTATTTTAAGTTATCTACCCTTGAATGTGGCCTAAAAAGTGCTAATAACATCACACTCAGGGGAAGATAACTCAAAAAGTAGGACGGTGACCCTCATTCTTTTTTCTTTTATGATTCTCTATAATCATGCTGTTTAAAAAGTTAAAAAAAAATCTATTGAGGGGTTTAAATTTTCCTTCTTTGTCTATATAGAAAAAGTAGCAAACTGTCATATACGCCCTTAATGACGATGAACGTTTGAATCACTTTCATACGAGTACATCTAACATCTATCCTATGTATATTGTACATTGCGATTACGTATTGAACAAATGAATGAAATGGAACAACCGTATCCTTCACATTTGATATTCATGTCAACTGATTGCGGTGAAAAACCATTTATTTTTCAATGATGAATGAATCGACTTTGTCATTTCTAGCATCTCTTGGCATAATTTCCAAAAATACGCCTTAAATCTTACTAGTATCTTTTTCGTTAGGTTGTTCGATATCTAAATCCACTTTCCTCTTTATATTTAAGAGATAATATGCATTACTATATCATATATGTCTCATATTGTTGATTATTAAGAGTCGGTGATAAGCAATAATACCAGCCGTTATTTGATATCCATAAAATCACACAAACGATACAGCGATTGGCGTCAGTAAATATAGTCTGATAATGTTCCAGGAAGTTATGAAACTCTCTGATTCGTTGGTGCTAACGTTAAAACCTATGGAGACAATCAGTCGTGATTAAATTCTGTTGAAGTTGTCTGCATTACAATCTTTATTTGAATAAGTTTATTATTTCCGTTGCATAATACATGAAACGGTAAACGTATTTCAGATAACAAATTGATGCAAGGACTTACAAATAACGCACTAAATGGCTTGCCTGTTTGTACTTTGTCTTGATATGAAAATATCCATTGTTTAATTTCAAGTATAAATAACTTTTCGTTTTGAATAAAATATATTTAGATTATTACAATTTTGTGGGATTTTTCATTCACTCTGTCGTCGTTCTGGATTTCCATAAGGACTCCGTACGGCCCATGTCTGCCTGGACAGCCAATTAAAAAGAACAGATACTTCCTTGCACCCTATACTAATGTACATGATGAAAAGAAATGTTCTATCTAAACGTCGCGCCTAAGAAAAGGTGTTCAGTTTCATTTGGAAAATGTATGAATTTGTTGAACAGGAAAGAAAACCTACGATTCTGCATCCGTTTAAAGGTTTTCAAGTGAAGGACAAAGGGGTATCACATAATCTTGGCTTTGGGTCAGTATATTCCATTGAAGCTCAGTAATGTCGGATGTCCAATGTATCAGTTCTACAACACAGATACAAATTTCCATGTTAAAATGTACAAGAAATTTGTAATTGAGGTCATACAATCGTTTGAATTTATCCATTATATTTTTTATAAATATAAAGATTAAAACTAAAGTATAAAAAAGTATACTGCGCATCTTCAGACATATATGATTGCAAATTTTAAGATGGATAAAATCTATTTTCATTCGCAACTAAGAATATGATGCTCCATATATGGTAATCAATTGGTAACAATATCTGTCGTCTTTACATTAATATCCATGTACTAAGCCGATGTAAATGTCATTTTCATCAAAGAAACATCTTTTTCCAGTACTATCTACGATCGTCAAAACTATCGGGCTTAATTTTAAATAATGACATATGCATTGGTAAAATTTTCAGGAATTTTCCTGAACTTCGGGTTTTTCTGATTGCCAATTTTTTTTTCTACATAAAACTATATAAAAAATGCTAAAATCAGGATTTTCAGTTTTTTTTTTTTTTAATTTCCAACTTTTACCCATAAATTATGACGAAACTTGATGGACAGTGTACATTCCCCTCAGTTATATATGCTGTAGAATCATTAATTTTCGTTGACATTAAATTTTATTGATAATGTACCTAAGGGAATTTCGTGGGTACATTTATTCGTGGATCTATGTTTTAGAAAATGTTAGGTCTGTGTAAGAGACAAAATTTCATAGGGGTTAATAGTCGTTGATAAAACCCTCCTCAAAATCGACGAAAATTAGTGTCCCTCGAAAATTAATGATTTAACATTATATATATAAGATAATGTCGAATGAACAGAACTTGTTCATCTTGAGGTAACCATTTCTAGAAATAAAATGAGTTTTAGATTCATTACTTCCAATATTTTATCAGGGTTTTATTCTTCAGTAGACTATCCAATTGTAGGGATGTTGTGTCAAATTTTCAAGTAACTAAGTGAAGTAAAAACATTTTTTGCCAGAGGAAATGCATACGTTCAAAATTCCAATTAATGGTATTCTGTTTAATCATGATAATAGTTTCATATGATGGTGATCATAAAAGCAATCTGATTAAAATCAGCTCCTAATGTCACTCCGCCATGCTACGCTACGGCGTGGCATAGTGAAGCATCATTAAAGAGCTGATTTCAAATCAGATTATCATTAAAGTTTATCTATGTTTAAATTTATTCATTCTCGTCGTTATTCATATTTTCTTCTGAAAGAAAAATTGTAACAGAAAAGTTCCGGTTTCCGTTGCTCAGGTGTTAGAGTGTCCATGCCGTAACTGAGAGATTATTGGTTCGATCGTCGGTCGTAATATACTAAAGTCTGAACTTAACAGCATGACTTGGCGCTCAGCAAATACTGATGGTAGAACGATGTACATAAACACAAACTAAAATAAATCCTTTATCGATTGACATAGCTTCTGGTAGTGTTTCTTCATCTTGATTGATTTACACTCGTGGTTCTGTGACAAAAAGAATGTTTTGTTATAAAGAATTCTATAAGTCTCTAAGAAACGTCACATTCGTTATTGTCGTATCATAGAAGCGTAACACCCCACTTCCTTCTTTTATGTCCATAAACTGACTAGAATTCTGACACATGCAGAATAAAATTACAATATAATTTCTTTAAACATAGGATATTAGAGTGCAAATATTCTAACATTCGTCTGTTCCATTTGCCAAAGATTCTCCAGAGACGTTTGGTTTAGAAGGATAGAAAATTATATTGTCAAGCCATCAACATAACTATAAAATGTGTTCCATCTGGAATGTTTTAATGCAGAAATAACAATGAAAACATTTCCTCGCACAATAAGCATTTGTCCGACTGAATTCAACTTTGAATTTCATTTTTTTATATGACAATAATTATAGGTATATCAATACTAAAGAAAATTTTGGAAATTAATGCAAATAATTGCAAATTTACTTTTCACAAACATTTTTTGCAATAACAATAGTTCGTTCACTTTCAAATAACGGGTAGATTCTCAATGAATTGGGTTAAATATTCGAGGTGTGAAAAATAATGTACTGCATGATTCCCCACTTGATATTGGTTTTCTGATTGTAAAACATATAGGCAATCTGATTCGGATGAGTCTATCGATAGATAAAGAAGGAAAACAATGAAAATTATACGAGCTGAACGCTTAGTAAAACAAGAAATGTTTATGGAAACTACACTAGTAATATTTTTTAACATTTTTTTTAAATATTTTTACAGTGTTTGATCAAATGCTTACATGCACATATACATAGATATGTTTATCCATATACATATATCTTGCTTTGTCTTATTTGAGCAAAAGACAAACCACAAAAACAAACAATAAGAAATAACTTAGAAACACAGCTTTTCCTAATCACTTCAAAATCTGGCTAACAGTTTCATTGTATGAGTAATCCCTGAGTCATGTAACTGCTTAATGACCTTAAAGGATACATTACTTTTATAATTGTTCCTTTTATAATTACCGCGAACACGTATACCATGTTCCGCTGTAATTTTTTGTTAGAATATCATGATTTATTTAACGCGCGCACGTACACATAGCCAGAACTGTCATTCTTTGCTATAAAATAACGGTTGAGTTAACGCGCACATGTACACAATGCCCTACGATCATTCTTTGCTAGAGTGTAAAAGTTGAGATTAAAGCGCCAACGTACACAATGCCTTACGATTATTTTTTCCTAGAGTGTAATAGTCGTGTTATTAAGCGCAAACGTGCACAATGCCAGACGATTATTATTTGCTAGAGTGTAAAGAATAATCGTAAGGCATTGTGTACGTTTGCACTTTAACTCAAATATTACACTGAAGCAAAAAATAATCGTGAGACATTGTGCACGTTTGAGATTTATAACAAAACTATTACACTCTAGAAATGAATAAAAGAAGGGCTGTGTGTACGTTTGCACAGTAACTCAATAACTACACTCTAGTAAATCGTAAGGCATTGTGTACGTGTGCACTAAAACTCTACTTTTTCACTCTAGCAAAGAATAATCGTAGAGCATTGTGTACGTTTGCGCCTTAACTCATCTATAACAAAGAAGCAAAGAATAATCGTAGGGCATTGTGTACGTTTGCGCTTTAACTCAACTATTACACTCTATGAAATAATTATCGTAAGGCATTGTGTACGTTTGCGCCTTAACTCAACTATTACAATGAAGCAAAGAATAATCGTAGGGCATTGTGTACGTTTGCGCTTTAACTCAACTATTACACTCTAGCAAATAATTATCGTCTAGCATTGTGCACATTTGCGCTTAATAACACAATTATGTTACTTAGTCGCTTGTATGTATGTGTATGTTTATTCATAATATGATTTATACTGTTATTATTACGGGCAGTAAAATAAAATAATGGGATGGTCAAAGACGTGTCATGCAATATCAAAACATAAGGCATTAAATGTAAAACATTAATATGAGAAAATCCACAGTCTACTTTCGTTGACCGGTCCATGTGGTATTGCATTCGCTTCCGTCTGCGACTACCAACGTATGGTACTGGAATAGCTCCCTTGTTAAGCGCTCAGGATATAAGGGTAGTTCGAGGAATGGTTGGCTCGGTGAAAGGACTGGGTGTGCTATCATGCCACATGTCTACGGCATAATGCAGCAGTGTGTGACGCCTTGACTAGTCTCATAAATAATTGAAATATCAGTGGAACGTTAAATACAAACAAAGGCACTGGGCGTTTAGAATCGGAATTTCGATCAGAGGCGTGGACCGTACCTACTTATGGAATAGAAACTCTCGAACGACGACAAAGTGAATTGAATGTACATGTACATGTCTGTATTTGGCTATTTGAGTTTACCGTCGTTTCGACAGTATTTCAGTCATTTAGCGACGTCCAGCTATTTACAGGTGGAGGAAGACCCCAAATACACGGAGGCATCCGGGTAGAACCACCGACCTACCGCAAGTTAGCTGGAAAGCTTCCTCGCATGAAAATCCGAATTGAATGTTTTCAAAATCAAACTAATTTACTTAAAATTAATCGATAGCTTGTTTCATATTCAGAAAAGGCAAACTTTGTAACTCCTTGCTGCATAATTATGGTATCTAAAACACGTTTTTATAAATGTTTAGGAAAAAAAAATTTTTTTTTAATTCCCTTTTTTAAAATCACTACGTTAAGAATGATTTTTTCTGGTGCAAGCGCTGTATCGTATATTTATTTTAAAGATACCAAATAGAAGTAGCTATCGCGACATATATAATCTGATACCATGTATTGATATTGGCGTGCGTATTAACCATTAACATCAAGAGAAGAGAGGATTTAAACAGGCTGATACGGTTCAAACCTAATTAAGAAAATACATTGGTTAGATTTAAGGAGTTAGGAAATTAAGTATCGAAATATTGCGGATGTTTCAGTTACTTTATTAAAAGCAAGACAATATATTAATTTTCTCCTAATGCAATCGACAAAAAATATAAAATATGATACATAGCATTCTTTAATTTAATTCTATACATTTATTTGAGAAGCGATCTTTAACTGAAAAGGAGTATTCCTTTGATAACCCGAAGGCGTCTACTTGTCTCCATTAGGTGAGCGTGTGTATCAAGAACTTCCTTTCCAAAATATGACACTATTCATAAAATATTCTAAGAAAGTATCAAGTGAAAAAGAACTGTTTTGAACATTTCTGTCTGGCTATGATTAATGCTATCCATACAGAGCTGAATTCGAATACAATTGCGTTCGACGAGGTAGCGAGTTTGGAGCCCCTTGTAACCTGGTCAAAGCACGGTTAGATAACATTCGTAACAGGTAAAATATGTTACAAATGTATTTGTCCGAAATGGGGGTTGACATTCAAAGCACATATGTAACAGGTAGCAAATCATATCTGTAACACCTGTTACGCATCTGATTGACCCACCGTGGCCGAGAGGGTAAAGTCCCTCACACTCCCTCAGCCCCTCACCGCGTGGGTTCGAGTCCCGGAAGGGTCATTCGGATTTTCATGTGCCTTCCAGCTGGCTTGCGGTAGGTCGGTAGTTCTACCCGGATGCCTCAGTGCATTCGGGGTCTTCCTCCATCTGTAATTAGCTGGACGTCGCTATATGACTGAAATACGGACACAGGGTGATCCTAAAAGCTTACCATGAGCACGTTGTGCTCAGGTGATCTAAAAAGTGTTTGTTTCAACGCCCCATTTACAGAATTTCAGTTATTCGAAGAGTGTCTACTATATAGTGCTGACACAATGCAATATCCGTAGGGATGTGGCATGATACCACATCCAGTCACATTATTCTGACATCGAACTAACAAGTCATTGAACCACTCTGTATATAAACTGAGAGCAAAGCACGAAAGCACGGAGCTATCTGTGTCAATTATAACGATTTAAAGGTGTCGCGGTCTTGGATCGAACCGAAGACTTTCCGCTCCGGATGCAGACGCTCTTACCACTCGACTACCAGGACGGTAAAAAGAAATGATCTATAATTGCTATAATAAAACAACACTTAAATTATTTCTCCCAAAACGTAGATATTTAAAAACGACATACAATTGTGGTTTATACAAATAAATGCAAGAGAATAACTCCATTTTATCCGCAAAATGCCTATATTATCTAATTTTGTTGTCAAGCGCCATTCTCTGAAATAGCGAACAGTATTTTTAAGTCATTTTTAATATAAGCCAAAATATCAAGTTCCAAACCATTGCTTTATAAAACAAATGCCTCGTATATCAGAGCAGTAATTGTTTAAGAACTCGTACACATCGCATTGTTCAAATATCATATTGTTTGTTACAATATTACCAGAATCGAAAATGTACAGTGACTAAATAAAATTGACAAAAAACATCATGTACCAAGTACAACCAAACCTGTGTTAAGCGGCCTGTCAAAACAAAATGACCGCTTCACAGATGTGGTCGGTAAATGGAGGTTAAACATATAACAAAATGCTGTTTTGGTAACACCAAAATGACCGCTAAATACAGGTTCAACCGAATATCTATGCATCGTTTGAACAATCAATCAGGGTCTAGTTACAGCCATAGCAAAGTAAAATATTTCTCATTTTAATCGTATAATTAAAGTAACATACATTTGTCAGATCGATAGATCCTTATAGGACAAAAATGTCAAATGAGAAATCCCACATAAAATTATATTTATTTTTTGTAAATCCAGAAGGCGGTGGGTGTAAAAAAAAAACACACACACACGGAGAAAGGCATTACATAAAATATAGAAATAACAATAGTTGTCTTTATAAACAGAAGACATGTTCAATTGGTTTATCTTAGCGATCATGTTGCGTGTTGACAGTGGGGCTTATGTATACGTGTACGCGTTTAATCAACCATGGCTAAAAATGTATTCCCTTTCAGATCATTTATTAGTTTCAGGACTGATGAAATTCGCATAAAATGAAATTTTTAGAAAAATATAGGGGTTATGGGAACAACCTTATTTTCTGCGGGTTTTTGCACAATTGTGACGGAACATGTTACATGTAGATGAATAATTGTTTTAATAGGTATGTTAATAGGATTCGCACGTCAATCGGCAAATTCGTTACATCGGCTAAATTGCTATATATACAAACACTGCCGTTGTAGCGAGTGTTGACTGTAGTAAGATAAATGTTACAGTCAACGGAAGACTAAATATCTTACATTCGGAATTTAGAATAACCCAGATTTCCATGTACTTTTGTTTACAAAGAAAAAATATGTAAGACAATAATGGCTTGGGGGCCTCCGTGGCCGAGAGGGTAAAGTCGCTGACTTTACCACTCACTCAGCCCCTCACCGAGTGGGTTCGAATTCCGACAGGGTCATTCGGATTTTCATGTGAGGAAGCCTTCCAGCTGGCTTGCGGTAGGTCGGTGGTTCTACCCGGATGCCTCCGTGCATTCGGGGTCTTCCTCCACCTGTAATTAGCTAGACGTCGTTATATGAATGAAATACTGTCGAAGCGACGGTAAACTCAAATAGTCAAGTCAAGTAATGGGTTGCACCGTAAGCTAGGTACATATTAATGCAATTCTAATGTTAGATCGTTACAGAAACATAAGTGAGACAGTCAAAACTCTGACTATTTTCATCCTGGTAATTTCTATTTGTACTCATACCACTGTGAGAAATATTCCCAGCCTGACCGGAACACGAACTTCGGCACTATATCGCTTACAGGAGACTAATCTACACAGCCACGCGGTCGTTTTTCATCACTCGTGATTTAACAGTATGAACCGTTATATTAACAAACACCTAGGTATACCCCTTATTATTATAGCAAGGGTTTAATCAGAGATAATAATGGCGAGAAATAGGGGAAGGCGAGTAAAAGCGATTTAACATCAGTAGGATTCCGGGCTTCCGTAACTGTAATCACGAGATGAAATTTTAAAATCGACTTGACAGTTTGGTCATTTGAGACTGTGAGTATAGTGATTACCAGAGGCAGATTAAGCGTTGTCACACAGCGATATCACGATATGTCACGATGAATGTTAATGCCTCACGACACGTGATCTTTAAATATCAGTTCCTGTTGTAATCAAACTATTCTCAGAAAAGACAAGCACAAACATGTATAATAACAAGATAATATTGTGGACAGAGCAAATTTCCCAGTGAAATATTACTGGAAGCGAAACATTTAAGCCCATGTTTTAGTCCCAAAATAAATTCTTATTGAAACTAAAAACCTTACCTTTCCCAGTAAAATATTACTGGAAAAGAAACATTCAAACCGATGTTTTAGTCACAAAATAAACTCCTTTTGAAACTAAAAACATTACCTTTCCCAGTAAAATATTACTGGAAGTGAAACATTTAGTTCCTACATAATCTTGGGGCCGCCGTGGCCGAGCGGTTACAGTCGTGGACTACAAATCTCTCAGACCCTCACCGCTGGTGGGTTCGAATCCCTGTAGGGACTTCGGATTTTTCATGTGAGGAAGCCCTCCAGCTGGCTTGCGGTAGGTCGGTGGTTCTACCCGGGTACCTCTGTGTACTCGGGGTCTTCCTCCACCTATAATTAGCTGGACGTCGCTATATGATTGAAATACTATCGCAGCGACGGTAAACCCCAATACAACAACAACAACAACAATCCTACATAATCTTGCTCTAATACTCTATGGTAACACTGAATAAGTTTCGGGGCCGGTACTTGAAAGATATTAATTTTCCTTTTCACACTTATAAACAATAAAACAATTAAGCTCGCTGAATGCTTCTAAACAAGGCACTTTTATGGGGTATTAAGTTTGGTTCTAAACAAAGCCGATTATTTTAAATTAAGTGCTTTTATTTTGTACATACTTTAAAAATATATAATATTAATTTAGTCATACAAAATACAATCCAAACTTTAATTAAGGAGAAAGTGTATATGGAGACGATTGGAATGTTTTATAATGATCTTTTCTGTATATAACTCCATCACGAGCTTAAATCAAACAAAACCTGGGATACAATTCCAGAAGCTTAATCAATAAGGAAAAGTTTACAATTGGGATTTTGCTTGTGTCTATCGTCAGAACGACGGATTTTAAGGTGAAGTCACTCTAATGGTTCCGCTTCATTTCGGACCTCATGACATTTCACGGAGATAACCAAACTCCGCGCACCGGTTACGTCACGCTACGCTACTTTAACCACTGCCACCAAACAAGTCACGTGATGATAGTTGAAACCATGTGGCCAACACTCATAATTTTATAAATTAATATTATTTTATTTTATTTTTTACTTTTCCCATAATCACGAATGAAATTCAAAACTGAAGTCAAAAGTGAAATAGTAAATCCGGCCTATATCAGCCGAAATCTACTTGTGAAGGCAGTGGTTATCTCAACTGTAAGGGGAGGTAACTACTGCTGCGGAGTTTGGGAGATAACCTAAATATTGATAACCTAATGTTTCATTAGGGTGCTTTGGTTATCTTGGTAGCGGTAAAGTGGTCCAAGACGTAGCGGAACCATTACAGGGACTTTACCTTAATTAACACCAATCTCAATTCTAATAATGTTGATATGTAAGTGCCGAGTATCGAACCAACGACCTCGCAGTTACGGGTTTTGTCGGACCAGGGCTTTTCTGATATTATTTTTCTGTCAAAGTAAAATGCACAACGAGACAACCAAAGTCAAGTTTCGGTGATACCCTTTAAAAGCTTTTTACGGGTTCAATATTGTAGTCCGCAGTGTTTCTCTATAAACCGATAAAATAGAGAACGTTTTATATGCTCGACATCTAGAAAGAGGAGGTATTAATCATGAATTGATGGAATATAACAAAATACCGGAATGAAGTGCTAAAAAAGGCTTAATGCGTTAAGAAGCAACTGTTCAACCAAAGACGTGGACCGTATGGAGTCCCTTTTTTAATCGAAACTCTAGGAACGGCGAGATAATACATGAAAAATCCCATAAATCTCAAATACAAGTATGAATTTATTCAAAACGAAACAAATTCACTGGAAATTAAACAATTGTCTGTTTGCTTAGAAAAAGAGCCGTGTTATTCGCGTTTCGTAAAAAAGAGATTAATAAGTTGAACTTTTTCATTTGAAGATTCCTTGAACAGACTTTCATCGCGGTTTTTAGTCTCTATCGGCGTTAACAGCGATGAATGAGAAAATCTTCCCTGAACGTAATTACATTGTTTTGCGCTGCACCATGTATTTTATAGAATCATGTTGATTAACTTGTAGTATTATTATTTATTCAATCAACAGTCTGAGATGTATATGATAAATGCACATATCCCATAAACATGGGGAAAGAGGGAATTTATACAGGCTGTCATCGTACAAATCTAATTGAAAAAAAAATGAGAGATTTAAGGCCTTCGTGAAGAGAAGAATGGATTTAAATAGACTGATGTCATTAAATAAAATAAACTAGTGAGATTTAATACGTACGTTAGGAAATGAAGTCTCGAATAATTCGTCCATTGAAAGCCAGAAGGGGCTATCAGCCTTCTTTTTACATATGCTGATAGTCCCTTCTGGCTTTCAATGGACAATATATAGGAAATGTTTCAATGAATTTATTTTAAGCAGGAGAAGGAATATTTTATTCTGCAAACAGTTATACAAATAATGATATGTGAAGGATACGCTTAACTGTTCGTATTTAGTTGATCGGTAGAAATAAAAAAAAAAGTTTTTCTTCTCTTCCTCGTTGGTGAATTTTTTTTCCTAACTAATTACAAATTTACTCGACAAGTGTTGGTCACATTGCATGGGACACAGAATACCGTATTCCTGAAGCAGGTGCTTGCCGTACCATGTGAAACATTTCGCAACATGGCGTTTTTACCAGTTCGAAGGTTATAAAATGGTCAGCCTGTAGAGTGAGTGCGTGTGCAAAGAGTGAATGTGATCAGTCATGGGACGGCACACAGGAAAAGAAATTCAAATTATAGGTTTTATGATTCTAAAAATAGATTTCATACCGTTCGTAAAGTTATTGCCTGGTATGAAGAAACCACCCATTTTTAACAAACACGGAATGTTGCATTCGGTGACCATGCTTCTGTAGATAGGTATTGATACACGTAAAACACACATATCGTTTTATATCAAATTTTCAGTAAATGACCAACTGTGAAAGACCAGATTTAAAATCTGCTTAAGGTAAAGTCCCTTTAATGGTTCCGCTACATTTCGGACCTTATGACCTTTCACGAAGAAATCCAAGTTTTCCTAATGTTTCATTAGGGTACATTTGTTATCTTCATAGAGGTTAAGTGGTCCAAGATCTAGCGGAACCATTACAGGGACTTTACCTTAAGACGTAATTGTAGTGCACATTGTGTTTGAATGATTCAAAATTAAATTGTCATCATGATATTTACATTTTTCTGATACTTGGCTTAATCTATGAGGAGTCGCATAACACAGGCGATCGTTGCAAGATCTATATTTGGGCTCGCTTATAATTGTTTGTGGCGTTGGAAAGACCCATTTAGTGGCATTGGGGGGATGCAGGCTGATGAAATATATCTCAAAGACAGTTCGAGCGAATTTTGTAATCAACAATACGTTACTTTTTCTGACGGAGACAATGTAAGCGTGTATCACGTGGACCATCGTGACCTACTTATCTTCACCGTAGTGAAATCGTGACTAAACTCTCAATTACAGGATCGTTGTATGGTAAAGATTGCATTACCTACCGTAGTGCGAGGTATATTAACACTTTCACTTTCCTTTTCCAAATATGACTATATTCATCAAACATTCTAAAATCAGTGCAGTGAAAATAAACACTTTCATTTTCCTTTTCCAAATATGACTATATTCATCAAACTGTTTAAAATCAGTGCAGTGAAAATAAACACTTTCATTTTCATTTTCCAAATATGACTATATTCATCAAACTGTTTAAAATCAGTGCAGTGAAAATAAACACTTTCATTTTCATTTTCCAAATATGACTATATTCATCAAACTGTTTAAAATCAGTGCAGTGAAAATAAACACTTTCATTTTCATTTTCCAAATATGACTATATTCATCAAACTTTTTAAAATCAGAGCAATGAAAATAAACACTTTCAATTTCCTTTTCCAAATATGACTATATTCATCAAACATTCTAAAATCAGTGCAATGAAAATAAGCTCTTACTTTAAACCATATCTGTGATTAATGTGTTCAACGCAAATGAACTCGACTACTATTGCATTAGACAAAAAACGAATGTTACATCAATATTTCTAGTTTATTTGCTTCTTGAAGAGATTATATTTTGTTATGCTCCTGAGTGGATTACCGCGATTTAAATAAAAAAAAATATGTTTCATGCAGTAATTGTACAGTGAAAATTATATAAAAAAAATGATTTCCCTCTTTCCAACATTATGTAAATCGAAAATGTGTTTTATGATTCATATGTTTTAAACTGTTTATCATCCAACACAAACAATTGTGAAAACTAACCTGTAGCTTTCGATCTTCACACGGAGATCTTTATCAACAGAATGATCCATTACTGTTGATTGCCAACATCTCTCAAGGCACGTGTGAGCGATATTAACAATTTGTCCCAGACGTGCGGTAGGTTATGACGATCCCCGTCCCGTTTCGCCGATGTTACCGTGATTGCATGCAACATCGTATTTTTTATGTACCCCATTGACTCCTAATATGGTAATTGTCTTTTTTTTAACTCTATCGTTTGGATAGAAAAAAAATATTTCATGGTTATATGTGGTTTGAATAAAACATTGACATTGAATTTTGCAAATTCCCTTTTCAACTGTTCTGATGTTCCTTTTTACATGCGGAATGTTTAATTTAAATGTAGTGGCCACCTCCGAAAAGCGGTCGATTTCTCTGGTTCCCTAGGCTGACCGCTCAAAACAGATATGTTTGTAATTATACATATTGACTAATTTAAAAAAAAAATGACAAGAGTTGTTTTCCATGTAACATTGCTTTTTAATCCTGGTATTGTTAAGGTTGAATAATCAAAAATCTGATCAAACTGCGACTTTCAAATCCCTGTGCCGTGTCTGGATATCTTATGCTTTAGTCCTAAATGTAATAATGTATATACCTTTAACAAGCTCACCTTTTTATTTGCTTCCCAAATGTAACTTTTTCGTTTTCGTCTCGGGTTTGACATGATTTTAAGAAGAAAGAAAATATAGTGAATTCATCGATTTACATTCTATTTAAAAAACGCACATCAACTATTTACGAATGGAATCACCGCCGTTGGCGAGTGCCACTTTGGTTTAGAACCAAAACAAATATATCTCCCTCCCAAGGATGAATCGATCTTTTTTAACGATGAAGAAAGTTTTAGGTGAAATAAACACTTACCCTACAGTGCTGTTTTATTACAGTTATTCCTGGAACAATTTTGCATATCTGTACGGTATCTTTAACCGGAAATTTACAACCCTTATATACTTCCAAATAGTTAACAATTACTGTGTTTACTACGTCTTCAGGTATTTTAGAATTTTATGCGGTTTTGTGCTGCTCGGGGCTTTCTGTCTGTAAATAATTTGTTTTAAATAATTGATTAGTTCAAAATTGTACTATCGAAATATTTTAAATGTTAAGAGAATTAAATATATATATTAAATTAATTAAATATGTTTTAAACATTTTAAACACGTATGTCTACTGAGTCAGTCGATTATTTAAAAGAAAGACACACAAATAAACAAAAGAGGGGTGTTCAAAAAGTTTCGGGACGAGTACCCCCTTTTCAAAATGAAACCTTGTTTATTTCCCGTGATAGAGGGCATGGGGTCTGGGCCACGCCTATGTACCCTTACAGATTATTGCAAACAATCATGAAAAAAATATTGTGATGAACAAGTCAGATGGCTATTTAAATAGATGAAAGTCGTTTGTTATTGTTTTCTTTCTTTCTTTAACGTAAATGAGAAACCGTCCAGGGTGGCCGAGTGGTTAGAGCGTCCGCCTCAGAGGTGGGAGGTTATGATTTTTTTTTCACGACAGCGTCATACCAAAGCCGATAAAATATGGTACTGGTAGCTCCCTGTTTTGCACTCGGCATATATATATACAGCGCTTAATTGATTTATTCCAAATTCTTTTCATACAATACAGATAAAATATAGGTTAGTTGCAACAGAACAATATAAATAGTTCTATCCTATGAGTTAATTGTAAAACGACAGTATTTTTTTTTATTTAATTTTCACTTTTTATACATTACAGACATGAAGCATTAACACTCCTTTTTGTCTTGTTCACAAATCATTTTTATAGATGACAGCAATGACATTACATTTTTTATAAGTATCTATATACAGTTGAACCTGTATTAGCGGCTACTTGATTTAAAAGGTAATTTTTATATAGCGTTTGTTACATGTTTAACCTTTATTTAGCAGTCACCTCTGTTAAGCGGTCGCTTTTTCTTGTTCCCTTCACTGACCGCTTAATACAGTTTCAACTATACTTGCATTTTATTCTGTTGTAAAAGTTTCTATTGACTTATTATATAAATTACCTGACAGGTAAACCTTATGGCATGGTTATTTAAATACAGTCAAACCTGCCTTAAGCGGTCAGCCAAGGGAACACGTGAAAGTGGTCGATAAACAGAGATGACCGCTAAATGAGGTATAGTTTGGTAATATTAAAATTGACCACAAAATGCAGGTTGGCCGTTTAGTTCAATTGACGATAATACAGGTTTAACTGTATTTTCATTGGGTGTTATGCATCTATATTGACCTAGACAAAATCTATCTTAGGTCTAAATACTGTTAGCTACAGTCACACCTGTATTAAGCGGTCAGTCATTGTAACAGTTTATTGACTGAATAGCGAATTGTGTATACCATGACCAGACTGCAAGGATATTTCATGTGCCCACAATATTGTAAGGGTTAATTGCAATAAAATAAATCCTTCATATTTTTTTTCATTTTCTTTAAATGTAAATAATAATGGTGTCCGTGAGTTTATTTTCCCATCTCCAATTTCTCAGTTTTGGTGTTTTCACCAATGTTTTTGTGTACATTCTAGGAATGCTTATTTCCGATCAGCAGACAGCATTTCTGTAAAGTATATCCGGGAGACATAGCATCAAACTTAGTTAACTCCCCTCCAGACACTTCAAACTATGTGTTTAATCCTATGGCGAGATATTTTAGATCATTGGAGATTTGTGAAGAATTTCCAGGGGTCTTCCATTCTCTCGCAATGTCTGTTCCAATCAAAAACGTTGCCTATATCTAAAAACGGTAACTTATTCATTCTCTGTGTGCCAGAAGAAAAACGAAGCAAACATAACTCTTGTTTAATTATTTGCACACGTTTGGTAATGAAGGCTATAAAAGATCATTTGTCTGAATCCAAAGATAGCTTTAAAGCCTCACAGGATTTATATGAGTGTCCATCACATACAGAGTTGTTCAGATTATGATAATGGATTCCGAAAAGTTGCAGACAAACACCTTTTGTTCTAAATGATTTTCTTCCAGATCAGTTAATTAACTTTAAAGGTAATTTCATCCATCCTTGAATTATGATCATGGTCCATCGAGTGATAGTGGGATCTCAAAGTAAATGCAAACCTTTGAGGACTCAGATCAAAATAGACTATAGCTCCACGTCATTAGAGGTCTTTTTACGCATTTGATGGACCATGATTATAATTAAATGATGGATTGATTAACTAAATGTCTTTGGCAACTGGCCCAATTCCAAAGGATTGGCTGAAACCGAAGCAAGGTGTACCGAAACAATACTAAATATAACGACTCTTCGTGTAGTCAATAAAGTTGGCATACGAGGACAGTAATGATAATGTAAAAACTAAATAATGAATGATAATAAAGTCAAGGTTGACATTTGAGAGGATGCAGCTAACGTATGAAACTTAAAAGGGTCACTTTGGCTATTGACCGTCAAGCCGAACTGATAGGAGGTAACTGACCGTCGTACAAAGGTGATAATTGACAGGTGAACAATATTCAGAGGCTTTCAAATGAACGTCATATCTATGTCATTGACAAATGTCCGTCATACGGTGATAATATTTGGCAAGTCACCGTCAAACGGTGATAATAATAATTGACAAGTGTCCGTCATACGGTGAAAATAATAATTGACAAGTGTCCGTCAAACAGTGATAATAATAATTGTCAAGTGTCCGTCTTACGGTGATAATAATAATTGTCAAATGTCCGTCATACGGTGATAATAATAATTGACAAGTGTCCGTCATACAGTGATAATAATAATTGTCAAGTGTCCGTCATACGGTGATAATAATAATTGACAAGTGTCCGTCATACAGTGATAATAATAATTGACAAGTGTCCGTCATACGGTGATAATAATAATTGTCAAGTGTCCGTCATACGGTGATAATAATAATTGACAAGTGTCCGTCATACGGTGATAATAATAATTGTCAAGTGTCCGTCATACGGTGATAATAATAATTGACAAGTGTCAGTCATACAGTGATAATAATAATTGTCAAGTGTCCGTCATACGGTGATAATAATAATTGTCAAGTGTCCGTCATACGGTGATAATAATAATTGTCAAGTGTCCGTCATACGGTGATAATAATAATTGTCAAATGTCCGTCATACGGTGATAATAATAATTGACAAGTGTCCGTCATACAGTGATAATAATAATTGTCAAGTGTCCGTCATACGGTGATAATAATAATTGTCAAGTGTCCGTCATACGGTGATAATAATAATTGACAAATGTCCGTCATACGGTGATAATAATAATTGTCAAGTGTCCGTCATACAGTGATAATAATAATTGTCAATTGTCCGTCATACGGTGATAATAATAATTGTCAAGTGTCCGTCATACGGTGATAATAATAATTGACAAGTGTCCGTCATACGGTGATAATAATAATTGACAAGTGTCCGTCATACGGTGATAATAATAATTGACAAGTGTCCGTCATACGGTGATAATAATAATTGACAAGTGTCCGTCATACGGTGATAATAATAATTGACAAGTGTCCGTCATACGGTGATAATAATAATTGACAAGTGTCCGTCATACGGTGATAATAATAATTGACAAGTGTCCGTCATACGGTGATAATAATAATTGACAAGTGTCCGTCATACGGTGATAATAATAATTGACAAATGTCCGTCATACGGTGAAAATAATAATTGACAAGTGTCCGTCATACGGTGATAATAATAATTGACAAGTGTCCGTCATACGGTGATAATAATAATTGACAAGTGTCCGTCATACGGTGATAATAATAATTGACAAGTGTCCGTCATACGGTGATAATAATAATTGACAAGTGTCCGTCATACGGTGATAATAATAATTGACAAGTGTCCGTCATACGGTGATAATAATAATTGACAAGTGTCCGTCATACGGTGATAATAATAATTGACAAGTGTCCGTCATACGGTGATAATAATAATTGACAAGTGTCCGTCATATGGTTATAATAATAATTGACAAGTGTCCGTCATATGGTTATAATAATAATTGACAAGTGTCCGTCATACGGTGATAATAATAATTGACAAGTGTCCGTCATATGGTGATAATAATAATTGACAAATGTCCGTCATACGGTGATAATAATAATTAACAAGTGTCCGTCATACGTGATAATAATAATTGCAAGTGTCCGTCATACGTGATAATAATATTGCAATGTCCGTCATAGTGATAATAATAATTGCAAGTGTCCGTCATACGGTGATAAAATATTCAATGTAATTGAATCGTCTAATAATAATTACAAGTGTCCGTCATACGGTGATAATAATAATTGACAAGTGTCCGTCATACGGTGATAATAATAATTGACAAGTGTCCGTCATACGGTGATAATAATACTTGACAAATGTCCGTCATACGGTGATAATAATAATTGACAAGTGTCCGTCATACAGTGATAATAATAATTGGCAAGTGTCTGTCATACGGTGATAATAATAATTGACAAATGTCCGTCATACGGTGATAATAATAATTGTCAAGTGTCCGTCATACGGTGATAATAATACTTGACAAATGTCCGTCATACGGTGATAATAATAATTGACAAGTGTCCGTCAATACAGTGATAATAATAATTGGCAAGTGTCTGTCATACGGTGATAAAATAATGACAAGTGTCCGTCATACGGTGATAATATTGAATGTCCGTCATACGGTGATAATAATATGACAAGTGTCCGTCATACGGTGATAATAATATTGACAAGTGTCCGTCATACGGTGATAATAATAATTGTCAAGTGTCCGTCATACGGTGATAATAATAATTGGCAAGTGTCCGTCATACGGTGATAATAATACATGACAAGTGTCCGTCATACGGTGATAATAATAATTGACAAGTGTCCGTCATACGGTGATAATAATAATGACAAGTGTCCGTCATACGGTGATAAATAATAATTGACAAATGTCCGTCATACGGTGATAATAATAATTGACAAGTGTCCGTCATACGGTGATAATAATAATTGACAAGTGTCCGTCATACGGTGATAAAAATACATGACAAGTGTCCGTCATACGGTGAAAATAATAATTGACAAATGTCCGTCATACGGTGATAATAATAATTGACAAGTGTCCGTCATACGGTGATAATAATAATTGCAAGTGTCCGTCATACGTGATAATAATAATTGCAAGTGTCCGTCATACGGTGATAATAATAATTGACAAGTGTCCGTCATACGGTGATAATAATAATTGTCAAGTGTCCGTCATACGGTGATAATAATAATTGTCAAGTGTCCGTCATACGGTGATAATAATAATTGGCAAGTGTCCGTCATACGGTGATAATAGTAATTGTCAAGTGTCCGTCATACAGTGATAATAATAATTGACAAGTGTCCGTCATACGGTGATAATAATAATTGACAAGTGTCCGTCATACGGTGATAATAATAATTGTCAAGTGTCCGTCATACAGTGATAATAATAATTGGCAAGTGTCCGTCATACGGTGATAATAATAATTGACAAGTGTCCGTCATACGGTGATAATAATAATTGTCAAGTGTCCGTCATACGGTGATAATAATAATTGACAAGTGTCCGTCATACGGTGATAATAATAATTGACAAATGTCCGTCATACGGTGATAATAATAATTGTCAAGTGTCCGTCATACGGTGATAATAATAATTGACAAGTGTCCGTCATACGGTGATAATAATAATTGACAAATGTCCGTCATACAGTGATAATAATAATTGACAAATGTCCGTCATACAGTGATAATAATAATTGACAAATGTCCGTCATACAGTGATAATAATAATTGACAAGTGTCCGTCATACGGTGATAATAATAATTGTCAAGTGTCCGTCATATGGTTATAATAATAATTGACAAATGTCCGTCATACGGTGATAATAATAATTGTCAAGTGTCCGTCATATGGTTATAATAATAATTGACAAATGTCCGTCATACGGTGATAATAATAATTGTCAAGTGTCCGTCATACGGTGATAATAATACTTGGCAAATGTCCGTCATACGGTGATAAAAACTGGGAAGTCACCGTCATATGGAGTTAATAATACTTGGCAAGTGTCCGTCATACGGAGATAATATTCGGCAAGTGACTGTTATACGGAGATGATATTCGGCAAGAGATCGTCCTACGTGGTCATAGGCAACAAGTGCCGGCAAATTAGTGTCATAAACAACAAGTGACTGTCATTATGTGGTCATAGACAACAAGTGACTGTCAAACGATGACAATAAGCGGTAAGTCACCGTTAAACGGAGATAATATACGACAAGTGACCGTCTTACGGTGGTCATAGACAACATGTGACTGTCATACTGTGGTCATAGACAACAAGTGACTGTCATATTGTGGTCGTAGATAACAAGTGACTGTCATACTGTGGTCATAGACAACAAGTGACTGTCATACTGTGGTCATAGACAACAAGTGACTGCCATACTGTGGTCATAGATAACAAGTGACCGTCATACTGTGGTCATAGACAACAAATGACTGTCATACTGAAGATATATACAACAAGTGACTGTCATACTGAAGACATATACAACAAGTGACCGTCATACGGAGATAGTAAGCGGCAAATTACCGTCATACAGTTTTATAGTTTATTTCAGAATACATGTAGGCCATAGGCCCCTGAGTACACAGAATTAACAAAACCATCATATAAACAAACTCTCTCTCTCCCTCCCTCCAAACTCTCTCTCTCTCTCTCTCTCTCTCCAAACTCTCTCTCTCTCCCTCCCTCCAAACTCTCTCTCTCTCTCTCAGGCACGCACGTACACACACACACACACACACACACAATATTCAAAAACAGTCAATAGGTAGTTCATTTATAATGAAATGAATATATATATTTTAAACATAGTATGATCATTTACAGCGTAAGGAGTGATATATATATTTTTTTTCTTCTTTTAGAGATTGAATATACAATATTTAGTCAGTTATATAACACATTATTTCTCAATTCAAATGAATAATACACATACATGGATAAATTTTTTTTTAATTTATAAATTTGGGTTTAAAATTTTTTTTTTTTTAAAAAAAAAAATTCATCCTCTAGTAGTGAGCAACATTTACATTTTCTTTCTTCATAAATTATAGCTTTTGGTTTATGCCACCTTCCTGTTTCTATTTCTAAGCGATGAGAAGATGTTCTTAAACGTGTTAATGCAAATCTAAATTTTTCAATATTTATATACTTTAAATATGGCTGAAATTTAAAATCTGCAAATAAATTATAGCTTCGTGCTCTAGATGAATTACCTAATTCTGAAGACCAGTTCTGTATAAAAATATCTTTCAGTCTTACTTTTACAAGAGAAATAAACACATTTACATTCCCAACTCCTTGGTTTAACCACACATCATTAAAACCTAAATCTTGTAATATACCTCTAACACTTTTTACCCAAGTTCTTTTATCTGTACCATTGTCTAATTCTCTAAGCATTGATTCATATATAATTTTCACATACTTGATATTCTCTAACTGTACTATTTTTAACCAATATTTAATTACATTCACTGCTCTTTTTACCTTTAATGATGTTCTCCCTAATTCCCCATATACAATATTGTTTTGCGTTTGATTTCTAACTTCTAATAATTTTTTACAATAATTCAAATGTATCTTCTCTAATTGTGTACTTACATGTAAACCTGATAACTCTGAACCATAGTTTAGTATAGGAAGAATAAGTTTATCAAACAAATCTAATTTATGTTCAACTGTTAGACCAGGAAACTTAATTAATTCAGACTGTAGTTTATAAACAGCTTTTAAAGCCTGTCCAGACAAATATTCAAAAGTCTTATGGAATGAGCCCCCAGATGTAAATACTATACCCAAATATGTAAAACTATCAACAATTTCAAGTGTTTCTCCCTTGTATAAGAAATTTATATTATTTCTGACTCTTCCGCCTTTTTTAAAAATCATAACTTTAGTTTTTGATGTATTAACACTTAATTTCCATTTATCACAGTATTCCTCTAATAATGAAAGACCTTTATGTAAACCATCTTTTGTTTCTGACATTATAACAATATCATCTGCATACAACAAAAGAAATTTTTTTAATATATCTAAATCCACCCCATCAAAACCATTTAACATAAAATGCTCTTCAATATTATTAAGATACATCGAAAATAAAAATGGTGAGAGTGATTCCCCTTGACGAACTCCTAGAAAACATGTAAATTCATCACTTAACATATTTTTATATTAAACCCTTGATCTAACACTATCATACATTGATTTAATAATATCCAACATTTTACCCCTAACACCATATTTTATTAATTTAAACCAAATTACATCTCTAACAAGGTAGTCAAAAGCTTTTGTAAAATCTACAAAACTTGCATATAACCTTTTATTGTTATTTAACAAGTTTATGATAACATTATGTAAAACAAAAATGTTATCAACTGTACCCATATGTTGTCTAAATCCTGCCTGTGCTTCAATAAATACATGATAATTTTTTATATATAAAGTGGCAAGTGGCCGTCCTAGGTAGGTCATAGGTAACAAGTGATTATTTGCTTAGGTCATAAACAACAAGTGACAGTCATACAGAGACACACAATAAGCGGCAAGTGACCATCTTTCTAAGATCATAAACAATAAATGAAATTTATACGGAGATAACATAATGGCGGAAATTAATTGTCATTCATAGACAACAAGTGCCAGCTATATCAAATACGTTCCACTGGGATGTAATAAGTGGTAACTGATCGACATATTGACGTTATAAACGAAAGGTTACAGATATACAAGTGTGATCAGCGGCAAGTAGCCGTTATTCTGGGGTTAATTTGGCACATAATTGTTATACTGGGGTTAAACAAGACATATTGTGGTTAAATATGGCACATAACTGTTATACTGGGGTTAAACAGGACATACTGTAGTTAAATATGGCACATTACTGTCATACTG
Organism: Solen grandis; assembly: GCA_021229015.1. Lineage (NCBI taxonomy): Eukaryota > Metazoa > Mollusca > Bivalvia > Adapedonta > Solenidae > Solen > Solen grandis. The sequence continues at coordinate 16,051,733 of CM037789.1, forward strand.
GGGTTAAACAGGACATACTGTGGTTAAAACATACGGCAAAAAACTGTCATACTGTGGTTAAATACGGCAAGAAACTGTCATACTGTGGTTGAATACGGCAAGTAACTATCATACTACTGTGGTTAAATACGGCAAGTAGTTGTATACTACTGTGATTAAATACGGCAGGTAACTTTCATACTAAATTGGCTAAATACGGCAAGTAACTGTCATACTACTGTGGTTAAATACGGCAGGTAACTGTCATACACTGTGGTTAAATACGGCAAATAACTTTCATACTACTGTGGTTAAATACGGCAAGTAGTTGTCATACAACTGTGGTTGAATACGGCAAGTAACTGTCATACTGGGGTTAAATAAGCGTCTGACCATTTATCTGAGGTTTTACGTGACAAGTGTCTATGGGCATGTGTTTCTGTGTACTAATCTGTCTAGAGACATTCTATGACACTTTCGATATCTCATGAAAACGAATTATAGGTGTGAATATGTCCAGACACTGCTTAATCTTCGTTTGGATATTCCTTGCAGTAAAGTGTTTTATATGACAAAAAAAAATCTGATGGCTGACATCGTGTTTGGCAGGAGTCCATTATACGAAGACAGTTGTTATAACAAACTGGCTTCTTGTCTTTTTTTTTTGTCTTTTTTTTTCATTTTATTTATTTATTTATATCTTTTTTTCTATTTTGTTGTTGTTGTTTATAAATAAGGGAACCATTGGCTTATTTGATTCATACTTACAGCCTCATTACATCACTGTAAAATCATTAAATTTTCGTCGCACACTAATTTTTGCTGATTTCGTGAAGGATGTTAATTATCCGCGAATTTTAATCCCGACGAAAACCTGTTCTTTATATATTCCTTACCTTTTTTAGAACACGAATCCACGAATAAAGGTTCCCACGAAATACCCTTAAGTACATAATCACCGAAATATAATGACAACGAAAATTAATGATTTTACCGTAAAATTTATTCAATTCGAAATTGTTCGCTAATTGTCATCAAATTCCAGATACACATCTGTATAACTTAGCGATTTTGACTACCAATTAATCATACAAGTTTGCTTGCTTTTGTCCCATTTTAAATGCCCCCACATATCTTTCCCTGCCACTCCCCGCCTCACTTTAGTAGGGCTGTAATGAATCACGCGTGTCGTCGTGTTCTATCGCGTCGCGTTCCAGGGTTGAATCGTCAATGATATAAACTTACAAACAGAATGCGACAAACACAACATTTATTCTAACGTTCTTTTCAGTAGGCCATAATGGACCATTTTCCATCGGATGTATATACCGGGGGCCTCCAGACGTTGTGATTGACAACAGATTAAGCCCTGCCTATTCTCCTCCGTGATATTAAATGGAAATGAATATCTGGCCAAAAGATTAAATGAGTAAATCAGTCTAGACATCCAAATGGTGTCCCTCTGAGCCTACTTCCGGCAGTATTTGAAATACTAGAGACTGCAGCACTAATGACCGGGATCTACATAAATCTCGGTCATATTTTTCTGCGGAATACTAAATGAACTTGTATAATCCCATTTGTTAAAGTCGTTTACACACCGAGTCAGTGTAAATAAATGAAACAATGTTAGAATTAATAGATACTAATCGAGGTCCTTTTTTTTCTCTCTTTTTTTTTGTTGTTGTTGTTGTTGTTGTTTTTTGGGGTTTTTTTGTTATTTTTTTGTAGATAACTAAATTACTAAGACAGTGTAAGCGTCAGCTATTCGTTCCATCGGGGAAATGATTTCTTTTAGCCATCTATGCTTGACTTTGTGTGACGGTAATGACCTTCAGTTTAACCAAGGCCATTCTTAAAACTTGTTTATTTTTGGGGACATAAAGTCTTGCCAATCGAGATTGCCCTTAATTATTTTTGTCATCTCGAAGTTCTTTTTTTCCCCCTCTAAGTTCTTTTTTTTTTTTTCTCTCTAAAAAATTCTTCCAAAACTTGGTGAAAGGTACATAATTCTTTCTTGTTTTGTTTGACCATTATCGGGTTGTTGTTTGTATATGTTGTTGTTTATATATGGTTTTCATTACAATATCTGAAGATGAATTGAAAATAGTTGTATTCATTTTAATAAATTACACTGTGTGGAATCCATGCCATTTTTTTTTTCTTTTTTTTTTTTGCTATAATGCAAACAATACACTCTATTAATAGAAGATATGTATGCAAAATAAAATCTTCTCTCTCTCTCTCTCTCTCTATATATATATATATATATATATATATATTTATATATATATTTATATATATAAATAGTCCTATAGAACTAGTTTCGTGTAACCTTTAACTCAGCCTGTGTACTATGTAGTTCCTGCACAATTCTTGCACAGTGCGCTTTACAGTAACTTCATAGGTTTTTTTTTTTTTTTTTTTTTTTTTTTTTACAAGAAACGCATATACGTAATTTTACAAAGGGTGTACTTAGTTCTAGTAAGAATTAGTTCTAGATACTAGATACTAGAGGTAAAACTAATGTGTATCGTATATGTGACACACATAACAAATCGAGGAGTCGAAGCGTTAACCTCCTCGGAGTAGGACATTCACGTTTGCAATAAATTGTATCTTTTCTCTCTTATCAAATACGCTCCATTGCGAATATTTATCTTAGATCTCTCTAGATATAGGCTTATCAATTCATATAAAGTACCTCAATTTATCTATTTACTTTTCTTTCTGAATCGTGTGCAATGGCATCAATTCTAATAGAAAATGACATAATGAGAAAAATATAATACTCTGCGAACGCTTCAAAGTTTTATCAAAGAAAATAAGTATATATAATGAAAATGAATATAAATGTTATTCTCACAGGAAATCAGAATATTCAGATAGAAGGCAATTTAGCAGTAGATCTATTATTATATACGTAATATCTGTTACATTTTCGTTAGTCTAGAAGCATTAATATACGGATCTATTGTACGGATCTTAAAAAATATTGGGAAACTGTTTTCTTAATGTTTAAGCATTATCGTCAGTATTATATCCCACATTTCCTTAAACAAATGTAAACAATAAAAGAATTAAGTGTTTAGCACTTCTTAGACTTCTAAATCGGGTAGAATCAATCAAAAAG
>CM037789.1:16054944-16104944 GCA_021229015.1 Solen grandis
TTAGACAAATTTCTACCCTATTGTGAGATTGATGTGGTTACTTCCCCCTGAAATACCGAAAGATTCTGTCGCAGCTAATTCGACTGGCTTATGCAAAGGTCAATCTGCGACGACCCTCTATACGATGTGGTCAAATAGCTCAAAGTAATTGATACCAATGTTACGGACCTTGTGCATGCCTATTTCCCATGTCAGGTTCTGTCAATATATGAAATTTTATTTCAATAGCATGATTAAAGCATGAGTTATATTAGAAAGAAGTGTGGGCGAAAAGGGGAACAACTTAACAAATTATATCAGTTATAGACCTTGTGAATGAAAATTCCCCGTGTCAAGCTGTGTCTATAAATATTTCAATGACATAATAAGAGCATGAGTTTTTGCAGAATAAAGAAGTGTGATGGTGCAAAAAAGGAGTGTGAATAAAAAGGGGAAAAACTAAAATATGAATCAGAGATATGGTCCTTGTGCATGACAATTCCCCGGGTCAAGTTCTGTCCATAAATATAATTTCATTTCAATGGCATGATTAGAGCAGGAGTTTATGCAAAACAAAAACTTGATGGAAAAGTATGATGGAAAAGGATGGAAAAGGTGTGACGGACGGACAGACTGACACACGGACGGACGGATGTGTTACCTCTGCAAATCTTAGAATAATTGTCAGAATGTTAATTTACATGAAATCTTGCATGAGTTCGAAAATAGGTCACTTGGGGTAAAAAAGTAGGTCACCAGGGCAAATTTTAGTAAAAACCTGTTCACACGGTAGAGACCACATTTTTTCATGTAACTTGGTTAGATTGTTTACGTTCATGGACTTTTGGATGAGTCCAAAACTAGGTCATGTTGGGTCAAAAAGTACGTCACCAGGTCAAATCTTAGAAAGAGATTTTGAAGATGCCACATTTTTGGCTCAATATTCTTGGAATTTGGTCATAATCTTTGTCTTGTTGAAATCTTGGATGAATTCAAAACTGAGTCATATTTAGATCAAAAGGTAGGTCACCAGGTCAAATCATAGATAAAACCTTATGAACAATGTAGAAGCTACTTTTTTGCCCCAGTCTTCATTAATCTTGATAAGAATGTTGTCTGCTTGGAATCCCAGTGCCAATTTAGGTAGGTCATTTAGTCAAATGTTAGAAAAACCATTGCAAACACTTTAGATGCCACATTTTAATAATCATGCCTAACACGACAATCTTAGTGAGGTGAGCGACACAGGTCCATCTTGGTCCCCTTGCCTGCTTTTATATTTCCAGTTTAACATCAATTTTAATGTCCAAATATTAAAACTGTCTATTATCAAACGGCATTGGATCATTGTCCTATTTTTAAATATCTTTTCCTGCTTATTTTGTTATAGAAGTTATAGAAACAATATAAATGCATTGAAAAATGATAATTGTGTTTATCTTTCATAAACCGAAAACAAGTTCTTCTTATAAATCCAAAATATTTAAATATATGCAAATTTAATATATTTGTAATACAATTGTTAATTAATTCAGGATTTCAGTTTATATCGATTACAAAACAATATTCTTCTTTATTTTTTCTTAAACTTTTATCGTTGTCATATCACGTGACTAAATCATATATACCGTCGGTTCAAGCATACATTAAGTCTCAAAATAGGAAAGCATTCTATAGATTCTAAATGATTTTATTAGCTTCAATTCATATGATAAAACTTTAAATACCACTTAAAAATAATCGAAGCTAATATTACCACTGAAATATATTTTCTGTATATACTTAGTCCCTCTTTCACTCACACTCTAGTGGCATTGCAGTCTTTCTAACAGTAACATTAAATGATAAGAAAGATATTGTAATTGAGGATTATCAAAAAAAAAGAAAAAAAAATCTGTTCCCTTCTATATAAAGATCGTAGAATATCATTTTAGAAATCTAATTATTTGAATTTTCATTTCCATTCAAATATAAATGTACAAATCTTCATAGACCATGCATATACAATCTAATGTCCCACAGATGAACAATTATGACAATTCTAAAAACTAAATACAATATCATTAACATGGTCCATCATCAGTATTTCCTTTCATGGATCAGCATTGTTCCGGCATGAATCCTAGGCCCTTATCAGTAATTTATGTCATGTCTATGGTTAGATCGATTTATTTGGCGGACTTTCTGTTTGTATCAAATCTTCTATTTAGTTCGCAGTTAACAAACTAATTTAGAAATCTAATTATCACTATTTTAAGCCTATTTTTCTTTTAAGCTGGTGTGGTAGTACAGGGATTATTATGTTCTTGAAATAAAGTGATTATCAATCGAGTTTATAAAATTTATAACATAATTTTCAATTCTGTTTTTTAAACCATGAGAATAATTGTGCCCCTTAGCACAGTGCTTATCAAATGACTGCACAGAACGTTTTAGCTCGCATGAGCACAATGTTTGTCCTCTAGCATCTTCATTTAGGACAAATCTTATAGCCATAATCTTTTGGCCAAGTTTAATTATTGATAATATCGGCCAAATAGAAAAGAAGTCATGCCATTTTTTTTTTTATAAAAATAACCAGATTTCACTTTGGTTGCACTCTGACATCTTCATTTCTAAAGCAATCACCTTCAAATTTAATGACAATGTTTATAGTCATAATCTCTTGGTCAAGTTCGATTATGGCTAATATCAGCTAATTTGGTCTGGAGTTATACCCCTGTTAATTGTAAAAATGCCAGATTTCACTTCGTTTTCACTCTAGAATCTTCATTTCTTAAGCAATCATTTCAAACTGAATGGGGATGTTTATAGCCACATTCTCTATCAGAACCTGGATATACTTCGATAACTCTACAGAGCAACTTTTTACAAAGTGGTGTATTAGTTTCAATCACAAAAATGATATGTTCTGCCTTAAAATCACGCGTCTATTTATACCACTTTCGCCTGCTACAAAGCATAATTAATTTCGCACTTCCAACTGTGCCAGAAAAGTGTCGCATTTCCTTTACAAATCTCCAGCGCTTCATAACATTATACACGGTTGTGTGAACTGTTTTTAAATCAGGATATATCCCTACTGTCTGTCCGCTTATGAAGTGATTAGGAGTCTAAACAGAATCATCAGTGGGATTTGATATTTGGTATGATGTTGCGCTGAGTAGTTCTTCATAAGTAACATCTTTTTTAGAATTTTCAGAACTTTATAAATTACTCTTTTAGTTCTCTATGTGCCCCAACAGAACTAGTACCATTGTTGAATCTGGAAATCCACTTCTGCTTGACATTCTATAGAAAGCATTCATGAAAGTGTAGAGTAAATAAATATAAATATAGTGTTTATCTTGCCTTTCCCTGACCTTGTTTTGTGAGAAAAAATCCAGAATAATCCACTGAACAATATGCAATGGCTCTCATGGATTTTCTCAACCTTGCCGATGGCAGAGGCGCCATTGCTGGGAAAGTTTTCTTTACAACCACAACATATACCACCCCACTCACGAATCTCCTCAATGCAAGTGATTGATTAGTCCCATAATGGTTACCTTCTTCATGATTGTATTTAACTAGTAATTTAGTCACATTAGATTTCATTGGAAGAAAAATAAGGAAAACTATCATAACTCATAACTTGGTGTTTGCTAGTTTAGTATTTTACGTCGTTATTTCATTTTCACTTTAAATAGATACTGCTTGACCTTTCATGAGATTCCTATATTCCTGAGGAAAATGATTCACTTTTGCCTTGTGTGTATTATCATGTATTCACTATCTGGCATTTCTTCCTACGACAGCGCTCTTATTTTCTTATTGCTTGCAACTGTTCACAAATCTTGTTAACGAAGCTGTGTAGCAAATCAAGAAATCGCGCTCGATGGATCTAGTCTTGCCAACGTACGTAGAGCTTATTAGTATTCCTGTTTTTCGTGAATTCAGCCTTTGATAAATTCTTTGCATTTGCGACACTAACTGGCCAATTTTTCTCCTCACTATGTAAAAACAGTCTCCCCCCTTGATGAAATATCTACATGATTTACGAGCTTAGAAGCATATCTCCATTGTTTTGGTGAAGTTTGTTCCTGAATCTCTCCAACCCTATGTGCAACAAATGGTTTGTCTTCTACTTCACTACTAATCCAGAAGTAGTGACATGACATTGACACTATCTGTCAAGAGCACAGCTCAATTCAACTTTTGAGCGATACACGTAGTCCTAAAACAACTGCTGTCAGCTCTAATCTTGGTATACTTATTGCCTTCAGTGATGAAACTTTGCTCTTACTTCATATTTGTTTTACAGTGATGCTGCAATTTGAAGCTGCATATTGAACATAAACACGGTACCATATGCCTCTGCAAACACATGTACTGCAGACTGTTTACTGTCATCATAAGATAAACTTTTGGAATCACCTCTCTCTTTATGCAACACTTGCAGTTCATATAACCATTCAATTATTTTCTTTGTTAACTCACAATCAAAAGCATTGTCCCAATCATAGCTTTTTAACCAAAACTGTTGAAGAATTTTGCCACGAATAATATAAGGGGGGAGAAATACTAACGAATCAAATAGACTTGTTATTCACTTAAGCAAGTTTCTATTTGTAACCGACTTGAATGTTTTTTAATAATAAAAATAAACATGTCTTTAGTGATATCCACGTTATCCCTAATGTCTTAGTAGTTGATAAAAAACTATAACTTGTTTCTTAGATTTACTTCTGAGGCTCTGTCCTTTTGTGTTAATTGCTTGAGTACTACTCTGGAGTTAAAAAGCCATTGATTGCACACATTTCTGTTTTACTCAATAACTTTGACCATTGTGCACATAATTCTGTTTTGCTGTTGTTAAGAATCATCCATGTAAATTGATTTAAGCACTGTCTATACAGCAAATGAATTTGAATCTTGTGCAGCCTAGCTTTTGTTTATGATACCAATTGAGTTTGAAATGGTGACACTGTCATTCCGAATAAAAGTGTTTGAATTCATTATAGTTATATTCATAATATTTAAATCACACATAATCTGTGATGCCTTCTATTTGTCTAATGTTTCTCAACTAGATACATTTTACTTATGTTACAAGCTAGTGAGATATGATTTTTGCAAAAACGAAGTAAAAAATCAAAGAGTTCATTTTAAAGCTATATCCAGTGTCTGTGAAGTCAATCAGGCAATTGTTGTTATAGTTTCCTGCTGCTGCATCAAATGCATCAAACACACTTCTAACCGTAGTTATTTCTCTAACTGGTTGAACAACTAGGAAATGTGGCAAATACCATATTCTTTTGTAGTTTTCTTCTTCTTTCGATAATTTTCGTAAGTAACCTTTATTCATACATTTCTCTATTGCTTCTTGGCATGCAACTCTAATTTTTGTATCTTTTTTTCAAATTTTTGTTATAATTGTTTCAAAACTCTCCTTACTATTTCGCAATTTTTTTTTTTTAATTGTCAATTTCTTATCTTACACTTATGTATCATAGCTGTCCAGTTCCCAGAGCCTTTTTATCAAACTATCTGAATTTGTGTCAATTACAAGGTATGTTGAAAACACACTTTTGTTTGATGTTGCTGACACATGTCCAGCTTAGAGGTGTCTAGCAGTTGGTTCACCTGATTCTTCAGTTATTTCTCCTATACATCTATATAGAACAGAATAGTTCAGACCAATCAATAGGTCTATCTTTGCCATTTTGCTTATCATTGGAACGTTTTAATTATTATTCAAATGAGTTCATACTTTTACATGTTAGATTCAGTCTACTGGTTTCAATTCTTCTCTGGTTGTGTGAGCTTCTATATTTATAATAAAGTCTCCAATACAAAAATTTCAATACAAAACATTAACCTGTACTCTTTTATCTTTACCTTCCTATTCTGGCTTTAATGCGACATCATGATTTATGTAGGTTATCTATCATCTAAATAATGCATTTATTTTCAGCTGTTTATCATTTGCAGAGAGCATGAATGTTATGGACTGTTCGTCATGTTAGTATATGTCTTTTATCAGTCTGATCTGGTTCTTTTGCAAATAGATGAAACTCATATGCTTTTATATTCAGTTCTCTTCCTTATGATAGCTTATTATGTGTTTTATGACAATCGTCAGTTCCACATTTTCTTGTGGACATGCATTCACTGCCTTAATGATTGTCGCGCAAATATCTAAAACATCTTTTTGGGACTGATAAATCGTAAAAAAACACTACGGTTCCAAATCGTGTGTTTACAGACACTACATCCTTGTGCTGAATTTCAAAAATGTACATGACTTTTATTTACATTGTGTGGACTTAACCTTTGCTGTTTATGCCATAAATTATTTCATTTGCCATTATTAAATATTTATTATCTTGAATTATAAATTTTACTCAGTGTTAACGCCCTTTCTATTTCAGAGTTTCTACAGTCCATCTGTTATATCTTGTCAACATTCATACAGGTAGTTTTGCTTGAAACTTCGTGTATAAAACCAATTCTCTAAATCATATATTCTTCCTCTTGCAAATTTATAATAGCTATATACTTATTAAATCTGCAAACATTTCACTCGCCTTTTCACTCGCCTTTTGGTTTTCTGACTTGATTTTTATTTCTTCAAAAACATAGTCTTTTTTCCGTCTATCGTCTTATTTTGCTCAAGTTTTTCCTTTGCAGCATTGTAAGCATAGCTGCATTATGTTCCAGGTCTTCTACAGAATTCAATGCTTCACAAATATTGTCTGAGGTGTAATAAATTGTAATTTCAAGTTGCTTGTGCAGCATCTTCACAAGCATTGAAAACTGCTTTCTATGATGAATATTTTCCCTTATTACCACTAAACATGGGAACTGGCACACAGCTGAGTTGCTTCCATGAGTAATTCCCGATATGTTTCTCTTCATTTTCTACATTTATCAAAATACCGTAAAGCAGGTTATTTCTGCGGATAATTTACAATGGAAAAAATATTCGCAAGATTAAACTCTTTAGATCCCTTCGGATCATTAGATACTGATTTACACGAAATACACTGTAACAGTATTTCTATTCTCAACAAAAGTCTGTTACCACTAGCATTAAAATAAAACAACCAGTCAGTGTAGTTTTCACTAAATAGTATGTAATTGCTGGGAAAAAAAAAGAAAAAAAAAACAAGATGCCAAACAATGCAAACTGTGCTTTTTTTTCGCACGTATACCACTGGTTTGCTCTCTGATTAAATTGCCCCTGAAATTCATTTACAGAGGCAGCTGTTAAATTGTTTGCGATATGATTGACTGTAGAGTATGTGAAATGTAATATAGAATGATCTGCTTAAGGAGTAATACTTAGAATTAGAGATTTTAATATGTTTGCTTTGAATAGCAAGGTAAATAAACGCCGAAAGAAACTTATTTTGGGTCAGAAATCGCAGAAAAATAATCCGTAGAAAAAAATGTTCTCATTTTTCGGGCAACAACGCAGAATATAACACCCGCAGAAAAAAAAACCCTACTATATGGTAATTACAGATTATTTCTCAATCTAGCATTTTTATAAATAAACATTGCTGCATCAAACTTGTTTTCTCAGAGCACTTATGGGGCCTACGTGGCCGAGATGGTAAGATCGCTGACTTTAACACTCACTCAGCCCCTCACCGCGTGGGTTCAAATCCCAAAAGGGTGATTCGGATTTTCATGTGATGAAGCCTTCCAGCTGGCTTGCGGTAGGTCGGTAGTTCTACCCGGATGTCTCCGTGCATTCGGGTCTTCCTCCACCTGTTATTAGCTGAACGTCGCTATATGACTGAAATACTGTCGAAGCGACGGTAAACTCAAATAGTCAAGTCAGAGCACTTATCTTATTTTGTGTCACAGTCTAGATTAAACTGATGGTTCTACTTATTTCTTTATAGAATGAAGCATTATCACATCTGTATTTTCCATAAGTTTAATTCTCCTACCTCTTCTAAATAACTACTTGTATTTTTTACACACAAAACGAATTTTATTTTCACTCGTGTGAAAGCAGCTTTGATCAGGGACTTTCTCATCTAAATATCTACTAAGGCATATTTTTTTTCAGTATGCTTAGTTTCGGCCATTGGGTTAGTTTTGTCAGTCATTTTCAATTCTTCGAATATTGTTCATCCTAAATAACGAATACAGTGGTTATAGTTTCCTATGTTTTAAAGTTTACAATTTGTCGTTATTATTATCCTCGTTCTGCTAACATTTTTCTATCTATAGGATTTTCCTACACATCAGTTTATATCGATTAGCTTTTCCTGGGTATTTTATCCTTGTAACGAAGGGAAATATGATATGTTTTTACGTTGCTCGGAGCAAAGTACAAAATCTCGAAAACCTACTACAAAACGATACTCCGTGTACATAGGGTGGGGGCAAAATGACACAAAATGTCCCATTATCGCTAAATTTGCACATTATAAGATCAGAGAGGCCATTTGACGAAATCAAGGGAAGTCTACTCAAGAAGAGACGGATTTTCCGTGCGGGAAGATTTCACGGAACGTTCCACAGGCGTGAACTAAGCAAGCGATTGGTTGAGGCTAGAAATGATGGCCAGTATGCTACTATCAGATACGACAAACTGGTTATTGACAATAATGTATACAAGTATAACGAGGCAACAAGCGAAATCAGGTGGACCGGTTTCGATTACACCTCTGCATAGCTTCGGGTTACGTGAATCAAACTCGGACAGGCTTCCGCGATCACATGAATATGACGTCACTGAAGCTGACCAATCTTGAACCAACCGAGGACGGCTACGATAGCGAGACTGTGGGCGGGACTGTATAGGGCGGAGTCCAAGGTCTACATGCTGTTTTAAATATCGATATTTTGACATGAAACGTCGGTGGCTTGCATAAACTGATTGATAATATTTCTTTCCCTAATTACATTCACTCGTTTGACATTATTGGTTTAGTTGAATCATTTAGTGAGAGTTTGATTATCTTCTAGAGAATCATACGGCTTTTGAATTTTTAAGGACAAAACATACAAATGCATTTCGTAAGAACGGAGGCGTACTTGTATTTGTCAAATCAGAGCTAATAGCCAATGTGTTAATCACTAGAATATGTAATGATCTTATTGACTGTGTAATTTTTACATATAAAATCTTCTAATTTCCAGAATATGAATGATGTTATTCTTCATATAGCTTATGTTTCGCCTGAAGGATCGAATATTTATAAAGATAGAGAATAGAAAAATGGCATTAAATATATTCAAATACTGTTTCTGATAAATAACATTTATCCAGAGGCTTTTATCTATTTAGCTGGTAATTTGAATTCACTGGCAGCAAACCTGGTGGATTTTATTCCTAATGATAATATTAGTAATATTTTTCATACAGATGTTGATTATAATACCGACTGTTCTGATATGTCTTGTAATAACAAAGATTCTGAACGATAAGATGTATTTGGTAAATCACTCATTGATATTTGTTGTACATAAGGTATACATATTATGAATGGAAGATTGCATGTTTGCTCTGTGGGTAATTATACTTGTTTAACGTATAACGGTATGAGTGTAGTTGATTACCATGTTGTATCAACATAATCATTTATTAGTTACTTTAATGTTGCTTAAAAAGAGGAGTCAGATCACCTACCTCTATGTTCAAGACTGTGTGTAATAAGTATATTGAGAATGATAGTTGTGAGCCAGACAGACATGATGGAGATTATGTGACAGCAAATATAAATGGTCGGATATATGTAAAGATAAATTCCTTGAATCTTGAGTAACGCATTTAAAACAAATGCAAACGATATTATTGATAGCATTTATTCTTACAATGTATGAAGCCGCCGCACAAAAAAATGCGTGTGAGAAACAGAAACATGTCTAATTCATCCGATAGAAATAAATAATGGTTTGACAAAAATGCGATGAATATAAGTAACTTACATATGCGGCGTTACGGAGATTCCGATGTACAAACAATATACAGCATTTTCAATAATATATTGAAAATAGGAAACCCTTTAAGAGAAAATGCTCTGTAAACAACGGCTTTATCAGAAAAATAAAAGAGGGGAATTACATAAGTGTAGTAAAACCCCAAAATTATTTTGGCAAATGCTTTAAAACAATGAGAAAAAGAACATAGCAAAGCTCAATATATAAAGCCTGATACATGGAGAAATTTTTATGAGGGTTTATTATGGAAGAACAATTTACCAAGAATAAATTATATAGATGTAGATGGGACTAACGTAACCGATGAGCAAAAGAGTATTCTAAATACAGAGATAAAAAGAGAAGAAATTATGAAAAACATAAATAAATTAAAAAGCGGAAAATCTAAAGGAACAGATGGTTTTGGGGCTGAATTCTATAAAAACTAAGCTTGTATTTTTACGGCTATATTCGAAATGTTATGCAATAGAATATTAAAAAACGGCGAACTTCCTGATATTTGGGAAGACAGTATTATCGTAGCGATACTACCGTCTGGTAGTAAATTAGACCCTTCTAAAAACAGGGGAATCTCACTTATAAATATAATGTATAAAATATTTTCAAACGTTATATATTGTGTACATGGGCCGAAGGAATAAATAAAATAGAAAAAGCGCAAGCCGGTTTTAGGGCAGGATACTCCACATAGATAATATGTTTACTTTGCAAAATTTAATACAAAAGTATTTAAGTAAGTCTGGTAGTAGTTTTATGTACTATATGTGGATTTCCAAAAGGCATTTGACGGATTATTGCATCACAACTTGTTCTCTAGTTTATATAAAAATGAAGTTAGGGGGAAAATCTATTAAAGTATTAATATCTATATATTCAAATTTACGTGGATTTGTATGAATAAAAGATAATAATGTCGCTATCATATGGCGCTGAAATATATGGTACATAATATTCAGATATTTTAGAACAAGTTCATATTCAATACTGTAAAGGTTTTCTAGGTGCAAATTCTAATGTGAATGATTGTATAGCATTGGGAGAATGCGGTAACCACCATTATGTATCGAGCACCATATAAAACGTGTTAGGTACTGGTACAAACTCTTAAAGATATCCGCGAAATTGTTATTTCAATGTTAAAACAAAAAGAAAGTCTAAAAAGAAATAACTGGGTATCAGCTATTAAGAATTTATTACTTAGATATGGTTTTGGATATGTATGGTTAAGTTATAGATGTTTAATTTAAATTGTTTTTTATAAAGTCTGGTAGATTGCAAAATTCAAAATTGGTGTCAAAAGATAAAAAATAAAAAAATGTAGTGATACATATGTTAGATGTTAGAGATATTTGTGTATAAACTTGTCTTTTTATGTTTGGAAAGCACTTGCTAAGTTTCGTTGTTCGAGTCATACCTTTATTATTGAAAATGGCCGACATCTAGGTATTCAAAGCGAAGATCGTTTTTGTATATATTATTACACTAACTTTGATAAACGGTGTATTGAAGTTGAGTACCATATATTTTTCAAATGTAGTAATATATACAAGAAAGACAACGATATCTATTCACCTTGTATAATGGCATATGTGAAATTGAAGACTTTTGCTCTCTAATGATGCAACATAATGATTAAGATACAAAATATGAATTTGAATTTTTTAATTTATTCTCATAAGAAATATATAATTAGGTTCCTCACTTTTCAATTTGAATTTCCTCGTAAATATACCCAAATAAAAAGCATATTATCTAATTCCATCTTTATTTCTTTACTGTCGGCGGCAACTGTTTACACTTCAATTGGGAATTCTCTTATAAATATACCAAAATAACATGCACGTTATCAAAATCCATCTCTGTTTCATTCCTGTCGGATGCGATTGTTTACATGTTACAAAAGTAGAGTGAATTGCGTCTGATTAATTCCATCGCTTATCATGATATCTTGCATTTTTAGTTTACAAATTTATTTTCATTACCATAATTATTTCTCCCTAAGATTTAGTTATTTTCGCTGATTGGTAAAATTTAACAAAATAAATGAAGTAATACGGAATTCGTTCATTTACAATGGAGGAATCATTTACCGGGACTCGTTTAACCATTTGATATATCTTACGTATATATTCATTGATTAAGTATAGTTTTCATTTTTTTTAGTCGAAGAATTTGAGAAACACTGAAAGTAAACAACTTCCCATTTATGAAATTGAATATGTTTATTAATGATATAATTTAATAATTTAGCGTAAAATTCCTTATTTTCGTCGTTTTCATTTATACATAGCCATACCTAAGGTTCCTCACACTTCATTTGGAATTTCCTTGTTATTATACAAAAATAAATAGTACAATATGGAAATCTATCACTATTTAATTGCTGTCTGTTACGACTGATTATATGTTAGGCTTTATGTCCGTATTGAAAATTCATCATTCATTGAAACATGTTATTTCCAAAAAAAAAATTTAAGAAACTCATTCATACTGAATATTCTGACTTCCTGTGCCTTGACTTATCTTCCAATATTTATTTTTTGGTATATGATAAGAAGACAATTTTGTTGTAGTAGCGTTTCCTGGGTATAAAAATCTGTTCCTCGCAACCAAGGAAAATACGACATTTTTACTTCTTGTTCGAAGCAAATACAAGGCCACTTAAAGATACTAGAATACGATATTCCGTATTTATACTAACAAATAATAAAAAAAATATACTAATTATGTCGCCAGAGTAACAAAAGTAGTGTATATTTTCTCTGAAAATTTCCATTTGAATATTATGGTATCATTTATTTCCAGTGTACTAATTTATTATCGTTTACCTTTATTATTTTCCACGTATGATAATTTATTTTCGTTGATTTTGTGATCGCTACAATTTAAGATATCAAATCATGTAACACGAAATTCGTTTATTTACAATGTAAGAAACATTTGCCTGGACTCGTTGTACAATCAGATATATCTTACCTATATATTCATTGATAAAGTGAAGTGTTCATGTCTTTTTTTCAGCGGATAGAAGCTCTCCGCCCCGTAAATAAAAAACTTCATACTTCTGAATTTAGATACGGTTATTCTTGACATCATTTAATATTCAAACGTAAATATGTTTTATTCTTCTCTCTAATACAAACCTATACAAATAGGATCCCCACAGATCACTTGAAATTCCCTTTTAAATATATCAAAACAACATCCACGTTATCAAAATCCATCTCTATTTCATTGCTCTCAGATGCGATTGTTTACATGTTACAAAAGTAGTGTGAATAGTGTCTGATTAATTCCATCGCATATCATGATATCTGTTATGTTACGTTAACAAATTTAATTTCGTTACTATAATTATTTCTCGCTAAGAATTATTCATTTCCGCTGATTTGTAAAATTTAACAAATTAAATGAAGTAATACGGAATTCGTTCATTTACAATTGAGGTAACATTTCCCGGTACTCGTTTTTCCATTTGATATATCTTACGTATATTCATTGATTAAGTACAGTTTTCATTTTTTTTAAGCCGGAGAATTTGAGAAACACTGTAATTAATCAACTTCAAATTTATGAAATTGGATATGTTTATTTATGATATGATTTCATATTGTAGCGTAAAATTCCTTATTTTCGTCGTTTTCACTTATACAAAGACATACCTAAGGTTCCTCACACTTCATTTGGAATTTCCTTGTAATAATACAAAAATAAATAGGGGATTATGTAAATCCATCACTCTTCATTGCTGACTGCTACGACTGCTTACATGTTAGGCTTTTTACCCGTTTTTAAAATTCATCATTCATTGAAACATATGTTATTTCTAAAAGAAACTAAAGAAACTCATTCACACTGAATATTCTTACTTCCTGTGTCTTGATTTATCTTCCAATATTTATTTATTGGTATATGATAAGAAGTCAATTTTGTTGTAGTAGCTTTTCCTGGGTATAAATTTTGCTCCTCGCAGTGTACTCATATGTTATCGTTTACTTTCATTATTTTTCGCGTATGATAATTTATTTTCGTTGATTATGTGATCGCTACAATTAAAGATAATCATATCATGTAACGCGAAATTCGCTCATTTACTATGGAGGAAACATTTGCCAGGATTCGTTGTACAATCAGATATATCTTACCTATATATTCATTGATAAAATAAAGTGTTCATGTTGTTGTTTTTTTCAGCGGTTAGAACGTTTCCGCCCTGTAAGTAAAAAACTTTATATTTCTAAATTAAGATATAATCATTCTTGACATCATTTAATATTTAAACCTAAATATTTTTGTTTTATTCGTTTTCTCTCATACAAACCTATACAAAAAGGATCCTCGCACTTCACTTGCAATTGTTTCATTGCTTGCGGATGCGATTGTTTACATATTACTAAAGTAGTGTGAGTTGTGTCTGATTAATTTCATAAAATATCATGATATCTCGCATCTTTAGTTTACAAATTTATATTCGTTTACCATAATTATTCCTCGCGTAGAATTATTCATTTTCACTGATTGGTAAAATTTAACAAATTAAAGAAGTAATATGGAATTCGTTTATTTACAATGGATAAAACATTTCCCGGGACTCGTTTTACCATTTGATATATATGTATATATTCATTGATTAAGTATAGTTTTCATTTTGTTTAGTCGAAGAACACTTTAAGTAAACAACTTCACATTTGTGTAATTGAATATGTTCATTGATGACATAATTTAATATTTTAGCGTAAAATTCCTTATTTTCGTCGTTTTCTCTTATCTTAACCCATACCAAATGTTCCCTACACTTTACTTGGGTTTCCTTGTAATAATACCCAAATAAAAAGCAAGGTATCAAAATCAATCTCTATTTCATTGCTGTCTTCTTCGACAGTTTACATGTTAGGCTTTAAGTCTGTATTGAAAATGTATCATTCATTGAAACATATTTAATTTCGTAAGAAAACTAAAGAAACTCATTTACCCTGAATAACCCGACTTCCTGTGCCTTCATTTATGTCTAATATTTATTTATTGGTATATGATAAAATGGCAATTTGTCGTAGTAGCCTTTCCTGGGTATACATTTTGTTCCTCGCAAAGTTTGAAAATAAGACATTTTTTATACATCGTACGAAGCAAATGAAAAAGCAAATGAAAGCTTCTTAAACACGATATTACCTATTTATTCTATGAAAAAAAAAGTTAATTAATACACTTAACATGTGACCAGATTAACAAAGTAGTGTGATTGTATTTTCTCTGATCAATTACTTTGAATATCATGATATCTCTCATGCCCAGTGTTCTCATTTATTTTCGTTTACCATCATTTCTTTTCGGGTAGGATTATCTATTTTCGTAGCTTTCTTGATCGGTACAATTTAAGATATCAAATCAGTAACACGAAATTCGTTCATTAACAATTGAGGAAACATTTGCCAGGATTCGTTTTATAATGAGATTTATCTTTAGTATCTATTAATTGATAAAATAAAGTGTTTATGTTTTTTTTAGTGCATAGAAGATTTCCGCCCTTTGAGTAAACAACTTCATATTTGTGAATTTAGATATGATCATTATTATTGACATGATTTAATATTTAAATGTAAAAAAATGATTGTTATATTCGTTTCTCTCATACAAACCCATACAAATAGGATCCTCACACTTAACTTGGAATTACCTTGGAAATATACCCCCAATAACATTCACGTCATCAATATCCATCTCTATTTCATTGCTGTCGGCTTCGATTATTTACATGTTAGACTGTAAGTCTGTAGAAAAAAATTATCGGCAAATGAAAACTATTTGATTTATTGAGAAAATTTAAGTCCTTAAAATCTGAATAAATTTACTTGTCTTGATCCATTTTCCAATATACTCGTAAAGTAATTTATATTTGATAAAATAAAAATGATCTTATAGTAGCTTTTCTTGGGTATGCAGTTTGCCAGTCGTAATGAAGGAAATTTGACAATTTTCCTACTTTTCTCGAAGCAAAATACAAAGCAACTAGACCGACTATAACACAATATTGCCTTTTTGTCTAAATTATATCAATCAATTCACTTGTAATGTTGCCAGAGTAACAAAAGTAGTGTATATCGTGTCTGATTAATTTTATCGCATATCAGTATATTTCTCTTGTCCAAGAAATCGTCCTTTTTAAAATGGAGGACCCATTTCCAAGGCCTCGTTTGACCATATGATATATATATATATATATATATATATATATATATATATATATATGCGTGTGTGTGTGAATATTGATTAATTGTAGTGCCCATGAATAACAAAAGTATTGTGCATTGTGTCTGATTATTTCATTTCATCATACTATCTCGCATCCCAATTTTAAAAAAATATTTTCGTTCACCATCATTAATTTTCACCTAGAATTATTTATTTCTATTGATATCGTTATCAATAATATTAACATACATAAATCAATTATCACGAAATTTATTCATTTACAATGGAGTAATCATTTTTTTTAAATAAAGATTATATTGTAGTAGCTTTTTCTATGTATGCTACTCGCATCGAAGGAAAATTTGACAATGTTCGTACATTGCTCGAAGCAAAAACAAAGCCACTATAATCTACTACAACTCGATATTCCATATTTATTCAAATGATTTTAAGTTATATACGCAAGAGTAACAAAAATAATGTGTAAAGTGTCTGATTAATTCTAATTAATATCATAATATCTCGCATGTCCAGTTTACAAATTTATTTTCGTTGACAACCATTTATTTTTCGCGGAGGATTATTAATTTCGTTTATTTTGTGACATACAACGTTAAATATAACGTATCAAGTAACACGAAATTTGTTCATATACAATAGAGGAAACATTTTACAGAACTACCATTTAATATATTTTACGTATATACTCATTGATAGAATAAAGTGTTTAATTATATTCATGAGCAGTATGAAAGAATAATTCAAAATACATTTGTTCTGAGAGAATTCTCCTTTGTTTAAAATATTCTCTTCTTTATTCCCTTCCTAGAACAAGTGGGGTGATATTGGTATGCAAATGTCGGTCGGTTTATCTGTCTTTCGGCTGGTCTGTCGTTCTACCGATCGGTCTACATAATTTTCGATCGATAACTTCAGAACATTTGAACCTATATTCTTCAAATTTGAAAAGTTGTTTGGTCATTACTAGTTGATAACCAATATTGATTTTGGGATCACTCGGTTAAAAATTAAGATCGCTGTTACTTTGAATGTGAAAATCGTATCAGATCGATAAATTGTTAACGATTGGGTCCACTTTCATTTAACTTGATAAGTTGTTGTGTGATGACCCCTTAATGAAATCTATTGATTTTGGGGTTACTTGGTCAAAGGTCAAGATCTCAGTGGCTGTTAATGTGAAAATCAATTTATATCGATAACTTACTTGATAGAGTGTTGGGTAATAGCTTATTGTTAACCTCTTTTGATTTTGGGATCATTAGTTCATAGGATGAATTTCGCTGTGATCTTGAATGTTAAAATCGTTTTCGATCGATTACTTGAGAATTTCTGAACCAACATTTCTGAAACGTGATATGAAATTTTAACATGATTAGTAGATGACCCTATCGATTTTGGGGTCACCTACTCAAAGATCAACTCAGATTATATAATCTATCTTTTACCTATCTGCTTCTGGTTCGTTTTTCAGTGAACTTGTATCGTCAGTAGTGTGTTTGTTTTCCTTATTGTTTCTCCCTGCACATCAAAGGTACAATCGTGTCTTACCGACAGGTCTTGTTAGCTCATCTGATTTTTGAAAAAAAAAAGAAGTTATTGTCATCATCCTGGCATCGTCAGCTTCGGCGTTGGCTTCGGCGTCCACTCGGGATAAGTTTTATGTTTCAGGTTAAGTTTTATGTCTCCACAGCAACTATCTAGGCTATCGCATTGAAACTTGGAACTTTTGTCTATCGTCATCAGTTGACTCTAGGCTGCTTGAACCATGAATATAATTTTCAATAATTATTGCACTCTTACACTTAGAAAATTGAGATTTCGTGGTAAAGTTTTATGTTTTGGTCATTTTTTTCACATCAACTATTCAGGCTTTTACTTTATTACTTGTTCGCACTTATGCAGCATAATTTGCTAACTACGGGATGCAGAAATTATAATTCTTATCTTACCTTTTGCAAGAATTTTGACCCTTTTTAATATCTATAAGAATGTCCGATTCCTTGATAAATGTTTGTTTATACGCCAGCTTTACTCTATTACTATCAAAACCATATCTCAGTAACGATGCATATATTTTGAATTAAATTTCACACAAAACTTCCGAACCCTCTAACCTATGAAAAATCAAATCAGATTTGATTTTAATTTAAAGCAAATTGTGGGCATTTTTCAACTAACATAAATTTAGTTTTACATGAAATTACAGTCAAAGTCAACTATCTTAGTATCCTTTGCATGTTTTGGTTTGAAACTTACTAGAAATCTTCTAAACTCTCAAACTTTCATATTGGAAGGAGTTGGTTGTGTGGTTTGCTTTTTGAAACAAAGTAAGCTAAGAAAATACCATTACTTAAACGTCCAGTTAATACATTTATCATTTTACAACAAGGTGAATAGGACAATCTTATTTTTATTATTGTTATTATTATGCAGTGACAAAAATTCAGATAAGCTTCTTCATCCGTTGTCGGTGCTCTAGTTAACAAATGTTTTGCTTCGTTAAATGATTACCTTGATGTATCACCAATAAATCTGTATACAATTAATTTTGTGTAACTAGTCAATTCATTCTAAAAAAAATATGTGTAAAATATCTTAATTAAGAATAATGCATATAGTGACATTTCTGACATGCAGTTAACTGTTTTATTTATATTTACTATTTAATGTCTTTCATTTTCAGTACCTGGTCGTATTGGAACGGGTATGTTAGTTTTAAGAATTAGAACAATATGTGTACAAGGAAAGAAAACGATTATGTAATCAAAACAGTTACAAATTCGTTTGCATAATCTATTATTATGCTTTTTGTTGATCACGTGATCTTCAATTCTCCTCCGCAAAAGTAATCAAATTTAAACTTATTTTCCCTTAATATATAGTTCGTTGTATTTAAGACCCAGAATAGGTATGTCAGCTTATGGAAATGTTACAATACATGTTAGTTTCACTAACGAAAGCAGTTGATATCATAATTTTATCTGCTTTTGTAAAATTCATTTGATCATTTGAAAAATGTGTTCCATGCGATTATAATCTATAAAAATACTTCAAATTATTCAAATCCGTTAAGAAAAAGGTCGCTAGTAATTGGCACTAAATTATGAATATAGTGAAAGTCTAAAAGTATTTTTCTCCAAACCGACTGGCCATATCTGAAAGTTGGTATATGTATTATTTTATTACTCCTCTACCAACATAATTCAAATTATTCGCATCCGTGGAAGAAAAATAAACATTGTCGCATTGGTAGGAGCCACTTTCAGCAAATATCATTTGACAGAAATGTACCTTGAGCAATTATTCAATTAATGTTGATCCGTAAAATGGCCGCTTTGGGCAAATAATAATTTTCTTTATTGTACATTAGGAGAAAAGTATTGGAATATTCTTGTTCATAAGTACCTATTTCTAGCAAGATTTGACCTATTTTGACGCAGTTACAAATAGTGTTGCTCTAAATTTTAAACATGACTGCTTTAAGCTCCACTTCAGAGAAATGTTAGGGAGTGGGGTAATGTTTTAGCGTGCGTCCATTCATCCCACCATCCCACTGTTTTTCTATTGGTGTCATATCTATATAAAGCTTTAGGAATGTTCATTAACAGGCAACGTTGTACACCTAGGTTTTGTGCAAACATGTGCATAATTATTGAATTTCTTGTGTTGCTTAAATCAACAAAACTATAAGCCAGCCTCACAAAAAAAAAACATATTTATCGCTAGCATGCGAATTTTCGTTGTTTATCAAAACATTGAAAGAGGTATGGCTTTCGAAATACTCAGTAGTTTTTTATCGCGACTTTACAGGTATGCTCAACGGAATGCGAAATTGTTCAGATGAGGTCACCCAATACACGCATATCCCATAACCGCCAAAGCTTATGATAAAAGTGTTAAAAATTAAGAAGTGAGTGTCCTTTGGGCATATTTCAAATGCACGAATTTATCATATATAAACAGTGAAACAGTGTAATATTGTCTTCATAATTTACAACATTCACAGTATTCCAACACTATTGGCACATTTCTTAGGATTAAAGTGATATTCTACAAGTGTTTGACATTTATTTCCATCTCCTGTGGTAAATCAATTCAACAAATTTACTTGTTCGTTTTATGTTTTGTGAACCAAATCCATACAAACTATATTTATTCATCTTGAAGGGTCCTGGGTTTCGCCAGTATTTTTAACTTTGAAGGTTATGTGTGAAATGATAAGCTCAGCTGACCGGCAACCGTCCGTTGTCAGCCATTTTAAGATTTCCAAATCCTTGATTGAACCCTTACAAATATTGATCAAATTGCTTCGCTCCTTAAAGTAATCGCTCATAGATGATCGGTAGAAAGAAAAAATGTTCGGTATCCCCGAAGCAGATGTTTGCGGTACCACGGGACGCAGTTCTGGGAAGCGAATTTGTAAGCTAAACGTTTAAAGTGAGCGCATGTGTGAAGGGTAAATGTGATCAGTCATGTGACGGCATTTGAAAATAGAATACCTTAAGAAAAAGATTTCATATATCTAGATATGTCTTCAATACCGTTCGTAACGCCATACTTGTGATGGAGAAACCACTCATTATTTTTTATAATCACGGAATGTTGCATCGGGTGTTCATGCATCTGAAGATGGAAATTAAAATGCGTATTATACACAGAAAGTTGAAAATCAAATTCTTAGACATTGCCAATTTGTGTACGAGCTGCTTTTAAGGCATGGTCGCTTGAATTATTTTATAATAGGGTAAACCACCCGGTGCCCTCATGACCGCCTCTCATTTTTAGAATTATATCTTCCACCGTTGTATGGGACGCAAGTTTTTACAAATTACATTGATTCTTTTCGACGGTTCTCGGATTGGGCGCATACTTTGTTCATGGGAAGGTGATAAATTATTTTGCAACATTAATTTCGTGTGTTATTAATTTATACATTGAAATTGATTTCAATATATATGCATGTCTACTTTATTATCCTTTGACATATTCTTAAATTTCAGGAACATTGTTTCCGGATCTTGACGCCATCAAAGGTAGTCGAATTTGCAAATGTTATCTTGAATTAAATTTGTATCATATATCTTCATATAGGCTCTGCATTCCATTACATGATAACGTTTTAAAAAATACGTAGATTAAAGCCGTTTTATCTTAAACAATCAAAAAATCGTTTTTGACTTTTTTGCTGCTGTGACCCGCCGTATTAGAAAATTCGCTTAATCGAACGGTCACTTAAACCAATTTTCTGATCAACTTTTGTTACAAACCTTCGAAACCCTGTTTTTTGTGTTTCTGTGTAGTTTGATAGATGGAAAATAAAAGGATAGTGTCAATTGTAGGAATAAGTCATAAGCATTTTTTTCAGACAAGATATGCTGATTTCTCATACCTTCTCATACCGTAATAGATATGTTTTACTTAAATTACAAAGAACATAATTTAAAAAATCTAGCAATAAAATAATACTGAAACATACATAATGTTTATCACTGAACCAAAACTAAGAAACCTAGCAGCGTTTCCTCGCTTTTGTATTTTAGGATTACATGTTTAACACTTGTAATAACCTTATCTAAACACAAGAGCCATTAAATGAACAAATACTTTATACGGTCTCTTTTCCAACTCTGTCGGCTTTCTTTAGTTTCATCCGCGGTTGTAAACCGTTGTTCCGGAAATGTCCTTTACACTTAAGTTTAAATTTACCTTTTACGTTTGAATTAAGACGGTCTATTTAAATTCGTTGAAATGTTGCATCTAAACTGTTTAGAAATCACAACGAATATGAAAGTGTGTAAGGATCTCGGAAATACTTCAGAAGAGATATTCGAATGAATTAGACAGACGAGGAGAATGTCAAACTTTAGCAGAGCTTGTATTCAAGTGATACACACGCTGTTAGGATAGAAACACATGGTTAAAAGATGATGAAGGACGCGGTCGGAAGTTGGTAATTGGAGCGCCAAACATGCAGACTACCCCCGCATAGTTTGAAATTGCCGGCATTTTTATTTTGCCCACGTACACAATCCTTTCCAAAACACTGGCTATGAGAAAGATTTTAATCGAATTTAATTTACTTAAAATGTATAATGAAAGAGAGTCTGCATATTTCTACGGAAGAAAAGGCCAGATATCCCGCCAAACCAGTTAGCTCTTCATCAAGACAACGCCGCAACCAATAACGTCCTCAGCCACCTAACTTGCAATCACTATATAGGTATTCAGATTTTTTGAGAATGTACCGTCAATGTCGTAACGTCGTTCTAGACCAGGGCAATAACAGTTTTATTTGTTTCATTTGAGTACTTACAATTGCCCTCAGTTTAGTTCAGAGACATGAACTCATATTTGCATATTGGATAATCTTTGTAGTGTTAAATGTATTTTTTATTCATGAATGTTGCACAATATTGAAATTGCAAACCTAGTCTACGTATTTTTTTTAACAATCCCTGTACTGGATATTGATCGTCTGATTGGTTAAATATTTTGATAATCACTGTATCGCCGAATATTTTCTGATGTTTTTTATGCAAATTTATATAGTTCAGTTGATCTGGGTACAAAAAAGAAAATGGGTTTACATACTTACTTGATTAACCACATATGTCGAATATTGTGCATTTGATAATTTAAGTAATATAATAATATCCTTGAGTATCCAGTTCTCACCATTATAAGAAATTATTTAAATAAACGAACAAAACGATCACTTTTCTTTATGTAAAATACATTCCTGAATGCATCAATATATTCCTTCCAAATATAATAAATTATGAATGGGTATTGCATATAAATAAAAGAAAAATAGCTGCCCGAAACCATCAACAGTCAAAATATAATATCTAAAATGTCGTCTTGAGTTTCCGTTAATGAACTCAAAATTAGGCTGTCACGAGTATGGTGGACATGCAGAGACAAAACTGTGGACATAACATAAAGAGAAAAAATCTATAAACAGCAATTGCATTGAAGAACGGTGTTCTTTGTCACAGCATTAAATAAAGATTATCCAAATGCGAATAAGAAACATTATCATTGTCTCACTCACACTGTCCTTTTTCTTTCAAGTACCAACTGAATTTTGAAACTGGGAGTACAATTGCTGTTTTTCCGTTGAATTTGTACCCCTTCCTTTTGATATTCCCTACAATTTGTGGGGGTACATGGCCAATTTAAACCCCCTCTACAGTTGGTAAACGGGCATGTGGTATTATAATTACCAATTGTGAATATTGCTATCAGATAAATAACAACTATGACCTTAAATGACTTCCGTACATTGAAATGTTAAGGAGTGTATTAATAAACAAACATGCACTATTTTAAAACAGTATTGGTTTACATAAATCAGTAATCGTCTGCAAAATAAGAGTTATCGAAAGTTTTAACTGGTTAAATAAATAAAATAAACATTAGTGAAAAAGCTACAAAGTTTGGTAATTCCAAATGAATGCGTTTTTAAATAAATACAGTTTAGAAACAAGGATCAATCAATTTTGCGAAGTGTCAATGGTTTCCCTGTCAAATTATGTCACTCGAGGTGAAATATCGCGTTCATGTATGTAGCTCGAGAATACAAATATGGTGAGAACTGAATATAAAAGGATATTTTATATTCTTATGATAGTGTTATAAAAACAAAATAATAAAACAATCTAGTCGACCAAATCACATACACTTTCATGTACTAAACTCACTCTCTCTCTCTCTCTTACCTTAATAAATTTAAGTTAGAAATCATCAGAGTGGAACGGTAATATACATGAACAGGTATAGATCTATGTGTGTCCATCCAAGGACAAAAGAGTCATTTTGCTTGACGTGAAATCAGATACAGACCTAGCGATAATTGTTTGAACGTTGTTTTCGATTCCAAGCATCCATTAATGTTTATTCAAGTCTCTGTATTTGTTTTTGGAGAAAAAAACAAGGGAGTAAATAAAAAAGGCAAGAAAGTGAGTAAAATCTTATCTCAGTTGAGATTATCAGATATATGACCTTATTCCCCTGTTACTGTCATTTTTTTTATTATTTCATTCTTTAATTGATGTCAATATTTTAAACTTTGTTTTTTCTTTAATTGTATTGTTTCAGCTAAACCGGATGAGAAGCAGATTATTACAAGAATAAAGTTTGCTTTGAAGATTGGTGGCATACCTCGAAATATATATATCAATAAATTTATTTCTAAGTTCAAGAAAAAAGATGATGTTGTCATTAGTATGTGCGATGCCGTGTCAAACCACATTTTAAGTCTCTCTAGAAAAATTAAAACAGTTGTTGCTTCTTACATAATCACCAAACCATCAGAAGTTGTATTTGTCATTAGCCATGAAGACGTTGTTGATATTGGTTTGAGAAACGCAGTTGCTTGTTATGATGTATACTTCAGAAATGTTGAATGTATGAGCAATGAGGCTGAAAAGGTCTTATACAGAGAAGACTTTCAGAAAGACATACTTTCAAGGTCTCAAAATTTAGAGGCGAAAGAAGTCATAAACAAATATTCAAAACAAATGTTCAGTAACCATAGTAATTTGAATGTCATATCAGTCAGTCGCGTTAAATCATCTGGTTTCATGAGCGCTGAAGAGAAAATATTACCACAAATGTGCATTGTACTGTATGTAAGAATAAAGGGATTTCTACCCTTACAAGAGGATCCATTTCCAACGAGTTTAGGAGGTTATAAAACTGATGTGATGGAAGGAGATTTTTCATTGCATCACAAAACTGCAAAAGATATCCACGACGACCTCAAAACCGGCTGTCAGATACATTGTCCTCATTCTGATCATGTTGGTACAATCGGGCCCCTAGTACAAATTGAGAACAAAGAATGTTTTTTAACGTGCAGTCACATTGTCTGTACATCAGAGGAATTAAAGATAGCGAACGAGCGTGGTGGAAAATATGAACTTTCCTTAACTGAATGTATGCCCATATATCAACCACAATATTATGATGGCAGCAAGGCAGTTGGAAAAGTGACTCAAGTCATATTTAAAGAAGGAAACACCGCAGGTGAATGTGGTATGGATGTTGCTGTAGTAGAGATAACAGACAAGCGCCCCGTTTCAGGAGTATTTCCAGACTGTACCGGAGCCATGTGTGAAGAGATTGGTAAGTCCTAGATTTTAGATTTGGGAACGATGAGAGGAATCTGTATCTTGGTCAAGTTCGGTTCCTTAACATTTCTGACTAGGAAAAAAAATGTCATGTATTTATTCCAGAATGTTCGGTTATAAAGCAATTATACTCAAACTAAAGGAACTGTCTATAGGCATATTCTGTCGGACCAACCTTGTTATTATTTATATCGTTTCTCTGATCCTTGAAGTATAAAAATGCTATATTTCACAATATATCACCACTATGCTAGCATCAGTATTTATAAAACGTTTCAGATATAACTTTAATTAATGTTTATGGCTATAATCTTCAGACATGTGTAATTTGGCTAACCGGAATATTTAAAAGATAGATAATCCCAAAACTTTGCTTTCTTTACATCATATCAACCCATAAATTAAACAATCAGGCATACATATTTAATTATAAAGATATCAATTTGTTGCCAACTTTTGTTTTGCATTTTTTCCAGGTTTCAAAAGTAATTCTGAGATATTTTACTCTGGAGAATCATGTTCAGGTCCAGATGATATCATGCCTGGTACACAAGCTGTAATGTTTGGATCACAAAGTGGATTCAGCAGAGGCATTGTACGCACGACTGCAACAGCTGTTCGTAAAAAGGACTTTGTAATAAATGAAACGCCATACACACTTTACAACCAACTTGAAATCCTGGAAGTTGTGAATTCTGCAAAGAAACCTTTTGCAAAGGAAGGCGATTCTGGTGCACTTGTTTTTTTAAAAACAGGTAATGGACCCTTGACTGCTCTTGGGTTATTTTTAGGATGTACGAAATCAAAGCAGTATATTGTAACCCCAATATGGGAGATTTACAGAGAGGTAAGGTGTATGCCAATGACATTTTATAACCGACCAAGCCTTCCCAGACAACCATCTACAATGGCAGTCGTTACTTCACAAGAATTCGATAATTTTCGAAATGAAATGAGAAACGAAATTGGTGGCTTAAAAGAAAATATTAATTCTTTAAGTACAAAGGTTAATGCAATGGTAGAAAACAATTCAAAAAATTTCCAGACATTGATTTCTTTGTTGCATGGGAAGTCAAGTGGAACTGATTCAGCTGAATCATGATCGAGACATCAATATTCAAGACTTTATGACAAAATGTTTATGTCGAACGTTGTGCCCGGGTGGTTTTCAAGTTCAACGCAAACGCGATACTTTACGAGAAACAGTAGTGCATTTTAATGTGATTCTTAAACACTGAGGATGACATGCTGTATCTTTATCGCAGTGTGGTGATTTTCACCGGGTCATCCAGTTCCCCCTGCAATTGAGACCATATAAGCTTCAATTGTTTCGTATGAAGTGAACTAGTTAATAGCGGATCTAACATCGATGACCATCGTTGACCGAATATATTTGACGAGTCCTGTTTCGTGTCGTTTCAGACAATAAGGCTATTACACAATGTACCAGCTGTTATGTGTTTTCTTCAATATGGTATTTACTGAACAGTTGATTTGCAGTTTAACTGAATACGCCTAAGCAATATTGTTCACAAAACACAAAGTGATTTTTTTTTCATTCAAGACAATGACATAAAACAGTTTAGAAAGGCTGGTTGTATTCATTATGTACACAATTTGTCAATAATGGATATATTTCATAATGATTTATATCAGTTTGCTGACGACGCGTTTCAGTCATGCATGTTTTCCGTTATATGACGTAACGTTATTAACTAAGTGACGTTAAGTTATTTACTTGGTATATTAATTCATATTGTGAAAGCGAACGTTATTTTATATAGATCTACTTTAAAGAAACATGTTGTCGGAATTTTCTGTCCTATCCAATTCAAAGACATTGGTACAAATGTATAACTACATAAATAACCAAATGTAAAAAACAGCAGATGAAAAAGAAAGTGAATTAATGGGAAGCAGTAACTGTTTTACCAGGGTTCATCAGTATATGGCTGTGTGTAATGTGATAAAATTGTTGTTTTTTTCAAACATTTTGTATATCTCCTGATACAAAATTTATTAACAATACAGATATTATGATCGAACTTCATACAATGAAGTGCACAAAAACCATAACATTTGCTTTATCATTGTTCAATTTACTTTGGTTACTTTATCCCTTTGTATGAGGAATTTGGATATTTGGGCTGGTTATATGTTGTAACTTCCATATGGAAAAAGCCTGGATTTGTGAGTTTCCACATCTCTTTTTGTAATGTAATATAGTGTTAGATAAGCAAGCCTGGATTTGTGGAGTTTCCACATCTCTTTTTGTAATGTGATATAGTGATACACTTGGCGCGAGGGATCACGGGATACCGAAACACTGTAGTCCTATATTCAGACCCTCACTATTTTGTGGTGGGTTGTTGTCTCTACTGGAATGCACTTGTGAGCTTCGGTCCTCATATACCTGATATAACTTGTTTTCACTGTATGACCGAAAAACTAACCAGCGACAATAAACTTATAGGCAACATCATTAACATGAATCTAGGCAACTACAGCTTCTAATGGCTTTAATTTAAATAATATCTCGAGTAAATTGTTCAGACTATGACTTTAATAAATATCGTCAATGTTTTATGATATACTAAGCTAGAAGTGTTTCCATGTACTCAATTATCATCTTGACTCATTTATACGTATAGTTTTTATAATTTATTTTTTGAATTTATTGTCCTCGTACAACGTCATTACATATATTTGTATATAAAAATAGGCGATTAACAAAATGAAACAGTTTAGTTTATTGATAGTCTGTATCGCAGGTCCCTATGAAGATTATTTTGTGTCTAACTACACTAATGGTAATATATAGGGTCTAAATAATTTTGTATTATTGATTTATGTACAAGAAATCAAGTGATGCATACATATACATGTAAATATTATGTATAATTGCAAAAGAATGTTTGCGTCTTTATATTTTATTTTACCTGTGCTAATTAAATACTGATGCTTTGATATACCTATTCTTGATTCGTTTTAAAAAATATAGAAAACATGAAAGAACGATGTTAAGACTGCATATACGCAGTTTCTACAGGTATGAGTTAACACACAAACATAAATCATGTACATTATGTTGCGTTATTTTGTGAACCGTTGGAGTTAACCATAGTTTGTACATATTTAAACAGTGCGTTTTATATATCAAACTTGTAAGAATACGGCAAAAAAACGGCATGTTTAGATTAAAGCAGCTTACAGATGATCTGTAGAAATAGATAAAATGTGTTTTTCTACTCCTCCTTAATAATGTGTGGTAAGTCTTTTGACAAATAATCTCGACAACTGAAGGTCGCATTGCATTGGAAAAGGCTTCATTTGTAAAAAGTCACTTCCGGAAAATCGGTTAAGTATAGAGCAATGGTATCTCCAAAGTTGGTGCTTGCATTACCACGTGACACGTTCCGCAACATGGTGTCTTTACAAGTTCCGCGTGTAAGCTCGGCACGTAAAGTGAGCGCATCCGCTAAGAGTGAATTTGATCAATCATTTTTTGTTAAACGAAAATTGATACCGTTCGTAACGCTATTGCCTGGAATAAAAAATATAAAAATATAAAAAATCATCTTTATTATATTTTGTTTATATTTATTATTCATTCTCGAAAGGTTGCACTGGGTTACCATGTGTCTGAAGATGGGTATTAATAAACGTAATACACACAAAAAGCTAAAAATCAAATTCTTAGTTAATGACACTCTTTGAAGGAGCTGCTTTTATATTTTATAAAGATTATTTAAAATATACGTGCGATGAATTTTAATTTTCGTTCCTGTAGTGTTTTTATAATAAAATGTAGAACATAAGAACTGTCAAATTCTAAATAATTTTGTATAAAGATTACTGTACAATATATCCAATTATGCATGCATGTTGTGTAAATGTTATGTATAATTGCAAAATATATTTTATATTTTACCTTGTACTTGTTAAATACTGATATATTTAGCCTTTTTAGTGTTATTTTATAGTTTTTTTTTCTATTTTGATACATTTATTGTGAATTCGTTTTATCTACATAGAAAACATGAAAGGAACGTGTTAAGATTAACTTAAGGTATAAGTAACATGTAACCAGTATGGATACTCAGTATATTCTGATCAGGGGTTGTAGTTCGGGCCCTGATCTGACAGCACATTACTCTGTCTAAGACGAATGAGGACCATAATGTAGATTGTGGATGTAATTATACCAAAGTTTATATATTGGTCGTTTAGATGCGGTATAGACTATTTGTGTAAATGGTCTCAAATTTGAACCGTTAATGTATTCGCCCTTACGTGCGCGGGAACACGAAATCGAGTTCCAGTCTGTGTTTCATGAAAAATAACAACTTCAGATTTTTCTATAATAGAAATAAAAGATAGCACGGAACTTTAAAAGTTAAGGTATCATTTTATGACATATGAAAATGGAGACACATATACATGTACGCAGTTTTATTTTTTTAGTTTGATAAAAAACATTGGGTTAAGGATAATATCAAGTTGAGAAGTATCGTTTAGGTTTGGCTGTTTATTTTCCTTCACGTTTTTGTTCATTTTAGAGCATTACGGTTTAACACCTGGTATTGTCTTTATTGTTTGGTGTTGTTTATTGGATTTATTTTGTGCTTGCTATACACATAGCAAGTGGTACTTTTTATTTGCATGCATAATTATGAGACTGAGTTCACAAGCATTGAACACAAAATATATTTTTGTGTAATCATAAATGATGTAAATTATTTTGCGTTTTTTGTGTGTGTGTGTGTGTGTGTGTGTGTGTGTGTGTGTGTGTGTTTAATTCACAAAGGTTTGAACCATGGTACTAAAATGGACATTTTTGTTGTCTAAAGGTAATGAATTTTGAGAACGTTTATTACAGCATTTTATTTATTTATTTATTTTTCTTTTGTAATTGGTTCTTTTAATTGATAAGAATAAGAACCATCCAAATAAAGTTAAAAAATGACGTTACAATTCACAATAACATTTTAAATTAAAAATACAACTCTATGTTTAGATATATTGAAATTTCAATAGGTGGTTGTAAATATGTGGTTCAACAGCAGGTATTGTCTTTATTGGTGTTGTATATTGCATTTGTTTTTGTTTGCCATACACATAGCACGTGATATTTGTTATTTGCTTGCATTGAATACAAACTAATTTTTGCCTAAACATAAATCATATAAATGTACAATATTTTGCGTTTATTTTTGTGTTTATTTTTATTTCACTATAGTTTGAACCATTGTGCTAAAATGGACAGTTTTTGTTATTTAAAGGTAATGAATCTTTGAAATATATCTTACAGCAGTGTTTTTTTTTTTAATTTGGTCTTTTAATTGATAAGAATAAAGCCATCAGAATTATCAACAAATGACGTTACAATTACACAATAACATTTTATGTTGAAAATACGACTCTATATTTAAGATATATTGAAATTTCAATAAATGGATATAAATATATGGTTCAACAGAAGGTATTGTCTTTATTGTTTTCTGTTGTATATTGGATTTGTTTTGTGTTTGCCATACACATAGCACATGTTACTCGTTATTTACATACATAATTACAGGAATGAGTTCACAAGCATTGAATACAAAATATATTTTTGTTTAATCATAAATCAAGATTTATTATTATCATTATTTTGTTATTTTATGTGCTTTTGGAGTTCACCATGTTTTGAACTTTTGAGTCATACATTTGAGATATCAAGCGTGTAAGGATACAGCATACACGACAATTTAGTGATAAGATTTCGATGTTCTTTTGCTACAGTATCTGGTAACTATAATTTCTGATATTACTTAAAATTTTCGTTATAATGTAATTTAAAATCTTTATTATAATTTATGTTGCTGTTGTTTTAAGGCAAAAATAACATAAAAGAAAATAGCAATAGCTATTTTTTTATTTTAACATTTATATTCACACAGTAAATACAGTGATAAACTTAAGTAAAACTGGTATGTTTTAGCTCACTAGCTCACCACGTAAGCTATTGTAACACGCTCCGTCCGTTGCCGCCTTTGTCCGTCATGCGGCGTGCACACAAATAAAATATAAAAGTCTTCTGCTCTGAAACTTCATGGTAGCATTGATGATGCTTGGTATGAATGATCCTTGTGTGAACTCTTCACAGTCATTGCCAAAATTTTAATTCATGTTGAACTTTGGTTGCCAGTACAATCAACATAATTTTATTTGTCCTCTGCAAGCAAAGGTCAGAATTTAATTTCATTTACACGAATGGTCGTCTCATAACTCTGTAAAATAATTACTAAAATACAGTTGATACCTTGAAAAATGAGGCCCCTAGGAGTTCGGTTAATTTCCTAATATACTCTATATAGGAAATTTCAAAATTCTTCATCTTTGAAAACATTGGTTAGAATTTAATTTCTTTTGGCATTCTTGGTCACCTCTTAGCTGTCTACCATAATTGATAAAGTAAAGTTTATCCCTTGAAAAATAAGGACCCTATGGATCTGAACATTACTTTCCAAATGCATTTTTGAATACTCTTTAAAAGAAAATTCAAAATTCTTCTTCTATGAAAACAATTGTTATCTATTTTCTTTGATTTCTTTTGGCATGCATAGTCATCTCATGGCTATTTACTGCAGTTGCTAAATAAGTTGTTCGAATGCAAAATTAGACCTCCAGATTGACTAACAAAAAATTGAAACCTTTATATCTGAAATTTGAATCTGGTTTCTACCGGAGGTAACCACATAAAATCAAGTGATTTGAATGGTTTTGAATAAGCATTTGTACTCTGGGGAGCGATCTAGTGTCGTATGGCCTTTATTTCTTTTGTATGCATATATCTAGAGATGAATGGGAAAAAGTCAGTGTGTAATCCTTTGTTTTGCTTTTGCTTGTTGCTAGTAAAATTATAACCAGAAAATATCTGTACCTTTTTGCAACAAATAACACTGTGAACTGAAGTTTTGATTTCGACAATTATTTATTAAATTACCTTTCGATCCCCAATCGCGATAAGTCGATAAAGCACTCAAAATAATCAGAATTAGGCAGTTTCAGGATTGGTTTGCTGGTACCCGGATGATGTGAATGGGTATGGCTTCAGGTCTCTTATCTACGGCGTTAACATTTGTAAATTATCGAGAAGAATTTGAGTTGATGTTTGACGTTTATCACAAACAAAAAGGCAAGATAACAGACATGTCAGCATTTTCCTTTATATCCGGATACATAATTGCATAGATCCATAATTAATGGAAAGCATTTGCAATCCTTTAAACCTGTATCTAAATCTAAAGACCAATTTGTAAGTCACTTTGTCCAAAATTTTGAGCTTTTCGAGAATCAGTTATAACTTCCAAGTGTCGACACAGTATATCCCTTTCAGGAGAGTATGCACTGAGTACTCATTCACACAATTTACGTTTAAAAGGAAGTTCCTGCAAATCTGAGAAATCGACAAAAAGTTTTGAGAAGTTTTCAATGAGTTCACATTCATGTTAAAACAGAAAACCCAGTTTTAGCATGTGTGTATTGATACACAGTACAAAAACATATTCAAACATATGTGCGATATTTCCAAATGCCTTTGAATAGTGGGCACCATAAGTTAAAATATATGTGATTTATACCCCTTGCTCACAGAATTTTGGGATACATAAGAACAACGTTCGTGCACTTAACAACTTTAAAAAACGCACCAGTCCTATTTTAATGAGTTTAATATTTAATATGATGAACCATTTTCATAAAACTTGGAACAAATCATAATTAATTTTATAGACATCAACCGTTGGAATTTGTTTTAAAAAACACTTTACGTATTTTACAAAACTGTGAAAAACAGTGAGCTCACAAAAGTCAATATCGTGTGTATGACCCATTAGCTCCAGGACATGCTGTGCACCGAGGCCTCATAGAACAACACAACGTCAGCAAAGTGATACTGTGGGCTTCTAAGTGGGCACGGTGAAGTTGAGGTACTGTTGCAGGTGGTGGAGTACGACAACCAAGCGCATCACAGACATGTTCAATTGGAGTCATGTCTGGGGAAAGAGAAGGCCAATCAAGCAAGCAATGTTATTCTGTTGCATAGAATTCACGATACGACTTACACGATGAACTGGGGCATTACTATGTTGAAATGAACATCTGCCATACAAGATAATGCCTCAGCCCATCTGCTTCTATCATCTTCCAGTTCACGGTGTGAATGTAGCAATTATTCGAGGACACCATGCACCATTTCCGTTTTCAGTCTCTGTGAAAATAAATACATACCACATAGTAGTCCGACATTGTTTATCACTGTACGAGTGGTCCTGTGGTAACGTATCAGATTACGGATCTGAAGGTTTCGGGTTCGAACCCCGTTAGGGTCAAGGGATTTTCCTGACCTTCCCATGCGCAAAGTACAGGTTCAACTTAGGAAACGTCGAGATGGATAAGTATAAGTTGTAAGAACTTGTTTGCTAGTCGACGTCAAACAAATGGGTTTATGAAGGACGATGGTGGTTTCTCGCGCGTGTGTTCTTTTAAGGAAAATTTATAGTCTCATGAGACGACATCACACCCAGATTTATCCTGGCACAGAACCAACTAGTCTCGGACTACCTTGATACACCGAGAGCATTATGCATGCTACTTTACAACTTTCTCTCTCTCTCTCTCTCCTCTCTCTCTCTCTCTCTTTTCGTTGCAAATTTTTAAAAATAATGCGATTATGTGAATGTATTTCTTTGTTAAAACTATATTTGGGATAAAAAATTAAACAACAAAAGCTTTCCATTCAAAAGATAATATATATGATTAATATTTGTTTTAATCTTTTGTCCTATGACAATCGTTGTTTCGATCTTTTTTAAACCCAGGGAAGAGCATTGAACTACGTCTCCGTGATGATGAATTTTACATAAAATAACTGAATATACACTCAAGCAGTTTTTTTATATCCATATCAAAGTATTTATAGTTTTACATATGTACGAAATTACCAAACAACTATAATCATATGTCAACTGATTACTGCAAAGATTATGCGGGGTTTAAGCTCTTCACGAAAACATAATAACACTAATTTGCAAGTTTGACGTACCACACAAATGTCATCATGTGTCATTCTAAGATCATTCGCGAAAAAAGTCATAGAATGATCACACGCTTGTTAATGTGTCATTTTGCATCAAATTAGGGAGACATTCACGTTGCATATTTTCATCCATTGCTATTTAAGTAGGAAAAGTTTAGCTAAAGGCACAACAGTCTTAGACAGACCAACAACCAGACAGTCGAACACTAGTAAATCCCCGGCGCGGCATAAGAGCAATGGATAAAGAGATACTCTGTAAATGTTTGCTGGTGGTACTGGCGGCGTGTGAAGGAAGTGCTACGACAGGAGATGAAATACGCGGTATGCCTTGGTTCTTCTGCTTTATTTTCTTGTATTGTAGTTGAGCATGTTCTTATGTAAAGGTGTTAGTTCTGTCACAGATAGTTTTCACAGGTTTGCCATGCGAAAAGTAATACAAGTTCAACGATTATTGCCAAATCGGCATATGTTGCCTCCGGTCATTTCCAAAAGAACTGATGGCAAAGACAGAGAAAAATGTAACTATTTTATAGATAAATCATTTCTTTTCTGCAAGGAGTTATTTTCAGAATGATTTATTTTTATATTTCATTTAATTTGGATTAAATGTAGTAGAAAAACATAATTTGACATTGCTCTTTTCATGCAGATACTTTTTCATTTTACATTAAACTTTTATTTATTGACTTAAAAATTTTTCGGAATGGACAAAATGCTGCGTGTTTTTGTGAGATTATACTAGTTTAATTGTAACTTTGTTTAATAGGTCTTGCGTTGGCATAATCGATTTGAATGTATGTATATTTGGTCAAGATATATTACCTGATATTTAATCTTATATATCTATACTTATAAATATTATTGTTATTAAATCACATTCATAGTACAACAGTTACATATTTTCTCTTAGAAATATACAAAGAACAACGGTTAAAATATGTCTTTTCGAATGTCTCTGGCAAGGGCTAGGTGCAACAAAGAAAAAGGACTAAAACTAGTCTAAATTTCCATATCTTTATATTGAGTAGGGTGTTAAACGTAAACAAATTTGTAATAATTTGTGTCTGGGCGGTCTAACGAGGTTATTCATCATCACTCATGGTTAGTTCTGGATTAAATCTGAGTTTTATGTTGTCAGCCATGCCAAATTTATTTTTATCATATGGTATTATGCTTAAACAGCTTTTTCCGGTTTCGTATAACCATCACATATTTTCTTATATCTAACACGTTACATATAGCTTTTAGGCCGAATAACATCACCCCGTGTCACGCGCGTGTATTATATATAAATGCATAGTGTGTTTAACACGAACAGCTGGATAAAATTTGTTTAATGCAGCTAACTATGATGAAAAAAAAATGCATTATTCATATGATGTTGAAAATGTACGAGAAATACACACGTAAATCGTTATTTTCAGCTAGTATTTGAAACTATTTTCTTTTTCCTTTCTTACGATTACAAACAGTAATTCGTTTACAGTCCGTTCATTAATGTGTATTGTTTGTTTGTCATAATAATCGCTATTTACTGCCAGTATAGTCATAGGATAAAAAAATCTGACATGAATTGTCATTTTATTTAACTCGTGCATGAAAATGTTATGAAGCTCGCGAGAGGCTCGCTAAATGATATGTTCATAAACACGTTCAATAAAATTTGATAATTATTAAATAACTATTCATGTGAGATCTATATGTATATATATATATATATCGTGTGTGTATGTATGTGTGTGTCTTCTGTACCTGAATCCTTTTCATTGTGATTTTAGTTTGCTACGGTTCAAACAACGGACTATCTTTTCTTGGCAACGCTGCGCATCACTACAGAATAATGCGCAGTACTTACTCCAATTGTACGCACGTCATCGGAAACTTGGAAATAACCCACATTAACAGTACATCCAACCCGGATTTTAACCTTGATTTTTTGTCACTAATCCGTGTTGTAACCGGTTACGTTGTTCTTGTTAACCTGGAAGTGGACATCATTCCTCTCGCCAACCTGCACTTTATACGTGGGGATAGACTTTTCAGAGGAGGTGGACAATATAACAGCATTTTTCTTCTCTATGTGAAAGCAAACGAACTGCAGATGCCAAACCTGACAGGTATTATTTACTTTAATTAAAAATGGTATAACAGTAATTGTTTGAGTAGTCCTTTAAGGCCAATTTCCTTTTTTTTACTCAGTTTCGTTTTCCGGAACACGCCATAGTACGACAAGATGCTTCTTGTAATTTTAATATTAAGTTTAGCGAAAACTTGTCACCCACTTTTTCTGCGGTCATCTTATTGTCAAGGTGAAATTACCTACGTCATTTCCGGCAAGTTAGTATTCGGCGCCGTTTAATTCACTGCTTATCATTCGGTATGAAGAGCAAATATTGTATGTCAGACTGCGATAAAATCGTGTCTTAGTGACATCAGCACTCAGGCAAGGCAAACAATGTATTGAATGTGATGGTCGTTAACAGTTGACGCAACGTTAATGACGTCGGTGAAAAGTTACTTTTTTGAATTTAAATACCTGTAATTTTGCAATATTATTTCATAGTTATGGCATTTATGGCATTTATGGTTATCATTTTCACAACAAAACTTCACGAACTTTTTGATCAGCCCTTGTATGTCAGCCATGTTCTACTACCGGCCTTTTGATTGGCCTCTAAAGATTTTGAATCAACTGATGATAAAGCCCCCGATTCTGATGCAAGTGCTGTTTTATTCAATGAACTCCGCTTAACAAATACAACCTTTATTTACAGAGATTACAAAAGGAAGTGTTTTCATGGGGTTTTCGCAAATCTGTTACATCCACACGGTGGACTGGAATGTCATAGCGCCAGATAGATGGCTGGTCAAAAAAATGGATCCATCCTGTAAGTGTCCTTGATCACTATTCGCAGTAAAGTAACAGAAGTGTTCGGACTGGTTACGCAGTCTAAACTCTCAATATTGCTTACATGTTGCTAAATACCAACACTAATGATTAGCGTAGTAACTGAGTTCTAGATTATATTGTCAAATTACCATCATCCATTTGTGGCAGAAGATATGGCTCTATAAATTGATTTTGGGTATATGAGAATATTTATGAAAAACCTTTTAGTTATTGTCTTACTGTTATAATACTTTTTTTTTGGCAAAACAAATCAATTTTTGACTCGTTTCTGTTCCAATCTGGATGGTACATCTTGATCATACTATGTAATACACGTCTCCATACCGTACACTACAACTTTTCATGTAATTGACGATAAAAAGTTTCCGGTATATCTAATGTGATTAATAGTGTATCTGCTAAATTTTGAGGGTCAAAAAGTATACTAAGTGTTTCATAAGAAAATTTGGCGAAAATTTCAGCAAAAAAAATCAATTTTATCTTTTTAAAAAATATTTTATTTCTCTTCAAATAATTTCAGTATGTGTAATACATTTTAAGCTTTGTTTTCTTTTAAGCGCCAGATAGCTACCATTTAAACAGCTCATTAGCTTGGCAATGAACTCGGTAACTTTTTTTCCATTGTTTTTATCAAGCAAACATTGAATAATATTAACAAGAAATAAAATCTATTGAAGGATTTTCTATAAAATCAAAAAAAAAAAAAAAAAAAAAGAAGTAGATATGAATAAAATGAAGCTATTTCTTCTCTCCCTTTTACAAAAATGCTATAAGCTTGTGTCTATGTCTGTGTAAATGAAGTACCTGAAGATATTTAAACCATTACTTCAGATAAACTGAATCATTACAAATAAGCTGTGAGTATGTCCGTCTTCTATTTGTATATATGCTTTTACTTCTTTTTTTTTTCTTTTTAACGAGAAGTGTATATTTTAATTATTTATTAGAAACTGTTACCATAAACGTAGCAAAAAACGAGCACGGTGACCTATTAATTTCTTTGAAGTTCCGTATTCAGCGCATACATTTAAAAAATATGTGTGAAAATCAGAAAATTCTATTGAATAAAGAAAAAAAACTAACTTTCGCCCTTGAGATATTATCTAATAGGCTACTAACTAACATGCTATTATGGTAACATGGCATAAGCTCTTCTATATGACCATGTAGAACATGACATAAGGTAACAAATTCTACTATATCTACACAGAGAGAACAATACGATTTATTTGACGTCAACGACGTCGTTATTGGGGCATTGACGTGGGGCGATAGTGCAAGCATGTGTTGTTCCATACACTTTCATCGATTTTTATCAAGTTTTCTGTTCAGATAAAAAGTTTTGTAGATTATGTGTGTATATTTTATGACTGATTCTGATCACATATCAAAAATATTGAAACGGTCTACGAACTTCTGGATCAACCCTCGTACGTCTATAGTTTAACATGAAATACCATTTCTTACGGCGTGGTTTATATTTTTAACGTAGCATAAGATATGAATGTAATATTTTATTTCCATATCGTCTGCAATAAGACATCATAACATCTCTTTGTAATATTTCTATGGTACAGTCAACCCTTGATACACCGGCAGTGTTTGTAAATCTCGATTTCGAACGATGCATCGAGAATTGCTGCCGATACCGGTAGCCAAATTTACTGTTGTAAAGAGACAAATAAATCCGTCAAATGACTTAGTGCCGGAACCAAAGTTTGCCATTGTATCGAATGCCGATGTATCGAATGCCGATGTACTGTACTAATGTTCTGAACATGATTTTCATCATAGGTGGTACTTGTTCGTCTGTTTGTAAAGACGAAAATGACCAAGCACGCTGTTGGGGAGCAGGACCTCAGATGTGCCAGAGAAGTATGCAGGAATATATTTGAATTTTTTATTCATGTCATTCGATATATTGTTTTGCCTTACTATTTTCTCGCCATAAAATCCATATACAACACGGTCTTTATTTGAAAAACAAAATATTGTACATCTGGTTTCTGTTGAGAAAAATCAGGGAAATCTCAAATATTTTGAGTAAATACAATATGGCAACTTCCATATTTTACAATTACATTTTCATTTATACCAAACAACACAAACACACAATAGATCGAGAGATTTTTTTTCAGTCCAGAGATTTGAATGCGATTGGATATGTCGGGGACACCCGTGTTTTAGGAGCGGATTACTCGGATGCTGCCATCCGGAATGTGCTGGATCCTGCAACGGGACCCTGGATACACAGTGTCAGGTATACCCTGTTTAACGGTAGATCAAAAAAATTAAAGTAGTATCATGACAATTTCTAACCAACGGCGATATCACGTAGAACAAATTGAATGCTATACGTACCTCAACCAGTCAAAATATAAGACATAGGTCCTAGACTACCATTAGCACGAAGCACGGTTGACATGCCAATTTCATTTTAACATGCTAGTATTTGGTGTAATGCTACCAATCAAATTAGATATGAAATAACTCTGTGACACAGGAACGGGATAGGTCTCAGCCTACTAAATTTCTCTCTGTACAGATCAGTTCAATGTTCGTCGGCGTTCAACTGATTCAGTTTTGCGACGATGTACTCAAAAACTGCAACAAAATTGCATTTTATTTCTCATGCATTTTAATGATTATAAGGCACTATTCATTAAGATATTTTTTATAGATGAAATTATAATGCTATTTGATTTCGATTTGATTTCTCAAAACATTCTTTTCTTCTATTTTTTAGGTTTGCAGAAACTATCGCCATGGAAACCAGTGTGTAAATGAGTGCCCAGAGCGAACTCATCAGTATGGAATACTCTGTGTCGACAATGAAACTTTAAACTGATTTCCAAAGAATCTCTGGATCTCTGCAACTTTCATGTCTTTTTCTTGCTATTAAGGGGGGGGGGGGGAGAGAGACCATAGCTAAAATTCGGTAAATCGAGTCGTAAAATATACAAAGTAGGAAACAAATTATCATTTATGTTTATTCCCACATTTTCTTTCCATCTTACCAAAGTACACATGTGTATCCGTTTTCTTCAATGTATAACTCAAATAGTGTGTGTGTGTGTGTGTGTGTGTGTGTGTGTGTGTGTGATATTTTATATGTAGTAAAAAAAAAAAGAATCCCAAAATAAAGGTTTCTTATAATTCCATAAATGGGTCAGTATTGTAAAATCATTAAGTTTCGTTGACATGAAATTTCTTTGATTATGTACCTAAGGGAAATTTGTGGGCACATTTATTCGCGGATCTATATTCTAGAAAACTTGAGGTCTAAGTTAGAGATAAGTTTTCGTGGTGATTAATATTCGTGGATGAAACCTCCACGAAATCGACGAAAATTAGTGTCCCCCAAAAATTAATGATTTCACAGTACATATGTATATAAGACCTCCTTATCTGGCATTGGGAATATTGAGCCAATGTTGACAGTGTTTGTCCTTAGTGACGTAGCGGTCACGTGGTATTTCTATACTTTTCATTGTTTAACTGAATATTGATATTTCTTGTCTCGTGCAACTGCTTCTAATTTGTAATTAAGTTTGTTTCTATGAACCGCGAAACCCAAGCATTAATTTATAAAAGCGACTGGGAGTATATCGATCACCTTTTGTAGCGCATTAGATTTTCAATTTAACTTTAGACGCCCCATTCCTTTCCCGTTATAAATTGAATTGCATTTTCGATT
Source organism: Solen grandis (assembly GCA_021229015.1). Classification (NCBI taxonomy): domain Eukaryota; kingdom Metazoa; phylum Mollusca; class Bivalvia; order Adapedonta; family Solenidae; genus Solen; species Solen grandis. The sequence continues at coordinate 16,095,903 of CM037789.1, forward strand.
CATATATGAATTGTAACACATGCAATCCCCTTGACAGCCCAAGTGGTGGAGACAAACAAACACCTGGTCGGTTCTATACAAACTTTAGAATACAAAACATTTGCAGAAGCACAATCATGGACGCTGGGTTACAATGGGGGCTTGTCACCGACTATTGACCGCTGCACTTTACAAACAGTTTCAGAATATCGGTAAATAATGCTGCGATAAGGTTTTGTTTACATGGCTAACTTATCTGGGTTTGATTAGTTCACCTGATATATTATTAAAATTAAATATAAGTGCGTTTCTTGATACAATACCGAAATAGAGAATGTTTACAGACCACTTACATCCGATTTGATTGTGTATGTCTCGCATCCAAGGGAAACCGTAATGAAATTTTATAAAAAGTATATACTTAATTTTAAGCAGCTTGTTCACAGATAACCGTTTTTTTATTCTGCCCTCTTTCGCTTTTGTTATTGAAGTCTTTGTTTCCGAAAATTAAGCCTGGCAAATTTAGGTCACATTGCATGGAAAAACGCCACGTGGTAATTGGTTAAATATAAATTAGGGTATCCCCGAAGAAGTTGCTTGCGGTGGTTTGTGACACGTTCCACAACATTGCACCATCGACAGTTCCGGCTAGTGAGTTCGTAGGTTTAGTCTGTGGAGTGACCGCATGCGCAGAAAAAGGTGAATTTGATCAGTCATGTGACGGCACGCGAAAAATAGAAATTCTAAATATAAGTCTTATAATTCTTAATATAGGTTCAGTACCGTACATAACGCTATTGTCCACCAATACACACGGAATGGTGCGATGGGTGACCAGAGGTCTGAAGATGGGTATTGATAAACGTAATACACACATAAAGTTAAAAATCAATTTCTCAAATGTCGTTTACATTTAAAGTATTGAAGAAAATGCGTGGAATCTTTGAAAAAAACTTCAACAAGGTTTTTATAAGATTTGACCTCGTGACCTACTTTTTGACCCCACATGACTCAACATGTCCAAGATTTTATCGAAACAAACATTCTGACCAAGTTTCATGAAGATTGGGCGAAAAATGTGGCCTCTAGATTGTTAACAAGGTTTTTATAAGATTTGACCTCGTGACCTACTTTTTGACCCCACATGACCCAACTTGTCCAAGATTTTATCGAAACAAACATTCTGACCAAGTTTCATGAAGATTGAGCCAAATATGTGACCTCTAGATTGTTAACAAGGTTTTTCTAAGATTTGCCTTACCTACTTTTTAACCCCACATGACCCAAAGTCAAACTTGTCCCAGATTTTATGGAAAAAAACATTCTGATAAAGTTTCATGAAGATTGAACCAAAAATGTGGCCTCTAGAGTGTTAACAAGGTTTTACTAAGATTTGACCTCGTGACCTACTTTCTGACCCGACATGACCCAAAATGGAACTTGTCCAAGATTTTATGGAAAGAAACATTCTGACCAAGTTTCATGAAGATTGGCAAAATATGTGTTTCTTCAAAAGAGGTTTCAATAATATGAATGCACGGAAAATTTGGAATTAAGGTAATCCATCCATCATTTAATTGAGATCATGATCCATCAAGTGATCATGGAAATTTTATAGTAAATGCAGGCTTTAAACAAAAGAACTCCAAGTCAATGGATGCTTACATCTGCACTGAATTCTTTTTAAGCATTTAAAGGACCATGATTATAATTTAATGAACGAATGATGCAAACAAAAACAAGAATTACTACCTTATACTATCGTAAAAAAAAATGTTTGAAGCTACGGAGAATTATTAAAAAAAAACAACAAGGCTTTATTTAAATAACAACAACTCAGTAATTGACACTTAAACATATTTTAATTACATACGTATCAAGAATATGCAATTACCTCCCATTTAAAAAAACACGTGACTTTTAGAATGAAAATAAATATTTAATTCGAAATGAAAAGGATAATTAAAATATTTGTAATATTACAAGAAGCCCCAAAATTACTGAAATACTGTCAGTGGGACGTTAAACTCAAACAAACAAACAGACAGACAAACACTCATTCTCATAAAGGAATATTACGAACCAGCGAAAAACAAGAATATCATGCCTTCTGAAATAAGAATCAAAATATCGTGAAAGAATACTACAGGTAAAGAAAAGATGTCACCTGTCGTCAGCCGGTAGACCATTGCAGCAGGTAATTTATTTTTTCTGTTTATTTTGCCGTATGGTAAAAGCAGGTCGGGACAGAACGAATCATGGACGTATGTTATACATAGTTTTGTATTTGTAGGATGTGCAGAGATGGCTGAATGCAGTGACATTTAGGTAGAGCTTATTCATTAACTTGACGTGACTATTTAAGTTTACCGTCGCTTCGACGGTATTTCAGTCATATAGCGACGTCCAGCTAATTAAAGGTGGAGGAAGACACCGAATGCACGGAGGCATACGGGTTGAACCACTGACCTACCGCAAGCCAGCTGGAAGGCTTCCTCACATGAAAATCCGAATGACCCTGCCGGGATTCGAACCCACGCGGTGGGGGTCTGAGTGAGTGTTAAAGTCAGCGACTTTACCCTCTCGACCACGGAGGCCCCAGAGCTTATGCATTGCTGTTGATACAGCTCCAGATATATCGTATCTTTACAACTAGTAACAAAAATGAAAAATAATAAGTCATATAAGTCAAAGCTGTTGCGATTTTTAAACTCAATTGAAAAAAAAGATATTATATTGCCATTGCAATTTGCAAACATTCCAACGTTCAAATCATAATGCTCAAGTTCTTAAATCTCATTCATCGCAGTTGCAACGAATCGGCAAACTTTAACCAACAATTAACAAATCAATTTTTGAAACTAAAACATTTTTTTTTTCAAACCAATAATATGTTTAAAAAAGAAGAAGTCTATCCGTACATGATGTGGTCTAGTTGATTCCTCGCCGTACATGTGGTCTAATTATCGGGTCGACCCTAATGTTAAGGTGGACCTTATATAAAGTATTGCCCATTTAAAAGCAAAACGGTTACAACACTAAAGACTGAAGGGCGCCTTTGTCCAGTGGTAACATTCCCGAATGCGGATCTGATGGTTGTTGGTCCGAACCCCGTTTGGTGCAAGGATTTTCCATGGTGTAGTATCATAGTACTGGTCCAACCCAGGAACCGTTGAGAGGGATGAATATAAGCTGTAAGAGTTCATTTCCATATCGACGTAAAATAAATAAATTTGAACTAACTAAATAACGATTTTACGCATTGAACCTATCTAGACTTATGATGGTTTATTTCTTTTCATGCTAATAAATATAACTAAAATCGTTATTTTATTGTCACCTTGAAGCAACTTGAGGTCACGCGTTTACCGATTTGACATAACATAAAGTAATGGAATACAAAAATCATAAGACATTATACAATAGCTCAAACCTGAATATAAAATAAACTTCTTTTTTTACATAAATCTATTCATATATTGAAAGACATTGCAAACAATAAGGATCTAAAATAAATAACGGTGTGGAGAGGGACAAAGAAGGGACGTCATCGAGCAAAATAACCGATACATAGGAATCGGCCATTAATCAAGGACTGCTCCCTGTGATTTCCGGTTTAAACAGTTGAAATACCGCTACATCTGGCGTATATTGAAAACGAGTTGGTGAATTACGGAACTTCGAACAGAGTGCGTCCAAAAATTGAAATATGCGGAAGGTGATACGATTTAAAAGCAAATGGATTTTCTCATTCGTTTTCTTATAAAATGAAAAATGTTACACATTAGAATTTTAGTTCTAAGTTGCTGTTTCGTGTGGACTGGTAAGATTCTTTTATAATTTTGTTATTAAAAATGAATGTTTTTCCAATCAAAAGTATGTATGGAATTTATTAATGTCATACGATGGTGCAAAACTCATTTTTCTTTCATTTGTTGATGTTGTTGCTTTTTTTCTTTGGTCTGTTTGCACTTATGTGATGCATATACCTATATGTAAAGAATGCAAATGTCTCGTATTCTTGTATTTGTATCTGAATTTTTAGTCAATATCACGTTACTATGTTATTATGTTATGTATTTTATTTCGTTTAAACCGAGTGATGCTCCACGAATTTTCTTATGTTTATTACAATTTCATAAAACCAATTGATATATTTACCGCATTAGATATGATTTTGTAACACTATATATTATCTCAATTCAGTTTTTTATGATTACTTGAGTGAATTCATAAAATTTTTTTTTTTTTTAATGTAAAAAGTAAGACAATTCCTTCTTAATTATAATAACTTATGTTCACATTTTCTGTATTTGAAGGAAATGGGCGAACCTGCGTCATAGACAATGTTCTTGTGCAAATCTGAATGATTGATTTTTTTTTTTTTTTTTTGAGTTTACCGTCGTAGCGGCAGTATTTCGGTCATATAGCGACGTCCATATAATTACAGGTAGAGGAAGACCCCGAATGCACTGAGGCATACGGGTAGAACCACCGACATACCGCAAGACAGCTGGAAGGCTTCCTCACATGGAAATCCGAATGGCCTGCCGGGATTCGAACCCACGCGGTGAGGGGATAAGTGAATGTTAAAGTCAGCGAATCAGAGTCAAAGTGAAAGAGTTTATTCATAGTAATATAGGCTTCCGGCCCAAAATACAAAACATATGTTCATGATATAACATTTTTTCAGACAAAGGAAGTTGTGTCATACACCTTCTACAGACTCAACCATCATCATCACTATTATGTCTGTTATAATTGTATCAAAATATGAAATAAATAATTATGAAGTTATATTTATATTTATCCATGTTATAATTACAAAAGATATACCTTTCTCTCATTTAAATATATTTTCAGAAAATGTATACGTTTCATACCATCAAAACCAGTTCTAACTTAGATGCAAAAAAAAACATAATTTAGACAAGGTGGTGATAATCACGTATGAATATTTTTCTAACTGATCTTTATAAACCAGAAAAGTTAAGCAATTAATTAATTTTTAACGCTGTTTTCAGGTCTGATATTCTATCTATTGTGGTCAAGATTCAACCCACTGGAATACGTGTCATTTCCTACAACCCGCACACTATCACTGTGTAAAAGCTCATACAAATTATCAAATCATCTTGTACTATCCCTAAAAGTGATTAATAGCCCCAATATAACGTTTTGACGAGGAAGAATGGATATAATTCTATCTGTACTTGGGTGCTTATTGGCATCATTATTCCATGTATGAATGCATTATCAACAATAATAACAAAAGGACATTTAATGTAGTTGCATGACGGGGTGTGACGAGACGGGGCGAGGCATGACGAGACGGGACAGGGCGGGCGAGACGAGACGGAGCGGGGCATGACGGGACGGGCATGGCGAGACGGGGCGGGGCCTGACGGGACGGGCATGACGAAACGGGACGGAGCGTGTCGGAAGGTGAAGAACGAAATATATATATATTCCCGACATCTATAAAGCTGGGGTGTAATAAAACTAGTAAATGTTTCATTTTCAGAAAGTACAATAACACTTATAACACCAGATCCAACCGGAAATGGATCCGCAAGAAATAGTTTGTTAGAGAGTAGTCCAGCTGGAACGGTTGTAGAGACATTATCTGCGACAACAACCGAGGGTTCCGATATTCTCTTTTCGGTCATTTCTCAGACGAGACCAGGTGCATTCGAGATCGCAGACTCATTGAGTGGCGCTGTCACAGTTGCAAACGGAGCGCTCGTTGATCGCGAGGATCTAGATCTTCACTATATGGCATTCAAGTAAGACAATGGCATATGTAATCACTGGGTACGATTCATCACGTGATATCTGAAACTGTCTCAACTCAAAAATCTCAATTTTTGCATTACAACAAAATAAAGGTTAGAAAGAAATTAAATCTATTCGCACGGTAAAGGGTAATGCCGTTTAAGAGTTAAAGACGATGGCGACAGTTTCTATTATCACACACAAGTAAATTCTACACTATCACCGGTAATGCAAAGAAGACAGTGTTCGTTTAAATAAAATCGCTAGATGATTGAAAAGTCAAGATCAAAAAATGGGTTGCGTGTTATAATTCAACAGGAAAGTTTTCAGTACTGTTACCAACCGCAAATTTTGAACCGGTGTTGGGATAAAAAAAAATGCCGTAATTGTCTACTGTACTGTACATATTTATCACGGCGACTGTCATTACGCCATTAAAAGAACACTTTGAAACGATTAAGATTGTTTTTTATCGTCAGTATTTCAGTCATTTGGAGACGATTTAAAAACGATTATGAAGAACAGAATCTGCAGTGCATGCGCGATATTCGTGTGTGAAATGTACACGGAATTCGGAAGTAGAACTATTTATATACATGTAAATAAATATTTATCTACTCCTAAGTTAAATTCGTTTTAGCTAAATGTAAAGGTGTTTAATAACAGCCCTAAATTCATTTTGTTTCATTAAATTTAAAGGGTCACCAATATGATAACATAACATTTACTAAGGAATTGTGATCCATTTGAAGAAAAGAGGGAGAGAGAGAGAGAAAGTTCTGACTTTGTTTTCCTGGTGAAATTCCATCATAAACTACGGCTATGTAAGGTATACTATAAAATACTCATTTTTTTTTTCTAAGGCTGGTGGCCCCTGGTTTTATTTAATATTTTAGTAGATCAGATAATATACTATCAATTTACAAAGAATCAATAAAATTCTGAATGTTTGAAAAAAATGATGTCTTGATCGTTTAAACAGGAAAGCTTTTTTTTTTTTCAGGCATACCATCTAACCGACATTATTTCAGTAATTTGGAAAGTTTGACACATGTAGACCATGTTACTGTTCTAAAGAGTGAGGTAGCTATGGGGAAGTCCTATGACCCTATCTGCCCGGTTCTATCAGTTACTATTTATTCTATGTATATTCATTTTGACGCATTGGCAAACAGAGCAGAACCAGTCCAGATATTTTTATCAGGATCTCCTTTGTTTATTCACACATTGTCACGCGATACCTCGATATTGCAATTCTTTAAAACACGGCGATGACACGAGCAACAAACTCGGTCCTTTGGTTTAGCCCTTCTTATCCTAAATAAATTCAAACCTGCAATTTCATATTTCTCGAGGTCCATGCCTGATCCCTTGATAGTATATCTTATATATTTTCTGTGCGATTTCCCGAGGTCGTTATCAAATCAACGTGTACCAGTTCTTCCGTTTTACTAACCATTTGAAATTATGTAAATTGATATTCATCAGGTCATTGATCTTTACATGAATATTCCTTAGGTTAGCAGCTTTGGTTTCGCGACAAGTTATCGACTCTACGGCCTTTTTGAACCCTCTAACCACGCGGCCGACGGATTCAGTGCTTATTTTGTTATGCTTTCCAGTTTCAGCATTTTTTTAAACTGTATAATTATAAAACATAATGTAGTAGACTAGCACAGCTAGTCATTTGATATATATAATTATAGAATTAACGTTTCGTTGATATATGAAATACTGTTTTTGTACAGTATAATTAATCATAATATATTTCATGGAGAAAGATACAATTGGAATATGGATTTTATCTCACTGATAGAACATAGTATTTCATGAGCATAAAATAAATGATTGTATACAATAAGCTATAAGAAGATATACAATGCACGTCTTAATCCATTATGAAAAAAAAAACAAAAAAAAACATGACATGAAATAGCGCAGTCTCTTCCATAACCAGAGGCAGGTTGTCTCAATAACTCAATAATAGCTAGCTAGTAATTACATATGCACTTGCCCCCTTGTCTATAAACTCCAGGAAGAGACATAGGAAACAGTAATAATTTGAATCTTTGAATGTAAGAATGTATGTAAGAAGAAAAAAAATCTAATTTTACGAATTACTGATACAAAGTTGACAAACAACCAACCAGCTTCTTTAAAGAACGAATACCGGTCCCGGTGGCCGAGTGGCTAGAGCGTCCGCCCCGGATTAGGGAGGTTGTGGGTTCGATCCCCGGTCGGGACATACCAAAGTCGTAAAAAATTGTACTGGTATAGCTCCATTGCTTTGCGCTTAGCATATAACGTAGTTCTAAGATTGGTTGGCCCGGTGTCAGGATAATGTGACTGGTTGTGGTATCATGCCGCATGTCTACGGCGTGATACTGCAGTGTAGCAGCACTATATCTGTCTCAAGTAGACATCGTCTCTAAATGACTGAAATACTGTCGGTTGGACGTTAAACCCAATAAACAAACAAACAAACAAACAATATAAAGAATGAATGCACATTACCCATTAAAAAAAGTCGTGAATTCGTGAAATATGCTTTTACATGTGTAAATGTGTTAATTCTTTAGGTTTACAGAGAAAAGCTCTTAGACAGTCATGTAAAATGGCGTAGTATGCACTAAACCAAAAGGATCATACGCCGTTTCAGATAATTTCATTCACAAGTTAACAATATAAACCGAAAGACGTGGACCCAAAGATCTGAACGTATGCTTTTAAGTAACAAAATTGTCCGACTTCAGATCTAACCTTTTTCGCCACGGTTCTGTGGATACGTCAGTGCTAGATAGAAATTGCATCAAAGGCCATGCCAATCAATATCGATTACGCATGTGCATTACAAGACAACATGATGTTGGGAGAATATCACAATGAATACATACAACCAATTGCTACCGCACCTTGGTGTCACTCAAGATAAACACAAAATGGTAACAAACCGCAAGCATGGCCCAACAAGCTATTAGATCTCTTTGATATAATATCTGTTTTCATTCAACCACTCGGGAAATGACCCGTAGGAAATCATATTATTGGTTTTAAAATTACAATTCGACACATTCATTTCACTCTAGATCAACTATTATTTAATCTCAATAAAATCATATCCTAATTTGCGCTCCTCTACTAACATCGTTTTAAAGGTCATGTCAGATTGACCTTTGAAGTAATTTACATATATATATGCATAAACAAGTAGTCTATTTTAGTCTATAAACAAGTAGTCTATTTTAAACCAATAAAATAATGCGTTTCAAACTGACTTAAACTGACATT
>CM037789.1:16105044-16135330 GCA_021229015.1 Solen grandis
GAAAATATGTAACTGTTATAGTATGAATGTAATTTAATCACAATAATATTTATAAGTATAGATATATAAGGATTAAATATCAGGTAATATATCTTGACCAATATACATACATTCAAACAGATTATGCCAACGCAAACCTATTAAACAAAGTTCCAATTAAACTAGTATAGATCTCACAAAAACACGCAGCATTTTGTCCATTTCTCGCAAAGTAACGTTTTCAAATATATCCAATGCTAAGATAAGTAAAAGTTAAGTACATCTTAAATTAAACATTACACTGCCATCAAAATAATTCTTTATTTATTGAAATAAGTCAATAAATAAAAGTTTAATGTAAAATGAAAAAGTATCTGCATGAAAAAATTAAAGAAATATAAAAATAAATCGTTCTGAAAATAACTCCTTGCAGAAAAGAAATGATTTATCTATAAAATAGTTACATTTTTCTCTGTCTTTGCCATCAGTTCTTTTGGAAATGACCGGAGGCAACATATGCCGATTTGGCAATAAACGTTGAACTTGTATTACTATTCGCATGGCAAACCTGTGAAAAGTATCCGTGTATAACCGTGACAGAACTAACACCTTTACATAAGAACAAGCTCAACTGCAATACAAGAAAATAAAACAGAAGAATCAAGGCATACCGCGTATTTCATCTCCTGTCGTAGCGCTTCCTCCACACGCCGCTAGTACCACCAACAAACATTTCCAGAGTATCTCTTTATCCATTGCTCTTATGCCGCGCCGGGGGATTTACTAGTTTTTGACTGTCTGGTTGTTGGTCTGTCTAAGACTGTTGTGCCTTTAGCTAAACTCTTTCTATTTAAATAGCCATGGATGAAAATATGCAACGTGAATGTCTCCCTAATTTGATGCAAAATGACACATTAACAAGCGTGTGATCATTCTATGACTTTTTTCGCGAATGATCTTAGAATGACACATGATGACATTTGTGTGGTACGTCAAACTTGCAAATTAGTGTTATTATGTTTTCGTGAAGAGCTTAAATCCGCATAATCTTTGTACTTATCAGTTGACATATGATTATAGTTGTTTGGTAATTTCGTACATATGTAAAACTATAAATGATTTGATATGGATATATAAAAAAACTGCTTGAGTGTATATTCAGCTATCTTATGTAAAATTCATCATCACGGAGACGTCAGTTCAATGCTCATCCCTGGGTGAAAAAAACAAAAACAAAACGAAACAACGATTTTCATAGGACAAAAGATTAAAACAAATATTAATCATATATATTTTCTCTTGAATGGAAAGCTTTTGTTGTTTATTTTTTTTATCCCAAAATATAGTTTTGACAAAGAAATACATTCACATAATCGCATTATTTTTTAAAGTTTGCAACGAAAAGAAAGAGAGAGAGAGAGAGAGAGAGAGAGAGAGAAAAAAAGTTGTAAAGTAGCATGCATAATGCTCTCGGTGTATCAAGGTAGTCCGAGACTAGTTGGTTCTGTGCCAGGATAATCTGGGTGTGATGTCGTCTCATGAGACTATAAATTTTCCTTAAAAGAACACACGCGCGAGAAACCACCATCGTCCTTCAAAAACCTATTTGTTTGACGTCGACTAGCAAACAAGTTCTTACAACTTATACTAATCCCTCTTGGTTGAACCTGTACTTTGCGCATGGGAAGGTCAGGAAAATCCTTGACCCTAGCGGGGTTCGAACCCAAAACCTTCAGATCCGTAATCTGATACGTTACCACAGGACAACTTGTCCAGTGATAAATAATGTCGGACTACCATGGGGTATGTATTTATTTTCACAGAGACTGAAAACGGAAATGGTGCATGGTGTCCTCGGAGAATTGCTACATTCACACCGTGAACTGGAAGATGATAGAAGCAGATGGGCTGAGGCATTATCTTGTATGGCGGATGCTCATTTCAACATAGTAATGCCCCAGTTCATCGTGTAAGTCGTATAGTGAATTCTATGCAACAGAATAACATTGTTTGCCTGGATTGGCCTTCTCTTTCCCCAGACATGACTCCAATTGAACATGTCTGTAATGCGCTTCGTTGTCGTACTCCACCACCTGCACCAGTACCTCAACTTCACCGTGCCCACTTAGAAGCCCACAATATCACTTTGCTGACGTTGTGTTGTCTATGAGGCCTCGGTGCACAGCATGTCCTGGAGCTAATGGGTCATACACACGATATTGACTTTTGTGAGCTCACTGTTTTTCACAGTTTTGTAAAATACGTAAAGTGTTTTTTTAAAACAAATTCCTACGGTTGATGTCTATGAAATTGATTATGATTTATTCCAAGTTTTATGAAAATGATTCATCATATTAAATATAAAACTCATCAAAATAGGACTGGTGCGTTTTTAAAATTGTTAAGTGCACGAACGTTGTTCTTATGTACCCCAAAATTCTGTGAGCAGGGGGTATAAATCACATATATTTTAACTTATGGTGCCCACTATTCAAAGGCATTTGGAAATATCGCACAAATGTTTGAATTTGTTTTTGTGCTGTGTATCAATACACACATGCTAAAACTGGGTTTTCAGTTTTAACACGAATGTGAACTCATGGAAAACTTCTCAAAACTTTTTGTCGATTTCTCAGATTTGCAGGAACTTCCTTTTAAACGTAAATTTTGTAAATGAGTGCTCAGCGCATACTCTCCTGAAAGGGATATACTGTGACTCACTTGGAGAAGCTCAAACTTTTGGACAAAGTGACTTACAAATTGGTCTTTAGATTTAGATACAGGTTTAAAGAATTGCAAATGCTTTCCATTATTTATGGATCTATGCAATTATGTATCAGGATATAAAGGAAAATGCTGACATGTCTGTTGTCTTGCTTTTTTGTTTGTGATAAACGTCAACCATCAATTCAGATTCTTCTCGATAATTCACCAATGTTAACGCCGTAGATAAGAGACCTGAAACCATACCCATTCACATCATCCGGGTACCAGCAAACCAATCCTGAAACTGCCTAATTCTGATTATTTTGAGTGCTTTATCGACTTATTGCGATTGGGGATCGAAAGGTAATTTAATAAATAATTGTCGAAATCAAAACTTCAGTTCACAGTTATATTTATTGCAAAAAGCTACAGATATTTTCTGGTTATAACTTTACTAGCAACAAGCAAAAGCAAAACAAAGGATTACACACTCACTTTTTCCCATTCATCTCTTGATATATGCATACAAAAGTAATAAAGGCCATACGACACTAGATCGCTCCCCAGAGTACAAATGCTTATTCAAAACCATTCAAATCACTTGATTTTATGTGATTACCTCCAGCAATCAAATTCAAGTTTCAGATAAAGGAATTCAATCATTATTTAGTCTATCATCTGGAGGCCTCATTTTTCATTTGATCAACTTTATTTTAGGAAGTATGGTAGACAGCTTATAGGTGACTATGTATGTCAAAAGAAATAATTATCTGGTTCTAACCATTGGTTTCAAAGAAGAATTTTGAAACTTCAAGAGTATATACAAAAATATAACAGGAAAGTAACCCACCCCATTGGATCCTTATTTTTTAAGAGATAAACTTTATTTTATCAATTATGATAGAAACTATGAGGTGACCATGTATGCCAAAGAGAAATTAAATTCTTTTTCAAGGATCAACTTATTTTAGCAATTATGGTACAGGGCTATGAGATGACCATTTGTGCTAAATAAAATTAAATTCTGACCATTGCTTGCAGAGGAAATTATTATTATTTTCAAATAGAATTATGTTGAATGCAATGGCAACCACAGTTCTGCATGGATCAAGTATTTAGCAATGTCTGTGAAGGGTTCATCCTAGGATAATTAATACCAAGTATCGTCAATTCTACCATGCGGTTTCAGAGCAGATGACATTAAAGAAAAGTGTGCACGCCTCAAGACGGACGAAGGTGGACGACGGAAAAAGCGTGTTCACAAAAGCTTACCTTGAACACGTCGTGCTCTGGTGAGCTAAAAAAATATACCAGTTTTACTTAATTATATTTTTGTATTTACTTTGTGAATATAAAATTAATGTTAACACTATAAAAACAGGTATTGCTATTTACTTTTGTTCTTTTTGCCTAAAACAACAATTACATAAATTAAATAATTGACTGTCATTCAGTAGTTTAAAAGTTTGTATGTATATTCATGTATTTACAGCTCCATAATTAGCATATCAATAAGGATGTTTACCAGATAGTAAAAACATCGAAATCTCAACACTAAATTTTCGTGTATGCCGTATTCTTACACGTTTGATATCTAAAATTTATGGCTCAAAAGTACAATACGGTTAGATGATTAATGTATATATGATATATATTTTATATTCAATGATTGTGAATTCAGACTTGTAATTATGCATGCAAATAACAAGTATCACATGCTATGCAAATCGCAAACGCAAACAGCAAACAATAAAGACAATACCTATTGTTCAACCACATGTTTACATCCTTTTATTGGAATTTCAATATATCTTTAATATATAGTTGTATTTTCAACTAATGTAATCGTGAAATTTAAACGTCATTTGCTGCTTCGGCGTGATTTTGATCATTATCAATTAAAAATCCCAATTCAAAATTGCTGAAATAAATATTCTAAAGACTCATTACCTTTAAATAACAAAAACGTGTCTAATTTAATACAATGGTTCAAACTATGGTGAACTAAAAATAATACAAAACTATACTCAAATTATGTACAAAATTTGTGTATATATAATATATATTTTGCATATAATGCTTGTGAACTCATACTTGTAATTTAGCATGCAAATAACGAGTATCACATGCTATGCGTATGGCAAACACAAAACAAATCCAATATACAAAACACAACAATAATAAAAACAATATCTGCTGTTCAAACTTAAAGCTCTAAAATGAAGGGGAAAAGAATGAAGAAAAAATTAACAGCCAAATCTAACGATTCTTCTCAACTTAAAATTATACGTAACCAAATATTCTTGATCAAATTAAAACGATAAAACTGCATATATGTGTATCCTTTTCAAATGTCAAAAGAGATAAATATTAAAGTGCCGTGTTATATTCACTTTTAATTACAGGAAAATCCTAGGATGATATTTTTCGTGAAACACAGACTGGAATCCGATTTCGTGTTCCCGCACACGGAAGAGCGAATAATTTTACGACACAAATTTCCTAAACACCTCATATCACGTGTCACCGTGAAATTGATATGGCCATATCTTCTGTTATAACTGACCATATCTCTTGAAATTTCACTGCTATCCTTTACAAAACTTTGAAAAAATGCAAACATCTCAAAATATAAGACCTTAACTTTGAGAATTTAAAACATCAACAAAAAAAGCAAAACGTTTTCAAATCTAAACAAGAGGGCCATAATGGCCCTGGATCGCTCACCTGGTATCATAAGGCTATGTAAAATCAAGTGACCCCTGGGGCAGGGCAAATTTTGACCCCAGGGCCATGATTTGAACAAACTTGGTAGAGATATTTTAGCCCATGTTACATACCAAATATCTAAACTCCAGGCCTGTGGTTTCTGAGAAGAAGATTTTTCAAGTTTATTCCTAAATTAGCCTATGAAAAACAGGTGACCCCTATGGCGGGGCCACATTTCACCACAGTGCCATAATTTGATAAAAGTTGGTAGTGATCTACTAGACAATGCTGCACACAAAATATCTAAACTCCAGGCCGTGTGGTTTCTGAGAAGACGATTTTTCAATTTTTTCCTATATAAGCCTATGTTAAATCAAGTGACCCCTGGGGCGGGGCCAATTTTGACCACAGGGTCATGATTTGAACAAACTTGGTAGAGATCCACTAGACAATGCTACACACAAAATATCTAAGCTCTAGGCCTTGTGGTCTCAGAGAAGAAGATTTTTTTTAAGATTTCACTTTTTAAAATCTATTTTTAGATCCTGTGACCTAATTATGCAACTGACCGGAATCATTTGCATATTTTGCATAGAAGATCACCTTAGGAACATCCTTGCAAAGTTTGGTTACTTTCCCATCAGTAATTTCAGAGAAGAAATGTTTTAAGGAAATTGTTGAGGACTGACGACTTACGACTCACGACGACTGACGCCGGACAAAGGCTGGTCCCAAAAGCTCACCTTGAGCTAAAAGAACAATTTCATTCTTAAAATTTTTAATTTACAATACTTTATTGAAATTTCAATATATCTTAAAAAAGAATTGTATATTCATCTTAAAAAGTTATTGTGGAATTGTAACGTCATTTGTTAATTAATTTTGATGATGTTGATTCTTATCAATTAAAAGAACCAAATACATAAAAAAAGAAAACTGTTGTTTAAATGTTCTAAAAGTGCATTTCCTATTTATAACAAAAATTACCCATTTTAGTACAATGGTTCAAACCATGGTAAACTATAAAAAATACATACAAAAAGAAACGCCAGAAAAAAAAAATGTATTCATTGCTTGTGAGTAATTATGCATGTAATTAACAGGTATCACATGCTATACGTATGGCAAACAAAAACCAAATACAATACACAACACCAAACAATAAAGACTATAACTGGTGTTCAAACTTAATGCTCTAAAATGAAGAAAAACATGAAGAGCAATAAACAGACAAAACTAAACGTGTCTTCTCAACTTGAAATTAAATTTAACCCAATGTTCTTGATCAAACTAAAACTATAAAACTGCGTATATATGTCTCCTTTTCATATGTCAAAAAATGATAACTTAAATATTACAGTTCCGTGCTGTCTTTCATTTTCATGAAAGAAAAATCTTAAGTTGATATTTTCGTTAAACACAGACTGGAACTCGATTTCTTGATCCCGCGCACGGAAGGGCGAATTCTTTAACGAATTAAATTTGAGACTATATACATAAAATAGTATAAACCGCATCTATCCCACCTCACTTATAATCATTGGTATGAATAGTCACATCCACAATCTACATCATGGTCCCGTGATAGGGACAACAATTCGTCTTAGGTAGAGAAATGTGCTGTCAGATCTGGGCTCGAACAACAACCCCTAATCAGGATGTAACTGATTATCCATATTGGTTACATGTGATTTATACCTGTAGCCAGTCTTCACATGATCCTTTCATGTTTTCTATGTAGTTAAAACGAATCCACAATAGGTGTATCAAAGCAGAAAAAACTTATAAAATACAATTAAATAGGCTAAATTTAATAGTATTTAACAAGCACAAGGTAAAATATAAAGACGCGTATACACTTCAAGCGCATGCGCTCATTTCACATGCTGAACTTACAAATTCGCTACTCGGAGCTGGTAAAGACGCCATGTTGCAGAAGGTGTCATATGGAAATGCAAACATCTGCTTAGGGGATACCATAGACTATATTTGCTATATATACGCTCGTGGGTAGAGTTGAATAACACTTTTTTTTTAATTCTTACAGCTCATCTGTAAGTTGCTTTAATCTACCGTGTATGCCGTATTTTACAAACCATGATTAACTCATAAAGCATACAAATAAACTTAAAATAATGTACATGATTTATATTAACACAAATACAGTTTTTTCAATGCTTGTGTGTGAACTCATACTTATAATTATACATGTAAATAACCAGTATCACATAATATGCGTATGGCAAACACACAAAAATCCAATACAAAAAAAAACAAAAAAAAAAACTAATTAATACAATAACTGATGTTCAAACATCTAAAATTAAAAAAATGGCGTAAAACGAACAGCCAACCCTAGACCATATCCTATATTCAATGATCTTGATCAAACTAAAACGAAAAACTTCGTATATGTTTTTATTTTCAAAAATAAAAAAGTCAAAAATATGATATCTTCATTTTTATGTTTTCAAATCTATATATTTATTTCAGGAAAATCTTAACTTCAGATTATTTGCAGTTCGTTTTATTATTCCCACGCACAGACGGCGAATACATTAACGACTCATACTAGAGATCACAGACAAAAAGTCTATCACATGACCAAAGTAAACTTATTTATTCCACTATATATATATAACCACTAGTGTAGTAAGACACATAAATAATATTCTTCTTTGGCGACTTGCGATAGGACTACCTATAAATTAAACTAAATCGTTTCATTTTGTTAAACGCCTATTTATTTTTATACAGAATTATTTTTAAATGCGTTATACAAGGACATTGAATTAAAAAAATAAGTTTATAAAACTACTCATATATATGAGTCAAGAGGAGCAGTTCTATGTACAAAACAACATGCGCATGTTAAAACGAAACAAAACTCAAAGTCCTTAGTATATAATGTTTTAAGGTTTTCTTGAAGATTTCTACCGATTTAGAATTTCTCACATGTAGTGGAAGAAATGTATTGTCAGATCATGGCACTTCCAATAACCCATCTAACTGATCAAGGTATCAATAACGGGGCAGCTATACTGATTCCACTTGTTTTATTTTTACCTTGAGTTTGAACAAGGTCTACGGATTCTACATATTTTTTTTATCAAGTTTAAACAAATCCATAATACGTGTACTTATAAAATATAATTAAAAAGGCTTAAGATATGAATATTTAGCATATACAAGATATATTATAATAGAAGTTTACACTTTTTCAATTACATGTATACATAATGCCTGCATTTAAAATTTAGAAATTTTCTTACTGTTCTACATTTGATTATAAAGACTTTCAATTTGATTTAAAATGATATGCTCATGATATGCTCACAATGAGAACAATATCACAGGAACGAAAATTAAAATTCATCACACGTTTATTTAGAATCATCATCTATAAAAAAAATACACAGACATGCACTAGAATCTATTTCCGCAGTACAAGATAATTATTTAAGGTTTTATAACTGTAATAAGATTCGGCTAACATCCGACTTATATCGCTCTATTCATGGTGTCCGAACGACGAATCGGACATTTTCGGGAGTAACTATTTTTAGTTAAATATCGCTTTTCCCGACATTATGACGTCATTTAAGAGTCGACGAGGAAAACGAACTTTTCTGCTCCGTACAGAAAAAGACAATTCTTACTGCTGTAGATAGCCTGCATTTTTATCATCTCAATACTGTAACATGAATATATTCACAGTTTAGTCCTTGGTTGTGAGGTACAGCATCTGCCTTGCAAACATAAGGTTCCAAGTTCGATTCCTTGGTGCAGATGAAAATTCGGTGACTGTTCATTTGGTCATACAATTAGTGTAAGTAAAGTCTTTACTTAAGGTTATGTTATGGTGAAGTTTCCACGTAGATAGCAGAATGGATAGAGATTAGTTGATATTGGAACAAGAGGGCCATGATGGCCCTAGAAACGCTCACCTGAGAAAAACTGCCTTCATTGCCTGTACAAGTTACTAATTTAAAGCATTGTTGTACTGAATACATAATCCATGAGATCATTTATAATTCCACGAACAAAACAGTGCCTGTGGTCAAAATTTTAAGTCAAATTTGAGAAATTATGGCTTTAAACACAAATTTAAACATTTAAAGGAGCATAACTCTTGACCAAATTGGCCAATATCAGCCATGATTAAACCAGGCCAGAAGAATATGGCTTTAAACATTATTCTTAAATTTGAAGATGATTTCTTGAGGAATGAAGATACTATAGCGCAAACAATGTGAAATTTTGCATTTGTTTTTTAATATTAAAAGGGGCATAACAATTGACCTAATTGATGAATATGGCTATAAACATTGTCATAGAGTTTGAAGATGATTGCTTAAGACATGAAGATACTAAAGTTCAAACAAAGTGAAATCTGGGCTTGTTTAATATATTAATATTAAAAGGGACATTACTCCTGGCCTAAATGGCCGATTTCAGCCATAATCGAACTGGGTCAGGAAATTCTGGAAATAAACATTGCCATATTGATTGAATATGATTACTTGAGGATTTTAGCCATAATTGAACTTGGACGAGATATTATGGAAATAAACATTGTCATAAAATTTAAAGATGATTGCTTAAGAAATGATGATGCTAGAGTGCAAACAATCTAATTGTGGACGGCAGACGGATGGACGGATGGACGACGGACATTCATCGATCCTAAAAGCTCATCCTTGGAGCAGGTGGTAACTTTCGTGACTTTTCATTTGCAAGCACATTTTGAGCGAGTACTGGTGTAATATCGAGAGATAAAGAAGTAAAGATTGAACTTGTTTCTCAGTCTTTTTAAAATGGATATGATTAAATAAAAAGGATGAATTTAATCAAGCTTTTTTTATTATACAGGGTAAACCGTTTAGGTTATGCATCTTGCCAAAATCAAAGGCGCGTTTTAATTGATTTTATGGTTAAAAATACAAAAGATGATAACTGTGTTTGTATTCTGACATTATCGCATAATCTGTGCCTGATTAGCATGTTGATATGAATTTTTGCCCTTTTTTCATTTGAGACCATTTCTCATGTTGAAATATTTTTGTATAATTGTTTTAACCGCTCTGGCTGGGCCATAGGGCCATATTTAGATGGGCCATTAAATTCAAATGAAATGGTTAAATGTTATATGATTCTATATAACTTTCAGATAATTTTGATGTATAACATCATTGTTTTCCAACAAATTACAATTATCAACAACTCAGATAAACTTTCTTTTTTTACATCGCTAAAAATGTGCATTTCCGTAGCCGAAGGAAAATCAATTTATTAAACTTATAAAATATATTACTGGAAGAATGATGATTTTTCCTGTGCAAGTATGATAGCCTTTAAATACTAACCTCTTTTTCAGAAAAAATACCAACCTTTAACAAAAGTAGAGGTGATTTCAGCTTATTGTATGTTTGAATTTACAGTTTCGAGATACACATGGAAAATTTCTAAAAGAAAAATCATATTTAGATGTCTGAATGGGTAAACTTGAGAAGGGAAACAAGCAAATCCATATCGGAAAAGCGAATATTACAGTTCAAATTGTGTGTTGTTTTGTATGAATTTAAACTAATATTCAGATGTCATTTTCACAGAAACGAGGGCACTGTTGAAAACACAACACAATACATTGTTATATGTGAATAATAGCTTCATCGTCTGAAACGATGTGAAACACAATAGAGCTTCGTTTCCTATCATTCCAGCCTTAATATATTCTGTAAACGATATGCACTGGCGTTAAATCAATATGAGGAGGGGAAAACAGAAGGATCTGAAGAAACTCACCAACACAATTTTATCCAGAGACCGCATGAAAATATAGCGTTGTCATAAAAAATAATTAGGCCAATTTAGGTTCTTATGAAAGCACTATCGTATCTTGTATAGGCTTGATGTAAATGTGTTAATTTTGAACATGACAAATCAACATAGTAATTGTTTCGTAAATTGAACGTGTGCAATGAAGCACTGCCTAAGACACTGGTGTTTCGACTTTTAATTTGCCTTCCCATGCAACATAGAAAACAGTGTCTGGAAATTTCTTGACAGGGTTTCTTCAACTGCATTTACCTTTGTTGTTAAACCACTAATTTCGTTTCTGACTTCATTTCGAAAATTATCAAATTCTTGTGAAGCAACGACTGCCATTGTAGATTGTCTGGGAAGGCTTGGTCGGTCATTAAATGTCAATGGCTTACACCTTACCTCTCTGTATATTTCCCATATCGGGGTTACAATATACTGCTTTGATTTCGTACATCCCAAAAATAACCCAAGAGCTACCAAGGGTCCATTGCCTCTTTTCGTAAAAACAAGTGCACCAGAATCGCCTTCTTTGGCAAAAGGTTTCCCTGCAGAATTCACAACTTCCAGAATTTCAAGTTGGTTGTGAAGTGTGTATGGCGTTTCATTAATTACAAAGTCTTTTTTGCGAACAGCTGCTGCAGTCGTGCGTACAATGCCTCTGCTGAATCCACTTTGTGAACCGAACATTACAACCTGTGAACCTGGCTCTACATCATCTGGACCCGACCACATTTCTCCAGAGTAAAATATCTCAGAATTGCTTCTAAAACCTGGAAAAAGTGCAGAAAAAAATGTCGTGCAACTTAGCAGCAATATCACTGTATTTAAATATGTCTGTCTGATTGCTTAATACATGCGATTGATAGAAGAATATAAACAAAACAAATTCTAAGGATTATCTGTCTTTAAGAAATCAAGAAATATAGCCTTTTATTCTTAAAATAATAACCAGGCTGTTCAGAGAGATTATGCCTATTAACAGTTCCGTTAAGGTTTGAGTATGATTGCTTCATAATCGAACCTAAAATTCAAGAATATATACATTGTTTTTTTTAATATCATTTTGAAATGTTTAGGAATCGAACTTAGTAAAAATATCAGGTTCCTTCACATCGTGCCCAAATCTAAAATCTAGGATTTACCAATCTCTTCCCACATGGATCCTGTACAGTCTGGAAATGCTCCTGAAATGGGACGCTTGTCTGTTATCTCTACTACAGCAACATCCATACCAGATTCACCTGCGGTGTTTCCTTCTTTAAATATAACTTGAGTCACTTTTCCAACTGCCGTGCTGCCATCATAATAGTGCGGTTGATATATGGGCATACATTCAGTTAAGGAAAGTTCATATTTTCCACCACGCTCTTTTGCTATCTTTAATTCCTCTAATGTACAGACAATGTGACTGCACGTTAAAAAACATTCTTTGTTCTCAATATGTACTAGGGGCCCGATTGTACCAACATGATCAGAATGAGGACAATGTATCTGGCAGCCGGTTTTGAGGTCGTCGTGTATATCTTTTGCAGTTTTGTGATACAATGAAAAATCTCCTTCCATCACATCAGTTTTATAACCTTCTAACCTCTCTGGAAATAATTCCTCTTCTAAGGGTATAAATCCCTTTATGCTTACATACAGTACAATGCACGTTTCTGGTAATATTTTCTCTTTAGCGCTCATGAACCCAGATGATTTAAAGCGACTGGCTGATATGACATTCAAATTACTATGCTTTTTAAACAGTTGTTTTGAATGTTCGTTTATGACTTCTTTCACCTGTAAATTTTGAGACCTTGAAAGTACGTCTTTCTGAAAGTCGTCTCTGTATAAGATCTTTTCAGCCTCATTGTTAATACATTCAACATTTCTGAAGTATGCATCATAACGAGCAACTGCATTTCTCAAGTCAATATCAACAACGTCTTCATGGCTTATGACGAATACAACTTCTAATGGTTTTTTCATAATGTAAGAAGCAACAACTGTTTTGATTTTTCTAGAGAGACTTAAAATATGTTTTGACACGACATCGCACATTTTAATGACAACATCATGTTTTTTCCCGAACTTGCAAATAAATTGATTGATATATTCATTTCGAGGTATTTCGCCCTTCCCCAAAGCAAACTTAATTCTTTTATTAACCTGCTCCACATCCGGTTTAGCTGAAACAATACAATTGTAGAAAAACAAAAAATTAAAACATTAGATATAGACTGTAAAAATAAAAAAGAAAGACAGTAACAGGGGAATAAGGTCATATATCTGATAATCTCAACTAAGCTACGATTTTATATTATATTAACTCAGTCTAAAATTGATTTGCTTTAATTAACTTACTTACATTCTTGCTTTTTTCATTTACTCCCTTGCCTTTTTCCATGAACAAATAAAGAAACTTGAATAAACAATGATGGATGCTTGGAATCGAAAGCAAAGCTCTAACAATTATCACTAGGTCTTTGTCCGTGCTTTCAGTTCAAGCAAAATGACTCGTTTGTCATTGGATTGACACACATATTTCTATTACCAATTCATGTAACTTAATGTTCAACTCTGATGAATTCTAACATAAATTCATTATGGTAACAGAGAGACAGAGTTTAGAATATGTTTAAAGTTTGTGCTTTGGTCGACTAGATTAATTTATTATTTTGATTTTATAACACGATCATAAGAATATAAAATATCCTTTTATATTCAGTTCTCACCATATTTAGTTTCTCAAGCTACATACATGAACACGATATTTCACCTCGAGTGACATAATTTGACAGGGAAACCATTGACTTTGAAAAGGTTGCGGTTAAAGAAAAATACATTCATTTGGAATCTCCAAATTGTGTAGCATTTTCACTATTGTTTAATTTTTAACAACCTGTTAAAACGTTCGATAACTCTCATTTAGCAGACGATTACTGACTTAGACTTATGTAAACCAAAATCTGTTCTATAAATAGTGCATGTTTGATTATCATTACACTCCTTAACATTCCTTTGTACGGAAGACATTTAGGATCATAGTCGTTATTAATCTGATAGCAATATTGACAAATGATAATTATAATACAACATGTCCATTTACCACCTGTAGAGTGGGTTTTATCCCGAAAATTGGCCATGTACCCTCACAAATTGTAGGGACTCTCTAATGGAGGGGGTACAAATTTAAGGGAAAAAACAGCAATTGTACTCCAAGTTTCAAAATTCAGTTGGTACCTTTAAATAAAATGGACACTTTGAGTGAGATAATGATATACACTGTAAGTGAGATAATGATAATGTTTCTTATTTCCATTTGGAATATATTTATTATGTTGTAACAAAGAACACAGTCATTAAATGCAACTGTTGTTTAAAAAAAAAATTCTTTATGTAATGTCCACAGATTTTGTCTCTACATAGTCGTGATAGCCTAATATTGAGTTCTTTAACGGAAACTCAAGACGACATTTTCGAAATTGCATTTTGACTGTTGGTTTTTTCGGACAGCTATTTTTCGTTTAATTTGTTTGCAATTACCATTTGTATTTTTCTATATTTGGAAGGAATTTATATTGATGCATTAAGGAATGTATTTAATAAAAAGAAAAGGAATCGTTATGTTCGTTTTCTTTTTAAATAACTTCTTATAATGGTGAGTACTGGATACTCCAGGATATTATTATTTTACTTAAATTATCAAATGCACACTATTCGACATATGTGGTTAATCAAGTAAGTATTCAAATCTATTTTCTCATTTGTACTAAGATTAACTGAAATATATAGATTTGCATAAAAACATCAGAAAATATTCGGCAATACAGTGATTCTCAAAACATTTTCATCTTACCAAACAGACGATCAATATTTAGTACAAAGATTGTTAAAAAATCATAGAATATGTTTGTAATTTCATGAATAATCAAATTAAAAAAACAACAACAAAAAAAAACAAACAAAAAAACATTTAACTCTACAAATATTACTCAATATGCGTTTATAAGTTTATGTCTCTGAACCAATCTGAGGGCAATTGTTAGTACTCAAGGGAAACAAATAAAACTGCTATTGGCCCTGGTCTAGAACGACGTCATGACATTAACGAACGTTACGAACGTCATTCTGATGGTAAGATGTACACTTCCTCACTGTTCTTCAAATTAAGGATCCTCACAGTCTAAACACTGTCGATGTTGCATATAACACTGACAATAGAAATACCTATGAATATTAAGTCGTTCGCGGCGCATTGTTACTCCTTCAATTTTGTGTCGCATCAAATCAGGGAAAAGGTAGAAATCAAACCAAATCAAATTAATCAAGGTCCGGAGAATAGGGTACATGCTCAAACATCTGAATTCCTAAAATGGTGATGTAAGTTAGGTGGCTGGGGATGTTACTGGGCGAGGCGTTGCCTTGATGAAGAACGAACTGGTTTGGCGGGATATCTGGCCTTTTCTTCCGTAGCAATATGCAGACTCTCCTTTTATCATACATTTTAAGTAAATTAAATTCGGTTAAAAATATTTATTCATAGCCAGTGTTCTGGAAAGGATAGTGTACGTGGGCCAAATAATAATGCCGGCAATCTCAAACTATGCGGGGGTCGTCTGCTAGGGCGATCCTAATTGATTGCATGTTTGGCGCTCCAATTACCAACTTCCGACCGCGTCCTTCACCGTCTTTTAACCACGTGCTTCTATCCTAACAGCGTGTGTATCACTTGAATACAAGCTCTGCTAAAGTTTGACATTCTCCTCGTTTGTCTAATTCATTCGAATATCTATACTGAAGTATTTCCGAGATTCTTACACACTTTCATATTCGCTGTGATTTCTAATTAGTTTAGATGCAACATTTCCACGACGAATTTAAATAGACCGTCTTAATTCAAACGTAAAAGGCAGATTTAAACTTAAGTGTAAAGAATATTTCCCGAACAACGGTTTACAACCGCGGATGATACTAAAGAAAGCGGACAGAGTTGGAAAAGAAACCACATAAAGTATTTGTTCATTTAATGGCTCTTGTGTTCAGATAAGGTTATTACAAGTGTTAAACATGTAATCCTAAAATACAAAAGCGAGGAAACGCTGCTAGGTTTCTAAGTTTTGGTTCAGTGATAAACATTATGTATGTTTTAGTATTAGGTTATTTTTAGATTTTTTAAAATTATGTTCTTTGTAATTTAAGTAAAACATATCTATTACGGTTTGAGTAGGTATGAGAAAGTATGAGTAATCAACATATCTTGTGTGAAAAAAGAAGCTTATATCTTATTCCTACAATTGACACTACCCTTTTATTTTCCATCCATCATAGGTTACATAAGCACACAATGAACAGGGTTTCAAAGGTTTGTAACAAAAGTTGGTCAAGAAATTGGTTTAATGGAACGTTCGATTAAGCTAATTTTCTTAAACGGCGGGTCACAGCAGCAAAAAAGCCAAAACGAATGTTTCATTGTTTAAGATAAAACGGCATTAATCTAAGCATTTATTTAAAAAAAACAAAACAAAAAAAAAACAAAAAAAAAACAAAACGTTATCATGTAATGAAATGCAGAGCCTATATGAAGATATATGACACGAATTTCATTCTAGATAACATTTACAAATTCGACTACCTTTGATGGAGTCAAGATCCGGAAACCATGTTCCTGAAATTTAAGAATATGTTAAAGGATAATAAAGTAGACATGCATATATATTGAAATCAATTTTAATGTATAAATTAATAACACACGAAATTAATGTTGCAAGATATTTTATCACCTTCCCATGAACAAAGTATGCGCCCAACCCGGGAACCGTCGAAAAGAATAAATGTAATTGTTAAAAACTTGCTGTCCTTACGACGAAGAAAGATATAATTCTAAAAAGTCCCTGGGTCTTTTACCCTATTATTATATGATTCAAACGGCCATACCTTAAAAGCAACTCGTGCACAGATTGGCAATGTCTAAGTATTTGATTTTTAACTATCGGTGTATATTACGCCTTCCAATACCCATCTACAGATGCACGGTGACACGATGCAACATTTCGTGATTATAAAATAATGAGTTTTTTCTCCATCACAGGCAATATCGTTACGAACGGTATTGAAGTTGTATCTAGAATTATAAAATCTTTATTTAGTCTATATTCAAGTGCCGTCACATGACTGATCACATTCACCCTTCAGACATGCGCTCACTTTAAATACTAAACTTACAAATTCTCTACCCGGAAAGGGTGAAGACGCCATGTTGCGGAACGTGTCACGTGGTACCCTAAACATCTGCTTCGGGAATACCTAACTTTTTTCTTTCTACCGATCATCTATGAGCGATTGCTTTAAGAAGCGGTGTAATTTGATCAATCTTTGTAAGCTTTCAATGAAGAATTTTGGAAATCTTAAAATGGTTGACAACGGACGATGGCCGGTCATCTCAGCTAATTATTTCACACATAACCTTCAAAAATACTGGTCAAACCCAGGACTCTTCGAGAGGAATACATATTCTTTGTATGGATTTGGTTCACAAATGACATAAAACGAACAAGTAAATTCGTTGAATTGATTTACCACAGGTGATGGAAATAAATGTCAAATAGTTGTGAAATATCCAGAGAAATGTGTCAAGAGTGTTGGAATATTGTGAATGTTGTAATCTATGTAGACAATATTACACTGTTTCACTGATCATATATAACAAATTCGTGCATATGAAATATGCCCAAAGGACACTCACTTCTCAATTTTTAGCCCTTTTATCATAAGCTGTGTCGGTTATGGGATATGCGTGTATTGGGTGACCTCATCTGAACAAGTTCGCTTTCCGGTGAGCATACCTGTTAAGTCTTTTTACTAATTCTCATAAAGTTTTGGAGATAAATGTATAACAAAATGTAAGCATTTAATACGAAACTGGTGAAAACGGAAAGAAACTTTTCGGGAGAAAATCAATTAATAAAGGTTCTTTAAAAAATATTAAGTTCATTCTTTTATATTGTCCCAAAAATGTAATACAAGAACTAAATAAAAATGTCAGTGGAGTGATAAAAGAGAGAAGATAAAGAGATATACATTTAGTTCCATAAAACTGTCGGCGGTTTAAATATGATTGACCTAGAATCTTATATCAATAAAATATAAATGGGTCATAAGACTTTTGAGTAAAGACGATTAAAGTTGGAAAATAATGCCTCGATACTTTTTTTGATTAATTGGACAAACTTATATATATATTACATGGATATTGCATACTGTAAAACTGTTGACACTTCCTTTTTACCAGCTTTCTACAAAGATATTTTGTGTACATGGTAATTTATAAAGAATAGTAACGTATATGAACTTGCACTTTTGCAGACATACGAACTCAAATTTAATGGTGTAATAGATTCTTTAAATTTAAAGGAAAGTCGATTATTAATACCATCTCGATATTCAGATATTTTATTTTTAAATGACGTTGTTGACGAGAACGGAACAGTGAGTGGGAGTAAAAAGAATTTTCAGTTCGGATTGTGTTATTAAAACGATCGATACCGAGTAGTTGGCTTACGGAAATTACATCACCCTCGTCAATTCACACGCAAGTAAAAACGGCTTTAAAATCCTTATAGTTAATTTCAATGTATCTGAAATTTCAAACAAAGATATATATCAGATACTTATAAACGCAAATCAGCAAAACCAATTATACATCATTTTTGGAAAGATGTATATTATAGTTCTATAAACAAGCTGCGCTTCAATCATAAATCAAGTAATAAAATATTTCCGTCCAAAGATGTAAGATTTGTATGGAAAATAGTCTCATCTCCAAATTGTTATCTTTGTAACGTTTAAGAATTTCACTCTTATATTTATATTGAGTGTCCAGTTACAACTGCTGTTTGGGCTTTTCTTTTAATCTTTACTAATAGAAATGGTTTTAATGTTAACCTTCTTTCAATGAAATATGTAGCTTTTGGAAGTAAATCTTCTTATGTACAGTACTTCTATTTTAACATTATATTTACAATGTTTACATGTTGCATATATAAAGCTTATTTTTAGTGAGAATTGATATAAACATTTTGATATTATTTGTTTATTAAAACATGTATTTTTTGATAATTCAATGAATTAATGAGCGGGAAAAAAGTAAATTATAGGTGGTTAAGTATGTTTAATTCCTATACGAATCCTTGATGTGATTAAAAAAGTAAAATAGTGAGATGGTGGGATGAACGGACGGACGCTAAACAATACCCCATTCCCGAATATTTCTCTGCAGTGGAGCTTAAAGCAGTCATGTTTAAAATTAAAAGCAACACTATTTGTAAATACCAAGGAACAACTGCGTCAAAATAGGTCAGATCTTGCTAGAAACAGGTACTTAAGAACAAGAATATTCCAACAGTTTTTTTCTTCTAAAGTACAATAAGAAAATTATTATCAGCCCCTAGCGACCATTTTACGGATCAACATTTATTGAATAATTGCTCAGGGAACAATTCTGTCAAATGATATTAACTGAAAGAGGCTCCTACCCATGCGACATGGTTATTTTTCTTCCACGGATCTGAATAATTTGAATTATTGAATTGGTAGAGGGGTAATAAAATAATATAAATACCAACTTTCAGATATGGCCAATCGATTTGGAGAAAAAGACTTTAAGACTTTCACTATATTCATAATTTAGCGCCAATTACTAGCGACCTTTTTCTTAACAGGTTTGAATAATTTGAAGTATCTTTATAGATTATAACCCCATGGAACACATTTTTCAAATGATCAAATGAATTTTTCAAGAGCAGATAAAATTATGTTATTAACTGTTTTCAACTCCTTTCGTTAGTGAAACTAACATGCATTGTAACTTTTTCCATAAGCTGACATACCTATTCTGGGTCTAAAATACAACGGACTATGTGTTAAGGGAAAATAAGTTTGAATTTGATTACTTTTGCGGAGGAGAATCGAAGAATACGTGATTAATGAATAGAATAAAAATAGATTATGCAAACGAATTTCGTATCTAATTGTTTGATTATATACATGTTTTCTTTCCTTGTACACATATTGTTCTAATTCAAAAAACTAACATACCCTTTCTAATACGACCAGATGCTGAAAATGAAAGACATTAAATAATAAATAATAAATTAAAATAAAACAGTTAACTGCATGTCAGAAATGTCACTATATGCAATATTCTTAATTAAGATATTTTACACATCATTTTTTATAATGAATTTTCTAATCCATGAATTGACTAGTTACGCAAAATTAGTTTTTATACAGATTTATATAGGTTTATTGGTGATACATGAAGGTAGTCATTTAACGAAGCAAAACATTTGTTTACTAGAGCGCTGACAACGGATGAAGGAGCTTATCTGAATTTTGTCACTGTATAATAATAATAATAATAATAATAAAATAAGATTGTCCTTGTCATCTTGTCGTAAAATGATAAATGTATTAACTGGACGTTTAAGTAATGGTATTTTCTTAGCTTACTTTGTTTCAAAAAGCAAACCACGCAACCAACACCTTCCAATATGAAGATTTAAGAGTCTTGAAGATTTCTATTAAGTTTCAAACCAAAACATGCAAAGGATACTGAGATAGTTGACTTTGACTGTACTTTCATGAAAAACTAAATTTATGTTAGTTGAAAAATGCCCACAATTTTCTTTAAATTCAAATCAAATCTGATTTGATTTTTCAGAGGTTAGAGGTTTGGGACGTGTTGTGTGAATTTAATTCAAATGCATGCATGGTTACTGAGATATGGTTTTGATAGTAATGGAGTAATGCTGACGTAAAAACAAACATTGATCAAGGAATCGTACATTCTTATAAATATTAAAAAGGGTTAAAGTTCTTGGTAAGGTAAGATAAGAATTATGTCATGCATCCCGTAGTTAGCTTATGGTGCTGCATAAGTGCGAACAAGTAATAAGGTAAAAGCCTTAATAGTTGATGTGGAAAAAAATACAAAAACATAAAACTTTACCACGAAATTTGAATTTTGTAAGTGTAAGAGGGAAATAATTCTTGCAAAATATATTTATGGTTCAAGCAGTTGATGATGATAGACAAAAGTTCCAAGTTCCAAGTTTCAATGCAATAGCCTAGATAGTTGCTGTGGAGACATAAAACTTAACCTGAAACATAAAACTTATCCCGAATGAACGCCGAATCTGACGCTGACGTGCCTATCTTTGACGTGCAGGCAGAAACAATAAGGAAAACAAACACACTACTGAAGATACAAGTTCACTGAAAAACGAAACAGAATCAGATAGGCATACTACTGTTTTTAAATATGAGTTGATCTTTGAGAAGGTGACCCCAAAATCGATAGGGTCATCTACTAATCATGTTAAAATTTCATATCACGTTTCAGAAGTGTTGGTTCAGAAATTCTCAAATAATCGATCGGAAACGATTTTAACATTCAAGAAACCAGCGAAATTCACCAATAACCTAATGATCCAAAAATCATAAGAGGTTAACAATAAGTTATTACCCAATACTCTATAAAGTTTGATGAAAATAAAGTCAAGCATTCTCAAGTTATCGATATGAATTGATTTTCAAATTAACGACCACTGAGATCTTGACCATTGACCAAGTAACTCCAAAATCAATAGAGTTCATTTAGGGATCATCACCCAACACCCTATCAAATTAAATGAAACATGGCTCAATCGTTACTAATTTATCGATCTGATACGATTTTACATTTAAAGTAACAGCGATCTTTTAACCGAGTGATCAAAAAATCAATATGGCTTATCTATTAGTAATGACCAAACAACTTCTAAAATTTGAAGAATATAGGTTCAAATGATCTAAAATTATCGATCGAAAATTTTGTAGACCGACCGGCAGAACGATGGACCAACCGAAAGACAGATAAACCGACCGACATTTGCAAACCAATATCACCTCTCTTTTTCTAGGAAGGGAATAGAAAAGAAATGTTAATGAAAGGAGATTTCTCACAGAACAAATGATGTTTGAATTATTCTTTCATACCGTTAATCTGATTATAAATATTAAAACATATTCGCTCAACTATTTATATGGGTTTATATGAGAAAAAACGACGAGAACATGCATTTTTGAATTCAAATATTAAATCATGTCATACTTGAACAAAATGAAGTACTTTATTTTATCAATGAGTATATACGTAAAAAATAATAAATGGTTGTCCTGTGAAATGCTTCCTCCATTGTAAATGGACAAATTTCGTGTTACTTGATACGTTATATGTTACGTTGTATGTCACAAAATAAACGAAATAAATAATCCTCCGCGAAAAATAAATTTGTAAACTGGGCATGAAAGATATTATGATATGCGATGGAATTAATAAGACACTTTACACACTACTTTTGTTACTCTGGCGAAATGGCTTGTATATTACTTAAAATCATTTGATTAAATATGGAATATCGGGTTATAGTAGCTTTTAGTGGCTTTGTATTTTGCTTCGAGCAATGTACGAACATAGTCAATTTTTCCTTCGCTGCGAGTAGCATACCCAGGAAAAGCTTATACAACATAATCTTAATTTTAATAAACAAATAAACAGATACATCTTCAAAAATAGATCAAAACACATAAATATATACGTAAGATATATCTGTAGATAAAACGAATCCTGGAACTGTGTCCTCCATTGTAAATGAACGAATTTCGTGTAAGTTGAATATGTTAAATTTTACGTAAAGAAATACTCATAAGTGAAAAATAATGATTGTAATTTTCTGAACTGGACATGCGAGATATAATAGTATGCTTAAATGAACACTTTATTTTATCAATGAATATGATATATTTGTAAATATATCTGATACATCATGCCAATACTAATCATATATCAAATATGAAGTTGTTTACTTATAGAACCCAGAATCTTTAAGAACTGAAAAAAAAATCATGACCACTTTATTCTATCAATGAATATATACGGAGGATAAGTTTGATTTTAACACGAACCCTGGCAAATCTTTCCTCCATACTAAATGAACGAGCTTCATGTTACATGATTGAATATCTTAAATTGTAGCGATAACGAAATCAACGTATGCAGCAAACATTATTCTATCTGATCTCTAAACAAAATGGATAACATTTTCGCAGACCTAACCTCATTTGCACAGTTTTTGAGAGGTTCGAACTTTCAACTTTCCGTAGCTCAAAACCTTTCAGCCACATGTACCCTCGAAACCTATCATATTTTATTTGGCTATTAACAACAAAAAGAATGCAAAAAAAAAGACGAATTTAAATCAGACCTCAAATTACTGAGTTAAAAGCCATTAATAATCATTAATAACTTTCATGCAAACGCCCCCCTAGCTGAAAAGCAAGACATACATGGAAACAGTCATATTTGACGATTTCCCGACATTACACTGCGTCTTACACTTTAAGAAAAGATGGGTTCGATAGAAGTGTACGATTATAAACGTCAAGAGTGGGTGCCTTACGTTCCCGATTTTCTCAACTTTCGGATCATCTTCAAATACGTGATAAAAACTACAATTTCATAAACGTGTCTTTTTTCTAATCATGGAGATTTGCCGTTCTCAAAAAAAATGTATTAAAAAAACAACAACAACAAAGGCTTTTCGCATTGCGATGCGAAAAACTAATGATATGCGATGGAATGAATCAAAAACAATATACACTACTTTTGTTACTCTGGCAACATGGCCAGTATATTGTTTACCATCTTTTATAGAAGCATTTAATCGCTTTGTATTTTGCTTCGAGAAAGGTAGGAAATTTGTCAAATTTTCCTTCGCTACGAGTAGCAAACCGCATACCCCGGAAAAGCTCATATAAGATAATTTTCCTTTTATCATATATAAATAACTTAATACTGGAACATGGATCAAGAAAAAGGAAGTAAATTTCTTCAGATTTTAAGGAATTTCTTAAGTTTTCTCAAGAAATCAAATATGTTTCATTTGCCAATGAAGTTTTTCCACAGACTTAAAGCCTAACATGTAAACAATCACAACCGACAGCGATGAAAAAGAGATTGATTTGATACGGCGCATGTTGTTTGGGTATATTTACAAGGGAATTCCAAGTGAAGCGTAATGATCTAATTTATATGGGTTTATATGAAAGAAAACGATTATAAGAAACATTGTTACGTTTAAATATTAAATCATGTCAATAATAATCATATCTTAATTCACAAATATGAAGTTGTTTACTACAGAACCAAGAACTCCTCGTAACTGAAAAAAATCATTACCACTTATTTTATTAATGAATATATACGTAGGTCATATATAATTGTAAAACGAATCCTGGTAAATGTTTCCTCCATTCTAAATGAATTTCGTGTTACTGATTTGATATCTTAAATTGCACCGATCATGAAATCTACGAAAATAAATAATCCTACTCTAAAAGTAATGATGGTAAGCAAAAACAAATGAGTACACTGGGCATGAGAGATATCATGATAATCATGATATTAAAAAAAATGATAAAAAAAAATAAATAAAAAAATACACACACACTATTTTCAATACTCTTGCCACTAGATAAGTGTATTATTGAACTTCTTTTCTTAAAATAAATAGGGAATATCGTGTTTTAGTAGCTTTCATTGGCTTTGTATTTTGCTTCGCACAACGTATAAAAAATGTCTTATTTTCATTCGTTGCGAGGAACAAAATGTATACCCAGGAAAAGCTACTACAAGAAAATTGCCCATTCATCATATACCAATAAATAAATATTGGAACATATCAAGACACAGGTAGTCAGGTTATTCAGGGTTAATGTGTTTCTTTAGTTTTCTTAAGAAATTAAATATGTTCCAATGAATGATGAATTTTCAACACGGACTTAAAGTCTGACATGTAAATAGTTGAAGCATACATCAATGAAATAGAGATGGATTTCGATAACGTGCTTTTTATTTGGGTATAATTACAAGGAAATTCCAGGTGAGGAACCTATTTGTATGGGTTTGTATCAGAGAAAAAGACGAAAATAAGGAATTTTACGTTAAAATATTAGTTCATGTCATTTATGAATATATTCAAATTCACAAATGTAAAGTTGTCTACCTACGGCCCTTCCCCAAATTTATGGCTGAAAAAGAAAATAAACACAATATCTTATCAATGAATACCTATAGTAAAAGGAGTCTTAGGAAAAAATTCTTTCATTGTAAAGGAACGAATTTCATGTTACTTTATTTTATATGTTAAATTTTAACGATCACGTAATCAACGAAGATAAATTACAATTTGCAAAATAATGATGGTTAAGGAAAGTAAATGTGTAAACTGGACGAGCGAGATATAATGAATTGCGATAGAATTAATCAGATACAATATACACTACTTTTGTTACTCTGGCAACATGGCCAGTATATTGTTTTATATATATTTTAGAAAAAAGGAAAATAGGGAATATTGTGACATAGAAGCTTTTAGTCGCTTTGTATTTTGCTTCGAGAAAGGTAGGACATTTGTCAAATTCTCCTTCGCTACGAGTAGCAAACTGCATACCAAGGAAAAGATATATAAAATAGTTTTCCTTTTATCATATATAAATACATGTAACTTAATACTGGAACATGGATCAAGACAAAGGAAGTAAATTTATTCAGATTTTAATGAATTTCTTAAGTTTTCTCAAGAAATCAAATATTTTTATTTGCCAATGAAGTTTTTCCACATACTTTAAGCTTAACATGTAAACAATCACAACCGACAGCGATGAAAGAGATGGATTTTGATAACGTCCATGTTATTTGTGTAAATATTTATCTTAAATTGTACCGATCATGAAATCTACGAAAATATAATCCTACCCTAAAAGTAATGATGGTAGGCGAAAATAAATGAGTACACTGGGCATGAGAGATATCATGATATTAAAAAAAATACACACACACTACTTTGTTACTCTGGTCACATGATAAGTTTATTATTGAATTATTTTTCCTTAAAATAAATAGGGAATATCGTGTTTTAGTATCTTTCATTGGCTTTGCATTTTGCTTCGTACAACGTATAAAAAATGTCTTATTTTCATTCGTTGCGAGGAACAAAATGTATACCCAGGAAAAGCTAATACAAGAAAATTGTCCTTTCATCATATACCAATAAATGAATATTGGAACATATCAAGATACAGGAAGTCATGTTATTCAGGGTTAATGTGTTTCTTATGTTTTCTTAAGAAATTAAATATGTTTCAATGAATGATGAATTTTTAACACGGACTTAAAGCCTGACATGTAAACAGTTGAATCATACAGAAATAGAGATGGATTTCGATAACGTGCTTTTTATTTGGGTATACTTACAAGGAAATTCCAGGAGAGGAACCTATTTGTATGGGTTGTATAAGAGAAAAAGACGAAAATAAGTAATTTTACGTTAAAATATTAAGTCATGTCATTTATGAACATATTGAATTTTACAAATGTAAAGTTGTCTACTTACGGCCCTTCCCCAAATCTATAGCTGAAAAAGAAAATGAACACTATATCTTATCAATGTATACCTGTGGTAAAAGGAGTCTTAGGAAATAATTCTTCCATTGTAAAGGAACGAATATCATGTTACATCATTTTATATGTTAAATTTTAAAGATCACGTAATCAACGAAGATTAATTATCAGTCGCGAAAATAATGACGGTTAAGGAAAGTAAATCTGTAAACTGGACGAGCGAGATATAATGAATTGCGATAGAAATAATCAGATACAATATACACTAATTTTGTTACTCTGACAACATGGTCAGTATATTGTTTTATATATATTTTAGAAAAAAGAAAAATATGGAATATTGTGATATAGAAGCTTTAAGTCGCTTTGTATTTTGCTTCGAGAAAGGTAGAAAATTTGTCAAATTCTCCTTCGCTACGAGTAGCAAACTGCATACCCCGGAAAAGCTAACATAAGATAATTTTCCTTTTATCATATATAAATAACTTAATACTGGAACATGGATCAAGAGAAAGGAAGTAAATTTCTTCAGATTTTAAGGAATTTCTTAAGTTTTCTCAAGAAATCAAATATGTTTCATTTGCCAATTAAGTTTTTCCATAGACTTAAAGCCTAACATGTAAACAATCACAACCGACAGCGATGAAAGAGATGGATT
Organism: Solen grandis; assembly: GCA_021229015.1. Classification (NCBI taxonomy): domain Eukaryota; kingdom Metazoa; phylum Mollusca; class Bivalvia; order Adapedonta; family Solenidae; genus Solen; species Solen grandis. The sequence goes on from CM037789.1 coordinate 16,132,407, forward strand.
TAATAAGGCGCATGTTATTTGTGTATATTTACAAGGGATTTCCAAGTGAAGCGTGAGGATCCTTTTTGTATCGTTTTGTATGAGAGGAAACGATTATAACAAACATTATTACGTTTAAATATTAAATCATGTCAATAATAATCATATCTAAATTCACAAATATGAAGTTGTTTACTACAAAACACATAAATCTCTACACTGACAAAAATCATTACTACGTTATATTATCAATGAATAAATACGTAAGATATATCAAATGGTCAAACGGGTCCTGGGAAATGTGTTACTTGACTTAATATGTTAAATTTTACTGATCACGAAATCAGCAAAAATAAATAATCCTACGCGAAAAATGAAGGGAATCGATACAAAAAAAAAAAAAAAATAGACACCACTTTTAATTATTACACTGGACATTAATGATATTGATTAATGTCTGTTAGAATAAATAGGGAATATCTTGTTGTAGAAGCATTTAGTGGCTTTGTATTTTGCTTCGTACAACGTATAAAACATGTTTCATTTCCATTCGTTGCGAGGAACAAAATGTTTACCCAGAAAAACTATTACAAGAATGTTGTACTTTTATAATATACAAATAAATAAATATTGGAACATAAATCAATACTCCGAAAGTCAGGTTAATCAGGGTAAATGAGTTTCTAAATTTTTTTAAGAAATTAAATATTTTTCAATGAATGATGAATTTACAACATGGACTTAAAGCCTGACATGTAAACAGTCGAAGCATACAGCCATGAAATAGACTTGGATTTCAATAACGAGCTTTTTATTTGGGTATTATTACAAGGATATTCCGAATCAAGTGTGGGAAACCATTTCCATTCGTTGCGAGGAAGAAAATGTATACCTAGAAAAACTACTACAAGAATGTTGTTCTTTTATTATATACAAATAAATAAATATTGGAACATAAATCAATACTCCGGAAGTCAGGTTATTCAGGGTAAATGAGTTTTTTAAATTTTTCTTAAGAAATTAAATATATTTCAATGAATAATGAAATTTCAACATGGACTTAAAGCCTGACATGTAAACAGTCGAAGCATACAGCCATGAAATAGACTTGGATTTCAATAACGAGCTTTTTATTTGGGTATAATTACAAGGATATTCCGAATCAAGTGTGGGAAACCATTTCCATTCATTGCGAGGAACAAAATGTATACCTAGAAAAACTACTATAAGAATGTTGTCCTTTTATTATATACAAATAAATAAATATTGGAACATAAATCAATACTCCGGAAGTCAGGATATTCAGGGCAAATGAGTTTCTTAAGAAATTAAATATATTTCAATGAATGATGAAATTTCAACATTGACTTAAAGCCTGCCATGTTAACAGTTGAAGCATACAGCTATGAAATAATAATAGATTTCAATAACGAGCTTTTTATTTGGATATAATTACAAGAAAATTCCAAATCAAGTTTGAGACACCTATGTGTATGGGTTTGTATAAAAATAAAAGACGAATATAATGAATTTCAAGTTAAAATATTAGTTCATGTCATTTATGAACATATTCAAATTCACAAATGTAAAATTGTTAACTTACGAGGCTTCTCCAATTCTTCATCTGAAAAACAAAATGAACACTATACCTTATCAATGAATACAAATTATAAAATGAGTCTTAGGAAATGATTCCTCCATTGTAAATGAACGAATTTCATGTTACTTCATTTTATATTTTAAATTTTAACGATAATGTAATCAACGAAAATAAATAACCCTTCGCAAAAACAATGATGGTAAACGAAAGTAAATTTTTAAACTGGACAAGCGACATATAACGATATGCGATTGAATTAATCCGATACAATATACACTACTTTTGTTACTCTGGCAACATGGCCAGTATATTGTATAACATCTTTTAGAAAAAGAAAATAGGGAATATTGTAATATAGAAGCTTTTAGTCGCTTTGTATTTTGCTTCGAGAAAGGTAGGAAATTTGTCAAATTTTCCTTCGCTACGAGTAGCAACCTGCATACCAAGGAAAAGCTTATATAAGATAATTTTCCTTTTATCATATATAAATAACTTAATACTGGAACATGGATCAAGACAAAGGAAGAAAATTTCTTCAGATTTTAAGGAGTTTCTTAATTTTCTCAAGAACTCAAATATTTTTCATTTGCCGATGAAGTTTTTCCACAGACTTAAAGCCTAACATGTAAACAATCACAACCGACAGCGATGAAAAAGAGATGGATTCGATAAGGCGCATGTTATTTGGGTATATTTACAAGGGAATTTCAAGTGAAGCGTGATGATCCTATTTGTATGGGTTTGTTTGAGAAAAAACGATTATAAGAAACATTTTAACGTTTAAATATGAAATCATTTCAATAATAATCATATCTAAATTCACAAATATTAAGATGTTTACTACAGAACCGAGATCCCCTCTAAACTGAAAAAAAAAATCATTACAACTTTAGTTTATCAATGAATATCTACGTAGGACATATATGATTGTAAAACGAATCCTGGTATTTGTTTCCTCCATTGTAAATGAACGAATTTCGTGTTACAGATTTGATATCTTAAATTGTACCGATCATAAATCTACGAAAAAAAAATCCTACCCTAAAAGTAATGATGGTAAGCGAAAATAAATGAGTACACTGGGCTTGAGAGATATGATATTAAAAAAAATGATAAAAAAAAACACACACACACAATACTTTTGTTACTCTGGCCACATGATAAGTGTATTATTGAACTGTTTTTCTTAAAATAAATAGTAAATATCGTGTTTTAGTATCTTTCATTGGCTTTGTATTTTGCTTCGTACAAGGTATAAAAATGTCTTATATTCATTCGTTGCGAGGAACAAAATGTATACCCAGGAAAATCTTCTACAAGGAAATTGTCCTTTCATCATATACCA
>CM037789.1:16135430-16185430 GCA_021229015.1 Solen grandis
GTCAAATACCACTCATAGTACTCTTTATTAACCGTGCTTCCATGTAGAACTCTGTGTGTTGTCAAAACGCCGTAAATATCATAAGCGAATATCATTAACATCTTTGGACAGTTCATACTGCGGCGATATTTCACAGGTCTTGGTGAGTTTGGAGTATGCCGTTCAGAGCTTTGGCGTTTCAATTCTGACTGAAATGACCGGATCCATGTTTCGTCGATAGCAACAACTCTATTCAGCATCATTTCACCTTCCTCTGAATATCTATTCAAAAATTCAGTGCATATTTGAACACGTTTGTCTTTTTCAGTTTTTGAGAGTGCTTGCGGCACCCACCGCGCGGCGAACTTTCTAATGCCTAAATTCTGCGTCAGAATAACATGAACAGAACTCTTACGTATCCCCGATGCATACGCAATTTCCTTACATATAAATCGTCTATCAGAGTTGAGAAGTTGAGCAACCATTTCGGTGTTATCGGCGTCTGTAACTGTCACCGGCCTACCGGAGGAGGGCTTCTTGTAAGACTCTTGCCGTCCATTTTTGAAAACCTTCACCCATCTACAAAAAGTGCAAAATCCAACTGCACATGTCGGTTCAACCTCCTGGAGTGCATTAAATATTTCTCTATCTTCATATACGAATAAATTTCTTCTCGCGTCAGGAAAGACGTATCGACCGCCATTGCGTTGTTTGATATGACGTCATCAAAAATGACGAAACGTCACGATGCTTATTATCACGTGCGCATACGCGCAAGGATTTATTTTATTTACTTGCTAAGTTTTGTGGCTTTATGTTGTTTCAATCAAAAGTTACAAACTAACTTTCATACATTTTCGGATGACCCTCGAAATCATATCTAAATTTCCCAAAATGAAGTTGTTTAATACAGAACCTAGAACTTCTCTAAACTGAAATAAATCATTACCACTTTATTTTATCAATGAATTACTCTGTCCATTTGGCCAGTTTATTCTTTAACCATTTTAGATTAAATAGGGAGTATCGTTTTGTAATAGCTTTTAGTGGCTTTGTAGTATGTTTCGAGCAACGTAGAAAAAAAGTCATATTTTCATTCGTTTCGAGGAGAAAAATGCATACCCAAAAATCGCTACCACAACCAAATTCTACTTTTATTATATACCAATATATGAATATTGAAACATAAATCAAGATTATTCAATGAATTATTAATTTTCAATACGGACTTAAATCCTGACATGTAAAAAGTCAAAGGAAACAGCAATGAAATAGAGATGGATTTCGATTACGTGCTTTTTATTTGGGTATAATTACAAGGACATTCCAAATGAAGTGTGAGGAAACTATGTGTATGGGTTTGTATAAGAATAAAATACGATGAATAAAAAAAGATGTTAAACAATATACTGGCCATGTTGTCAGAGTAACAAAAGTAGTGTATATTGTATCTGATTAATTCAGTCGCATATCGTTATATCTCGCTTGTCCAGTTTACAGATTTACTTTCGTTAACCATCATTATTTTTGCGAAGGGTTTTTTATTTTCGTTGAATACATGATTGTTAAAATTTAAAATATAAAATGAAGTAATATGAAATTCGTTCATTTACAATGGAGGAATCATTTCCTAAGACTCATTTAATCATTTGTATTCATTGATAAGGTATAGTGTTTAATTTGTTTTTCAGGTAAGGAATTGGAGAAGCAAAGTAAGTCAAAAACTTTACATTTGTGAATTTGAATATGTTCATTAATGACGTGAACTAATTTTTTAACGTAAATTTCCTTTGTTTCGTATTTTATTCTTATACAAACCCATACACATAGTTTCCTCACACTTCATTTGGAATGTCCTTGTAATTATACCCAAATAAAAAGCACGTAATCGAAATCCATCTCTATTTCATTGCTGTTTCCTTTGACTTTTTACATGTCAGGATTTAAGTCCGTATTGAAAATTAATAATTCATTGAATAATCTTGATTTATGTTTCAATATTCATATATTGGTATATAATAAAAGTAGAATTTGGTTGTGGTAGCGATTTTTGGGTATGCATTTTTCTCCTCGAAACGAATGAAAATATGACTTTTTTTCTACGTTGCTCGAAACATACTACAAAGCCACTAAAAGCTATTACAAAACGATACTCCCTATTTAATCTAAAATGGTTAAAGAATAAACTGGCCAAATGGACAGAGTAATTCATTGATAAAATAAAGTGGTAATGATTTATTTCAGTTTAGAGAAGTTCTAGGTTCTGTATTAAACAACTTCATTTTGGGAAATTTAGATATGATTTCGAGGGTCATCCGAAAATGTATGAAAGTTAGTTTGTAACTTTTGATTGAAACAACATAAAGCCACAAAACTTAGCAAGTAAATAAAATAAATCCTTGCGCGTATGCGCACGTGATAATAAGCATCGTGACGTTTCGTCATTTTTGATGACGTCATATCAAACAACGCAATGGCGGTCGATACGTCTTTCCTGACGCGAGAAGAAATTTATTCGTATATGAAGATAGAGAAATATTTAATGCACTCCAGGAGGTTGAACCGACATGTGCAGTTGGATTTTGCACTTTTTGTAGATGGGTGAAGGTTTTCAAAAATGGACGGCAAGAGTCTTACAAGAAGCCCTCCTCCGGTAGGCCGGTGACAGTTACAGACGCCGATAACACCGAAATTGTTGCTCAACTTCTCAACTCTGATAGACGATTTATATGTAAGGAAATTGCGTATGCATCGGGGATACGTAAGAGTTCTGTTCATGTTATTCTGACGCAGAATTTAGGCATTAGAAAGTTCGCCGCGCGGTGGGTGCCGCAAGCACTCTCAAAAACTGAAAAAGACAAACGTGTTCAAATATGCACTGAATTTTTGAATAGATATTCAGAGGAAGGTGAAATGATGCTGAATAGAGTTGTTGCTATCGACGAAACATGGATCCGGTCATTTCAGTCAGAATTGAAACGCCAAAGCTCTGAACGGCATACTCCAAACTCACCAAGACCTGTGAAATATCGCCGCAGTATGAACTGTCCAAAGATGTTAATGATATTCGCTTATGATATTTACGGCGTTTTGACAACACACAGAGTTCTACATGGAAGCACGGTTAATAAAGAGTACTATGAGTGGTATTTGACTAAAATTCTTTGAGCAGCGATACGCCGCAAACGACTGGAAGTGTTACAGGTGACGCCATTAATTTTGCATGATAACACTACGCCGCACAAGCCCGGCGTTGTTAGGGACTTGTTTGAGCGGTACCACTAGGAAGTTCTTAATCACCCCCTATATTCGCAAGACGTAAGTCCACCCAACTACGACCTGTTTCCAAAACATAAAGAACCACTACGAAGAGTCCGATATGACGAATTTGAATGAACTATATGTCGCCCTGAAAGCGGTCGTTATGGACATTAACAAAAGTTGCCTAGCAACAGGAGTTCGGGATCTGCCAAAAAAGATGGGAGTCGACCAAAGCATCCGCGGGAGTTTATATTAACGGACTATGAAGAGATTTTGTGAGTAACACTTACAGTTTTTACGTAATTTAGCAACTCTCATTCATTTCTGGATGACCATCGCATTATTGACATGATTTAATTTTTAAACGGAAACATGTTTGTTATATTCGTTTTCTCTCATACAAACCCATACAAATAGGATCCTTACACATAACTTGGAATTCCCTTGTAAATATACCCAAATAACATGCACTTTATCAAAATCCATTTCTGTTTCATTGCTTTCGGCTGTGATGTTTACATGTTAGTCTTTAAGTCTGTGGAAAAACTTCATCGGCAAATGAACAATATTTGATTTCTTGAGAAAACTTAAGAAACTCCTTTGTAATATTCGTTTATTCTAATACAAATCCATACAAATAGGATCCTCACACTTCACCTGGAATTCCTTCCCTACCCAAATAACATGCCCGTTATCAAAATCAAAATATTTATTTTATTGCTTTCTGCTTCAACTGTTTACATCTTAGGCTTTAATTCTGTAGAAAAAAAACATTGGCAAAGTAATTTATATATAATAAAAGGAAAATTATCTTATAGAAGCCTTTCCGGGGTATGCAGTTTGCTACTCGTAGCGAAGGAAAATTTGACAATTTTCCTATTTTTCTCGAAGCAAAATACAAAGCGGCAAAAAGCTACTATTACACGACTCCCCCCCCCCCCTCTTATTTTTCTAAAATATGTTCATCAATACACTGACCATGTTGCCAGATAACAAAATTAGTGTATATTGTTTCTGATTCATTCCATCGCATATCATTAGGTTTTCGCATCGCAGTGAGAAAAACCCTTTGTTGTTATTCTGTGTTTTTGTGTGTGTTTTTTTTTAAATACCTTTCTAACATTTTTTTGAGAACGGCAAATCTCCATTATTAGAAAAAAAGACACGTTTATGAAATTGTAGTTTTATCACGTATTTAAAGATAATCCGAAAGTTGAGAAGATTTCCATGTATGTCTTGCTTTTCCCGCTAGGGAGCGTTTGCATGAAAGTTATTAATAATTTTTAATGGCTAATAACTCAGTAATTTGAGATCCGATATTTTTTTTTTCATTCTTTTCGTTGTTAATTTCCAAATAAATAAAATGATAGGTTTCGAGGGTACATGTGGCTGAAAGGTTTTGAGCTACGGAAAGTTGAAAGTTCGAACCTCGCAAAAACTGCAAATGAGGTTAGGTCTGCGAAAATGTTATCCATTTTGTTTAGAGATCAGATAGAATTACGTTTGCTGCATACGATTTGCAAGATATATATGCACAAAATATATGGGGTGGCGAATTTAAGAAATGCAGAAATGCATAATTTGTCCTGTGGAAACGGTAAAACTTCACTAAATTTAGGAAAAATTAAAATTTCAAAAACATGTTTTTGTCGCTCTTGACTTTATTTTTTGTTCATTCTTCATGAAGTTTTCACACGTTATATATTGTTATGTTTGAAAGGGCCTCACAATTAAAAAGGTTTAAAAAATAGAAAAGATCAAGGTCATATTACGATTATTGTTTTTTTTCGGCCCCAAATAGCTCCAAAACTAAAAATTGAGAGTATAAGAACAAACGGTTTATTTCTTGAAGAGCTCTTTCCAGTGATGGTCAGTTTTTGAAGATCGGACTTGATTTGGTCATTTTACGGCAGACCAAAGTCCATTTTGGGAGGAATTAAAAATCAGTTTTTATGTTTATAGAATGTTCGACTAGTGCGACTTGTATACTTAACCATTTGCTGCATTGCTAGGTACCTTATTGTAAAATTTTAATCAATTTTGTTTCTTATCTCGCCGGTAAGGTCATTTGGATTTTCTAGTGAGGAAGCCTTCCAGCTGGCTTGCGATGGGTCGGTGGTTCTACCCGAATGCCTCCGTGCATTTGGGGTCTTCCTCCACCGCGATATGACTGAAATACTGTCAAAGCGACGGAAAACTGCAATAGTCAAATCAAGTCAAGTCTTGATTCTATATTTTGGACGCAGACTCAAGAAGTCCAAATTTTCAAAGTGACATTTTATTAAATCTATAAATATTTCATTAAGAATGATAATATTTTTGCAAATATAAAGGGAATAACTATTAGATATTAATGAGGTTTTTTATTTTATTTTTTTTATAAAATTTACTATTTCAAATTTCGTCATCCTAAGTCTAATATTTAGACTCAGGAGATTAATGTATAAGGGCCCTGGTCATTCTGTGAATATGTTACACTGGATTATATCCTTCGCACAGGCATTGTTATTGTTGTTGTGTTGGAAGACACTATTGTAGTCATGTCATAAAGCGACATGCAACTAATAATTTGTCGAGGAAGACTCTGAACCGGATAGAACCATAGAACTGCAGCTAGCCCGCTGAAAGGTTCATCACGTGAAAAAATCCGAGTCGCCTTGTCGAGATTCGAACCCACAGCAGCTAAGTGATGTTAAATCGGCAACTTTACCCGCTCGGCCTCGGTGGCTTTCTTTCACACAAGCATTTAGTAATTAGTAATGCAAAGTGATGCAGATGGTAGTCATGTGTTTACCCTGGCCGCGACATACTAATTGAATTGAATTGTACTGGTATAAATATATTAATTGACGATCAGTATATAAGGTAAGTCAAACTTCAAGGAATGGTTGGCTCGGTATCTGATTGTGACATGGTGTCACGTGTCTACGGTGTGATATCACAGTGAGGCAGCACTGTACATGTATATCTATTTCATGTTCACATATTTAGGTCACGTACATCAGGTCGACACTTTGCTTTTGATGTCGCATTATGGCGCTGTCTTTGATTTGATTGATTCGACATCATTACACGAATACCGCTTTCTAGAGGTTAAATACTCAAATTCTAGACAGCTTTTCAAGATAATAAGTGGATACATAAAGTATATAAAATATTCTATATTGAAATGCCACCACAACCATACTTATTTTTTTTTAAAATTTTAACTTCGTAAAAGAAAGTTATTTGAAAAATGAGGATTCTCGTGAACCCCACCTTTTTTAATTGTTCGTCTTCTAATTGAGCACACGATTTCAGAATGATGCGTAACGCTAAATTTCTTAAATATTAATCATACAACAATCATGATCATACAACAATCATGATCTGTACATGATCTGTCATAATATCAAGATATTATCAATTTGATTTATTTTTACGCCAGGAAGAGCTCTTCATGCTTGATTGCTTATTATTCAAGAATATGAAGTCCTATTTCAATGCGTTTTTCTTGTATTTTGTTTCTTGTTAATAATAATACCTATGTGAAAAAGTGTTAGAGCTGATCAGGTTCAAAGCGAAAACAGTTTTGTTTTTGTGTTATTTAAGATGAAAGAAAACTCTAATTTATGACCTTGACGTTTGCAATTTGTCAAAACGTGAAGATATCAGTCTCTTTGAAGCATAAAACGACATAATCTGTGAAGATGTCAATAGATTGAATAAAAAATAAAAACAATCGCTTAAAAAATCTTAAATTGCATATTTTCGATAAAATTGGATTTTCCGATTTTTTGGGAAGCTTGAGCCTTTATAGAGGACAAACCGTACATGACCTGAAGTTCTTATACTATATATGTTTGCAGCAATTGTGTTGCAAATCATATGCATCAAACAAAACGTAGACCTTACCTTACGTGCATGCTTTTTTATTTTGCAATTTTCGAACATTCAACCTTAACCGAAGTGGCTAGAAGAAAATTCCGAAAATGAATATTGATTCATTCCGATTGAATGCACTGCGAGATGCAAAAACTTAAAAAGGTACTACTAAAAAGAAAAAAGATAAAGAAGATTAGGTCTTCGCACTGCGAGTGTAAATAGTGTTTCACTATTTAAGGTGTAAGGTAATTAAACTCGTGTAAGTCCCAGCAAAGGGGTGGACCAACTATTGTTCACAAATTTATGTAATTGTGATTGCCTATTGTCTCAAAAGCTAACAAAAGTTCTTACATTGCCGTATATGCTATATATCAATTATTTGATTCCGTTCTGCCAGCAATAGTCAGTCACATGCATTTCTTAGACCCCCGTACATCCCGGGGTTGTTTGTTTGAATAAATTAATCCTTTCATTACCCTGATATTGGTGTCACCCAAACAGGAAATGGTTTATGTAACTAAACCAAACAAAATATTTTCTTAAATGGACCCCACCAACTCTTACACACACAGCTTTCAGTATTCAATACATTCAAAGCGACATAATTTAACAGATGATTAAGAAAATCATAGACCTATTAACCAGTAGTAGATCTTTGAGATGGTTGACTTTTTTGGACTTCGTAATTACAAAGGGAATGTATAATAAATAAGTAATGTCAAATACATTCGTCGTTTAATTAATAAGAGTATTCGTTTCTGTTGCGAACTAAATGAAACGTTGAAAGTGGTGGTGGGTAATTCAAAGGTAAATGGAAACAAAGATGGCGACTATCATAGACTATCCTACCTACATGAAAACACTTACTTTATTTAGATATTATATCTTCGTAGTTTCAGCATGTATAATAAAACATTAATGTCTAATTGGTGCATTTATTTAATTTTTAGTGCCATAATTTTAAATAAGCTAAGCGACCTTGAAGGTGGAAGTGACCTTGAATGTGAAAATCGTTTCCGATCAGAACTTAAAAACGCTTGAGCCCACATTCCTTTCAATAATAAGGGTGTTGGAACATGACTTGTAGATGACCTCTTTTAAGGTAGGGGTCATAAGGTCAAAGGTCAAGGTTATAAGTATCATTGAGGTGAAAATCATTTCGATTTGAAAATATCATAATTTTTGAGCCCACATTCCATAAACATTATAATACTTAGTAGTTAAAACCTGTTTTCGTCAAAGTTATAAGAAAGTAAGCTCATGATCAAAAGATTACCCCATATGATTTTGGGGTCACTAGGTCAAAGGTAAAGTTCAGGGTGACCATGAATGAACTTTAAGTCGAGAACGCATGAGCTTTCTTTCCTTAAACATAAGAGGGTGTTGAGTGATGCCTAGATGACCCTGTTTAATTTGGGATAATTAGGTCAAAGGTAAAGGTCGCGGTGACCTTAAATGTGTAAAACGTTTCCGATCGATAACTTGAGAAAGAATAAACCTACATTCCTCTAACTTGATAGGGTGTTAGATCGTGACTAGTTGATAACCCATATCGGTTTGTGTGTCACTATGATAAAGGTTAAGGTTGAAGTAACCTTGAATTTGACAATCGTTTCCGAATTATGTCCACATTCTTCAAACTGAATAAGGTGTAGGACATGATCAGTAGATGAATCCTACTGAGTTTGGATTCATTAGGTCGAAGATCAAGTAACAATGTTCCTTGAGGTGAAAACCATTTCCATTTTAAAACTTTTGATCCCACATTCCTCAAACAGAAGAGGGAAGTAAGTAACCCCTAACAATTTTGGGATCAATTAAAAGGATTTTTGTTTCTAAAATTTGAATTAGTAAATGATACGGTACTTTTTTGAGCGTTCAGGGGCTACCATAGCCCTCTCTTGTCTTGTTTAGCTAAAGATTATCGTTAGATCTGCAAATTAGCCTTTAAGAATGTGAGGATGGATGTCTTAGAAAGTGTATGTTTAATTTTCTCTGAATATCATGATCTTGATTAGAATCAAAATGTATATAAGGAAAATATCCATTATGGCTCATTACAAAAATGCAAAAGCAAGCGCGATGGCAGTATGCGAGATGGGGAGTTTCAGCCTAGGCTGATATTGTGGTTCAATATTTAAATTGAATTCGTAGTTTTAGGAATACAGTATTATAAGTTGTGTAAATTAAGAAAATTCTTAACATATAGAACTTAAACTCGAATTTAGAATATTTACCAACATTAGACTCGTTATTTGTATAAATTTAGCATGTATTGAGGCAAGAGTGATGAGCAAAGCATCCATGGCATAATCCTTGAAATGTTCATGTGTAAGGGGATAGTATGTGTTTTTGAAACACAATTATTATCAAATGAGTTTATAAAATTTGTAAAATAATTTTCAATCTTTATTTTTTAAAACCATGCGATATCACAGGAATAATTGTGCCCCTTAACACAGTGCTTATCACCTCACTTCACAGAACATTTTAGCTCACCTGAGCACATTGATTGTCCTCTAGCATATTCAATTCTTAAGAATTTAGGACAATTCTTATAGCCATAATATTTTGGCCAAGTTTAATTATGGATGATATCGGCCAATTAGAGAAGGAGTTATGCCCTTTTTATATAAAAATAGCCAGATTTCACTTTGGTTGCGAAGGAAAATTTGATAATTTTCCTCCTTTTCTCGAAGCAAAATACAAAGCGACTAAAAGCTTCTATAGCCAAATATTCCCTATTTTCTTTTTTCTAAAATATATATAAATTAATATACTGGCAATGTTGCCAGAGTAACAAACCTGGTGTATATTGTATCTGATTATTTCTATCGCATATCATTATATCTCGCTTGACCAGTTTACAGATTTACTTTCCTTAATCATTATTATTTTCGCGAAGGGTTATTTATCTTCGTTGATTACGTGATCGTTAAAATTCAACATAAAAATGAGGTAACATGAAATTTGTTCCTTTACAATAGAAGAATTATTTCCTAAGACTCATTATACCACATGTATATATTGATAAGGTAAAGTGTTAACTTTCTTTTTCAGCCATAAATTTGGGGAAGCGCCGTAAGTAGACAACTTTACATTTGTGAATTTGAATATTTTCATAAATGACATGATTTAATATTTTGACGTAAAATTCCTTATTTTCGTCTTTTACTCTCATACAAACCCATACAAATAGGTTTCTCACCTGGAATTTCCTTGTAATTATACCCAAATAAAAAGTACGTTATCGAAATTCATCTCTATTTCATTGCTGTATGCTTCTACTGTTTACATGTCAGGCTTTAAGTCCGTGTTGAAAATTCATCATTCATTGGAACATATTTAATTTCTTAAGAAAACTAAAGAAACACATTAACTCTGAATAACCTGACTTCCTGTGTCTTGATATGTTCCAATATTTATTTATTGGTATATGATGAAAGGACAATTGTCTTGTAGTAGCTTTTCCTGGGTATACATTTTGTTCCTTGCAACGAATGAAAATAATACATTTTTATACGTTGTACGAGGCAAAATACAAAGCAACTAAAAGCTTCTACAACACGATATTTCCTATTTATTCTAACAGATATTAATCAATTCATTTACCATGTCGCCAGAGTAACAAATAGTTTGTATTTTCTCTAATTAATTCCGTTGAATATCATTCTATCATTTATGTCCAGTGTACTCATTTATTACCGTTTACCGTCATTACTTTTCGGGTATGATTTTTTTTTTTCGTTTATTTTATGATCGCTACAAGTCAAGATATTAAATCATGTATCACGAAATTCGTTTATTTATAATGGAGGAAACATTTTTCCAGCTTTTCCTGTGTATACATTTTGTTCCTTGCAACGAATGAAAATAATACATTTTTATACGTTGTACGAGGCAAAATACAAAGCAACTAAAAGCTTCTACAACACGATATTTCCTATTTATTCTAACAGATATTAATCAATTCACTTACCATGTCGCCAGAGTAACAAATAGTGTCTATTTTCTCTGATTTATTCCATTGAATATCATTATATCATTTATTTCCAGTGTACTCATTTAATATCGATTCCCATCATTATTTTTCGCGTAGGATTATTTATTTTTGCTGATTTTGTGATCAGTAAAATTTAACATATCAAGTCAAGTAACACATTTCCCAGGACCTGTTTTACCATTTGATATATCTTACGTATATATTCATTGATAACATAAAATGTTCATTTTATTTTCAGGGAAAGAAAAGTTGAAGCTACGTAAGTAAACAAACTCAGATGTGTGAATTTTGCACTTACCATGTCGCCGAGTAAAAAAAGTAGTTTGTATTTTCTCTAATTAATTCCGTTGAATATCATTCTATCATTTATGTCCAGTGTACTCATTTATTACCGTTTACCGTCATTACTTTTCGGGTATGATTATTTTTTTGTTCGTTTATTTTATGATCGCTACAAGTCAAGATATTAAATCATGTAACACGAAATTCGTTTATCTATAATGGAGGAAACATTTTTCCAGTATTCGTTTTACAATCAGCTCTATCCTACGTATATATTCATTGATAAAATAAAGTGGTAATGATTTTTTTTTCAGTTTAACGAAGTTCTGGGTTCTGTAGTACACAACTTCACATTTGTGAATTTAGATATGATTATTATTGACATGATTTAATATTTAAACGTAAAAATCTTTGTTATAATCGTTTTCTCTCATACAAAACAATACAAAAAGGATCCTCACGCTTCACTTGGAAATCCCTTGTAAATATACCCAAATAACATGGACGTTATCAAAATCAATCTCTTTCATCGCTGTCGGTTGCAATTGTTTACATGTTAGGCTTTAAGTCTGTGGAAAAACTTCATCGGCAAATGAAAAATATTTGATTTCTTGAGAAACTTAAGAAACTCCTTAAAATCTGAAGAAATTTACTTCCTTTGTCTAGATCCATGTTCCAGTATTAAGTTAATTATATATATGATAAAAGGAAAATTATCTTATATTAGCCTTTCCTGTGTATGCAGTTTGCTACTCGTAGCGAAGGAAAATTTGACAAATTTCCTATCTTTCTCGAAGTAAAATACAAAACGACTAAAAGCTTCTATATCACAATATTCCCTATTTTCTTTTTCTAAAAGATGTTAAACAATATACTGGCCATGTTGTCAGAGTAACAAAAGTAGTGTATATTGTATCTGATTAATTCAATCGCATAGCGTTATATCTCGCTTGTCCAGTTTACAGATTTACTTACGTTAACCATCATTATTTTTGCGAAGGGTTTTTCATTTTCGTTGAATACATGATCGTTAAAATTTAAAATACAAAATGAAGTAATATGAAATTCGTTCATTTACAATGGAGGAATCATTTCCTCAGACTCATTTTATCATTTGTATTCATTGATAAGGTATAGTGTTCATTTTGTTTTTCTGGTAAGGAATTGGTGAAGCGAAGTAAGTAAACAACTTTACATTTGTGAATTTGAATATGTTCATTAATGATGTGAACTAATTTTTTAACGTAAATTTCCTTTGTTTCGTATTTTATTCTCATACAAACCCATACACATAGTTTTCTCACTCTTCATTTGGAATGTCCTTGTAATTATACCCAAATAAAAAGCACGTAATCGAAATCCATCTCTAATTCATTGCTGTATCCTTCGACTTTTTACATGTCAGGATTTAAGTCCGTATTGAAAATTAATCATTCATTAAATAATCTTGATTTATGTTTCAATATTCATATATTGGTATATAATAAAAGTAGAATTTGGTTGTGGTAGCGATTTTTGGGTATGCATTTTTCTCCTCGAAACGAATGAAAATATGACTTTTTTTCTACGTTGCTCGAAACATACTACAAAGCCACTAAAAGCTATTACAAAACGATACTCCCTATTTAATCTAAAATGGTTAAAGAATGAACTGGCCAAGTGGACAGAGTAATTCATTGATAAAATAAAATGGTCATGATTTATTTCAGTTCAGAGAAATTCTGGGTTCTGTATTAAACAACTTCATTTTGGGAAATTTAGATATGATTTCGAGGGTCATCCGAAAATGAATGAAAGTTAGTTTGTAACTTTTGATTGAAACAACATAAAGCCACAAAACTTAGCACGTAAATAAAATAACTCCATGCGCGTATGCGCACGTGATAATAAGCATCGTGACGTTTCGTCATTTTTGATGACGTCATATCAAACAACGCAATGGCGGTCGATACGTCTTTCCTGACGCGAGAAAAAATTTATTCGTATATGAAGATAGAGAAATATTTAATGCACTCCAGGAGGTTGAACCGACATGTGCAGTTGGATTTAGCACTTTTTGTAGATGGGTGAAGGTTTTCAATAATGGACGGCAAGAGTCTTACAAGAAGCCCTCCTCCGGTAGGCTGGTGACAGTTACAGACGCCGATAAGACCGAAATTGGTGCTCAACTTCTCAACTCTGATAGACGATTTATATGAAAGGAAATTGCGTATGCATCGGGGATACGTAAGAGTTCTGTTCATGTTATTCTGACGCAGAATTTAGGCATTAGAAAGATCGCCGCGCGGTGGGTGCCGCAAGCACTCTCAAAAACTGAAAAAGACAAACGTGTTCAAATATGCAGTGAATTTTTGAATAGATATTCAGAGGAAGGTGAAATGATGCTGAATAGAGTTGTTGCTATTGACGAAACATGGATCCGGTCATTTCAGTCAGAATTGAAACGCCAAAGCTCTGAACGGCATACTCAAAATTCACCAAGACCTGTGAAATATCGCCGCAGTATGAACTGTCCAAAGATGTTAATGATATTCGCTTATGATATTTACGGCGTTTTGACAACACACAGAGTTCTACATGGAAGCACGGTTAATAAAGAGTACTATGAGTGGTAGTTGACTAAAATTCTTTGAGCAGCGATACGCCGCAAACGACTGGAAGTTTTACAGGTGACGCCATTAATTTTGCATGATAACACTACGCCGCACAAGCCCGGCGTTGTTAGGGACTTGTTTGAGCGGTACCACTAGGAAGTTCTTAATCACCCCCTATATTCGCAAGACTTAAGTCCACCCGACTACGACCTGTTTCCAAAACTTAAAGAACCACTACGAAGAGTCCGATATGACGAATTTGAATGAACTATATGTCGCCTTGAACGCGGTCGTTATGGACATTAACAAAGGTTGCCTAGCAACAGGAGTTCGGGATCTGCCAAAAAGATGGGAGTCGACCAAAGCATCCGCGGGAGATTATATTAACGGACTATGAAGAGATTTTGTGAGTAACACTTACAGTTTTTACCTAATTTAGAAACTCTCATTCATTTCTGGATGACCCTCGCATTATTGACATGATTTAATTTTATAACGGAAAAATGTTTGTTATATTCGTTTTCTCTCATACAAACCCATACAAATAGGATCCTTACACATAACTTGGAATTCCCTTGTAAATATAGCCAAATAACATGAACTTTATCAAAATCCATTTCTGTTTCATTGCTTTCGTCTGTGATGGTTTACATGTTAGTCTTTAAGTCTGTGGAAAAACTTCATCCACAACAAAACTCCATCAACACAAATAGGATCCTCACACTTCACCTGGTATTCCCTTGTAAATATACCCAAATAACATGCGCGTTATCAAAATCCATATTTATTTCTTTGCTTTCTGCTTCAACTGTTTACATCTTAGGCTTTAATTCTGTAGAAAAAAAACATCAGCAAAGTTATTTATATATAATAAAAGGAAAATTATGCTATAGTAGTCTTTCCGGGGTATGCAGTTTGCTACTCGTAGCGAAGGAAAATTTGACAATTTTCCTATTTTTCTCGAATTAAAATACAAAGCGGCAAAAAGCTACTATAACACGACCCCCCCCCCCTCTTAGTTTCCTAAAATATGTTCATCAATACACTGACCATGTTGCCAGAGTAACAAAAGTAGTGTATATTGTTTCTGATTCATTCCATCGCATATCATTAGGTTTTCGCATCGCATTGCGAAAACCCTTTGTTGTTATTCTGTGTTTTTTGTGTGTGTTTTTTTTTAAATACCTTTCTAACATTTTTTTGAGAACGGCAAATCTCCATTATTAGAAAAAAAGACACGTTTATGAAATTGTAGTTTTTATCACGTATTTAAAGATAATCCGAAAGTTGAGAAGATTTCCATGTATGTCTTGCTTTTCCCGCTAGGGAGCGTTTGCATGAAAGTTATTAATAATTTTTAATGGCTAATAACTCAGTAATTTGAGATCCGATATTTTTTTTTTCATTCTTTTCGTTGTTAATTTCCAAATAAAATAAAATGATAGGTTTCGAGGGTACATGTGGCTGAAAGGTTTTGAGCTACGGAAAGTTGAAAGTTCGAACCTCGCAAAAACTGCAAATGAGGTTAGGTCTGCGAAAATGTTATCCATTTTGTTTAGAGATCAGATAGAATTACGTTTGCTGCATACGATTTGCAAGATATATATGCACAAAATATATGGGGTGGCGAATTTAAGAAATGCAGAAATGCATAATTTGTCCTGTGGAAACGGTAAAACTTCACTAAATTTAGGAAAAATTAAAATTTCAAAAACATGTTTTTGTCGCTCTTGACTTTATTTTTTGTTCATTCTTCATGAAGTTTTCACACGTTATATATTGTTATGTTTGAAAGGGCCTCACAATTAAAAAGTTTTAAAAAATAGAAAAGATCAAGGTCATATTACGATTATTGTTTTTTTTCGGCCCCAAATAGCTCCAAAACTAAAAATTGGTGGATATATGAACAAACGGTTTATTTCTTGAAGAGCTCTTTCCAGTGATGGTCAGTTTTTGAAGATCGGACTTGATTTGGTCATTTTACGGCAGACCAAAGTCCATTTTGGGAGGAATTAAAAATCAGTTTTTATGTTTATAGAATGTTCGACTAGTGCGACTTGTATACTTAACCATTTGCTGCATTGCTAGGTACCTTATTGTAAAATTTTAATCAATTTTGTTTCTTATCTCGCCGGTAAGGTCATTTGGATTTTCTAGTGAGGAAGCCTTCCAGCTGGCTTGCGATGGGTCGGTGGTTCTACCCGAATGCCTCCGTGCATTTGGGGTCTTCCTCCACCGCGATATGACTGAAATACTGTCAAAGCGACGGAAAACTGCAATAGTCAAATCAAGTCAAGTCTTGATTCTATATTTTGGACGCAGACTCAAGAAGTCCAAATTTTCAAAGTGACATTTTATTAAATCTATAAATATTTCATTAAGAATGATAATATTTTTGCAAATATAAAGGGAATAACTATTAGATATTAATGAGGTTTTTTATTTTATTTTTTTTTATAAAATTTACTATTTCAAATTTCGTCATCCTAAGTCTAATATTTAGACTCAGGAGATTAATGTATAAGGGCCCTGGTCATTCTGTGAATATGTTACACTGGATTATATCCTTCGCACAGGCATTGTTATTGTTGTTGTGTTGGAAGACACTATTGTAGTCATGTCATAAAGCGACATGCAACTAATAATTTGTCGAGGAAGACTCTGAACCGGATAGAACCATAGAACTGCAGCTAGCCCGCTGAAAGGTTCATCACGTGAAAAAATCCGAGTCGCCTTGTCGAGATTCGAACCCACAGCAGCTAAGTGATGTTAAATCGGCAACTTTACCCGCTCGGCCTCGGTGGCTTTCTTTCACACAAGCATTTAGTAATTAGTAATGCAAAGGGATGCAGATGGTAGTCATGTGTTTACCCTGGCCGCGACATACTAATTGAATTGAATTGTACTGGTATAAATATATTAATTGACGATCAGTATATAAGGTAAGTCAAACTTCAAGGAATGGTTGGCTCGGTATCTGATTGTGACATGGTGTCACGTGTCTACGGTGTGATATCACAGTGAGGCAGCACTGTACATGTATATCTATTTCATGTTCATTTAGGTCACGTACATCAGGTCGACACTTTGCTTTTGATGTCGCATTATGGCGCTGTCTTTGATTTGATTGATTCGACATCATTACACGAATACCGCTTTCTAGAGGTTAAATACTCAAATTCTAGACAGCTTTTCAAGATAATAAGTGGATACATAAAGTGTATAAAATATTCTATATTGAAATGCCACCACAACCATACTTATTTTTTTTTTAAATTTTAACTTCGTAAAAGAAAGTTATTTGAAAAATGAGGATTCTCGTGAACCCCACCTTTTTTAATTGTTCGTCTTCTAATTGAGCACACGATTTCAGAATGATGCGTAACGCTAAATTTCTTAAATATTAATCATACAACAATCATGATCATAAAACAATCATGATCTGTACATGATCTGTCATAATATCAAGATATTATCAATTTGATTTATTTTTACGCCAGGAAGAGCTCTTCATGCTTGATTGCTTATTATTCAAGAATATGAAGTCCTATTTCAATGCGTTTTTCTTGTATTTTGTTTCTTGTTAATAATAATACCTATGTGAAAAAGTGTTAGAGCTGATCAGGTTCAAAGCGAAAACAGTTTTGTTTTTGTGTTATTTAAGATGAAAGAAAACTCTAATTTATGACCTTGACGTTTGCAATTTGTCAAAACGTGAAGATATCAGTCTCTTTGAAGCATAAAACGACATAATCTGTGAAGAGGTCAATAAGATTGAAAAAAAATAAAAAAAACAAACGCTTAAGAAACCTTAAATTGCATATTTTCGATAAAATTGGATTTTCCGATTTTTTGGGAAGCTTGAGCCTTTATAGAGGACAAACCGTACATGACCTGAAGTTCTTATACTATATATGTTTGCAGCAATTGTGTTGCAAATCATATGCATCAAACAAAACGTAGACCTTACCTTACGTGCATGCTTTTTTATTTTGCAATTTTCGAACATTCAACCTTAACCGAAGTGGCTAGAAGAAAATTCCGAAAATGAATATTGATTCATTCCGATTGAATGCACTGCGAGATGCAAAAACTTAAAAAGGTACTACTAAAAAGAAAAAGATAAAGAAGATTAGGTCTTCGCACTGCGAGTGTAAATAGTGTTTCACTATTTAAGGTGTAAGGTAATTAAACTCGTGTAAGTCCCAGCAAAGGGGTGGACCAACTATTGTTCACAAATTTATGTAATTGTGATTGCCTATTGTCTCAAAAGCTAACAAAAGTTCTTACATTGCCGTATATGCTATATATCAATTATTTGATTCCGTTCTGCCAGCAATAGTCAGTCACATGCATTTCTTAGACCCCCGTACATCCCGGGGTTGTTTGTTTGAATAAATTAATCCTTTCATTACCCTGATATTGGTGTCACCCAAACTGGAAATGGTTTATATAACTAAACCAAACAAAATATTTTCTAAAATGGACCCCACCAACCCTTACACACACAGCTTTCAGTATTCAATACATTCAAAGCGACATAATTTAACAGATGATTAAGAAAATCATAGACCTATTAACCAGTAGTAGATCTTTGAGATGGTTGACTTTTTTGGACTTCGTAATTACAAAGGGAATGTATAATAAATAAGTAATGTCAAATACATTCGTCGTTTAATTAATAAGAGTATTCGTTTCTGTTGCGAACTAAATTAAAGGAATTCAAAGGTAAATGGAAACAAAATGGCGACTATCATAGACTATCCTACCTACATGAAAACACTTACTTTATTTAGATATTATATCTTCGTAGTTTCAGCATGTATAATAAAACATTAATGTCTAATTGGTGCATTTATTTAATTTTTAGTGCCATAATTTTAAATAAGCTAAGCGACCTTGAAGGTGGAAGTGACCTTGAATGTGAAAATCGTTTCCGATCAGAACTTAAAAACGCTTGAGCCCACATTCCTTTCAATAATAAGGGTGTTGGGACATGACTTGTAGATGACCTCTTTTAAGGTAGGGGTCATAAGGTCAAAGGTCAAGGTTATAAGTATCATTGAGGTGAAAATCATTTCGATTTGAAAATATCATAATTTTTGAGCCCACATTCCATAAACATTATAATACTTAGTAGTTAAAACCTGTTTTCGTCAAAGTTATAAGAAAGTAAGCTCATGATCAAAAGATTACCCCATATGATTTTGGGGTCACTAGGTCAAAGGTAAAGTTCAGGGTGACCATGAATGAACTTTAAGTCGAGAACGCATGAGCTTTCTTTCCTTAAACATAAGAGGGTGTTGAGTGATGCCTAGATGACCCTGTTTAATTTGGGATAACTAGGTCAAAAGTCAAGATTGAGTAGACCTTGAATGTGAAAATCGTTTTTGATCGATAACTTGAGAACGTTTGAGCCCATGTTCTTCAAACTGAATAAGGTGTAGGTCATGATAAGCATATGAACCCTATTGATTTTAAGGTCACAAAAAAAGGAAGGGTTAAATAATATGAAAAAATTTAGATTTAATTTCCCTCCCAAATTTTGGGTCACTATGTCCAAGGCCAAGGTAACAGTGACCTTGAATGTGAAATTCGATTTAGATCGATAACTTGAAATCGCGTGATCCCACATTCCTCAAACAGAAGAGGGAAGTAAGTAACCCCTAACAATTTTGGGATCAATTGATCAAATTCTAATCCAGAATAGTGCAAAACAAAAGTTAAGTAATCTGTATAGAAACTTAAGGATTCTTTGTTTCTAAAATTTGAATCTAGTAAATGATACGGTACTTTTTTGAGCGTTCAGGGGCTACCATAGCCCTCTCTTGTCTTGTTTAGCTAAAGATTATCGTTAGATCTGCAAATTAGCCTTTAAGAATGTGAGGATGGATGTCTTAGAAAGTGTATGTTTAATTTTCTCTGAATATCATGATCTTGATTAGAATCAAAATGTATATAAGGAAAATATCCATTATGGCTCATTACAAAAATGCAAAAGCAAGCGCGATGGCAGTATGCGAGATGGGGAGTTTCAGCCTAGGCTGATATTGTGGTTCAATATTTAAATTGAATTCGTAGTTTTAGGAATACAGTATTATAAGTTGTGTAAATTAAGAAAATTCTTAACATATAGAACTTAAACTCGAATTTAGAATATTTACCAACATTAGACTCGTTATTTGTATAAATTTAGCATGTATTGAGGCAAGAGTGATGAGCAAAGCATCCATGGCATAATCCTTGAAATGTTCATGTGTAAGGGGATAGTATGTGTTTTTGAAACACAATTATTATCAAATGAGTTTATAAAATTTGTAAAATAATTTTCAATCTTTATTTTTTAAAACCATGCGATATCACAGGAATAATTGTGCCCCTTAACACAGTGCTTATCACCTCACTTCACAGAACATTTTAGCTCACCTGAGCACATTGATTGTCCTCTAGCATATTCAATTCTTAAGAATTTAGGACAATTCTTATAGCCATAATATTTTGGCCAAGTTTAATTATGGATGATATCGGCCAATTAGAGAAGGAGTTATGCCCTTTTTATATAAAAATAGCCAGATTTCACTTTGGTTGCACTCTAACATCTTCATTTCTAATTTAATGACAATATTTATAATCAAAATCTTTTGGCCAAGTTCGATCATGGCTAATATCAGCTAATTTGGTCAGGAGTTATACCACTGTAAATTATAAAAATGCCAGATTTCACTTTGTTTTCACTCTAGCATCTTCATTTCTAAAGCAATCACTTCAAACTTTATGTTAATGTTTATAGCCACAATCTCTATTAGAACCCGTATATATGTCGGTTACTCTATAGGGCGACTTTTCACCACTTGGTGTATCAGTTTCAGTCAAAAGAATGATAGTTCCTGCCTTAAAATCACGCGTCTCATGTAACTTTCTCCTGCTACAAAGTATTATTAATTTCACGTTATCAACTGTGCCAGAAATGTCTCACATTTCCTTTACAAATCTCCAACGCTTCTATTGGACGACTGTTGACAAGTAATTGTGCTTAGTAGTTCTTCATCAGTAACATTTTTTTTTAGAATTTTTAGAACTTTATAAATTGCTCCTTTAATTCTCTATGTGCCCCGACTAGATTACTGCCATTGTCGAATCTGGAAATCCGATTCTGCTTGACATTCTATAGAAAGCATTAATAAAAGTATATCTAGTCCATACGGTAATTCCAAATAGAACAGCTCCTGAATAAGACAAATAAATAAATATAAATATAGTGTTTATCTTACCTTTTCCTGACCTTGTTTTGTGAGAAAAGGTCCAGAATAATCCACTGAACAATATGCAAAGGCTCTCATGGATCTCCGTGGCCGAGAGGGTAAAGTCGCTGACTTAAGAACTCACTCAGCCCCTTACCGCATGGGTTCGAAACCCGGCAGGGTCATTCGGATTTTCATGTTAAGGAAGCCTTCCAGTTGGCTTGCGGTAGGTCGGTGGTTCTACCCGGATGCCTCCGTGCATTCGGGGGCTTTCTCCACCCGTAATTAGCTGGACGTCGCTATATGACTGAAATACTGTCGAAGCGACTGTAAAACTTAAATAGTCAAGTTAAATGTATATTTTTCACATTGTTTCATTTTCACGCAGCTTTTCCTTTAATGGATACAGTTTGCTATATCTGGCTACTGCTTGACCTTTAACGAGATTCCTGTATTCCTCAGGAGAATGTTTCACTTTTGCCTTGTGCATTAACATGTATTCTTTGTCTTGTTTTTCTTTCACCGACAGCACTCTTTTTTTCCTTATTGCTTGCAATTGTTAACAAATCTTGTTAACCAAGCTACTATTAGAAATAATTGTAGCCAATTGGGAAATCTCGATGGATCTTCTCTGTGCCAACGTACGTAGAGCTTATCACCATACTTGTTTTTCTTTTCTTGAATCCAGCCTCTGATAAATCCTTTGCATTTGCAACACTAACTGGCCAATTTCCCCCCACCTCCTTGATGAAATATCTGCAGGATTTACGAGCTCTGAAGCATACCTCCATTTTTTTGATGAATTTTGTTCCTGAATCTCTCCATCTCTATGTGCAAAAAATGGTTTGACACCTACTTTCGCTACTAATCCAGTAGTAGTGACATGACATTGACACTTTCTGTCAAGAACACATCTCCATTCAACTTTTGAGCGATACACGTAGTCCTAAAACAACTGCTGTCAATAACTAATCTGGGTATTGCCTTCAGTGGTGAAACTTTGCTCTTACTTCATAAGCGTTTCACAGTGATGTTTAAATTTGAAGCTACATGTTGAAGATAAACACGGTACCATATGCCTCTACAAACACATGTACTCCAGGATAAACTTTTGGAAACACCTCTTTAGGAAACACTTCGAGTTCATATAACCATTCAGTTATTTTCTTTGCTAACTCACAGTCAAAAGCATTGTCTCAATCATAGCTTCTTAACAAAAACTGTTGAAACATTTTGCCACGAATAATATAAGGGGGAAGAATTACTAACGAATCAAATATATTTGTTATTCGCTTAAGCAAGTTTCTCTTTGTAACCGACATGAGTGTTTATTTTTATATCAAATATATACATGTCTTTTGTGATATCCACGTTATCCCTAATGTCTAAGAAATTGATAAATAACTATAACCTGTTTCTTTGATTTACTTCTGAGGCTCTGTCCTTTTGTGTAATTTGCTCGAGTACTACTCTGGAGTTAAAAAGCCATTGATTGCACACATTCCTGTTTTACTCACTACCTCTGACCATTGTGCACATTAATTTAATGCTTGTTTGCTGTTGCTATGAATTATCCATATAAATTGATTTAAGCACTGTTTATACAGCTGATGAATCTGATTCTTGTGCAGCCTAGCTTTTGTCTATGATAACAATTGAGTTTGAAATGGTGACACTGTCATTCCGAATGATAGTGTTTTGAATTCATTTTCGTCATATTCATAACATTTTAATCACACAAAATCTGTGATGCCTCCTATTTGTCTCCTGTATCTCAAGTATATACATTTTACTTATGTTACAAACTAGTGCGATATAAAATTCTTTGCAAAAACGAAGTAAAACATCAGAGATAATTCTAAAGCTTAAATCCAGTGTCTATGAAATCAGGCAATCAGGCAATCGTCGTTACAGTTTCTTGCTGCATCAAATGCTTCAAACACACTTCTAACCTTAGTTATTTCTCTAACTGGTTGAACAACTAGGAAATGAGGCAAATACCATATTCTTTTGTAGTTTTCTTCTTCTTTCGATAATTTTCGTAAGTAACCTTTGTTCATATATTTCTCTAAAATTTTTTCACTTTAATCTGGTTTCATGTTTTTTTTTCTTCATATGATTTATTTCTTTTGTAGTTCCCAGAACTTTTTTATAATATTATCTGAATCTGTGTGATTTACAAGGTATGTTGAAAACACAATTTTGTTTGCTGTTGCTGACTCATGTCCAGCCTAAAGGTTTCAGTCTAGCAGTTGGTTCACCTGATTCTTCAGTTACTTCTCCTATACATCTATATAAATCAGAATAGTTCAGAATCATCAGTAGGTATATCTTTGTCATTTTGCTTATCAAGATTCAAGATTCATATATTTTATTCAGTAACGTAAACATATACATGCTTCTTGTTACATGATCCAATGTAATATATTTTAACAAACAAACAAACACTTATCATTGGAACGTTTATATCTTTCAAATGAGTCCATATTTTAACATGTTAGTTTCAGTCTACTGATTTTAATTCTTCTCTGGTTGTGTTAGCTTCTTTATTTATAATAAAATCTCCACGTGATTTTCTATATTAAAGGTCATTGACTTGGTATCTAAAAACTATGACTTTCAATACAAAACATTAACCTGTACTCTTTTGTCTTTACCTTCTAATTCTGGCTTTAATGCTACATCATGATTCATGAAAGTCATCTATCATCTAAAAAGAGCATTTATTTCAACTGTTTATCATTTGCAGATGGCATGAATGTTATTGACTTTTGGTAATATTTGTAAATGTCTTATATCAGTCTGATCTGGCTCGTTTGCAAATAGATGAAACTCAGGTGTTCCTATATTCAGTTCTCTTCCTTATAATAGCTTATTATGTTTTTATGACAATCGTCAAGGCCACAGTTTCTTGCTGACCTGCATTCACTGCCATAATGATTGTCGCGCAAATGTAAACATCTTTCAGGGAGACTTACAAATCGTGAAAAACACTACGGGTCCAAATCTTGTGTTTCTGTTTACAGACACTACATCCTTGTGCTGTAATTCAAAAATATACCAGACTTTAATTTATATTGTGTGGACTTGACCTTTGCTGTATATGCCATAAATTATTTCATTTGCCATTATTAAATATTCATTCTCTTGAATTATAAATTTTCGCAGTATTAACTCCCTTTCTACTTCCGAGTTTCCTACAATCCATCTGTTATATCTTGTCAACATTAATACAGGAAGTTTTGCTCGAAATTCCATGTATAAAAACCCATTCTCTAAATCATATATTCTATTTCTTGCAAATTTATAATATCTATATACTTAATAAATCTGCAAACTTTTCAATCGCTTTTATATTTTCTGACTTGTTTTTTATTTCTTCTAAAACATAGTCTTTTTTACGTCTATCGTCTTATTTTGCTCAGGTCTTTCCCTTTCAGCATTGTAAGCAGAGCTCCATTATGTTCCAGGTCTTCTACACAATTCAAAGCTTCACAAATATTGTCTAAGCTTTAATAACTTGTACTCTCCAGTTTCTTGTGCAGCATCTTCACAAGCATTGGAAGTTGCTTTCCATGATGGATATTTTCCCTTATTACCATTTAAAATTGGAACTGTCACACGGTTGAGTTGTTTTCATGAATAATTCCAGATATATTTCTCTTCAATTTCTTCATTTATCATAAAACCGTATAGCAGCTTATTTCTGTGGGTAATTTTATTTCTGCCATTTTATGGATAAACACAAACCCGTAGAAATAAAATCGGCGAAAAATAACTAACAATGGAAAAATATTCGCAAGATTAAACTCTTTAGATCCCTTCGGATCATTAGATACTAATCTACATGAAATACGCGGTGACGGTATTTCTATTATCAACAAGAGTCTGTTACTACTAGTATTGAAACAAACCAACTAGTCAATGTAGTTTTCACTAAATAGTATGTAATTGCAGGAAAAAAAACAAATAATAAAAATGAGTACATATGTCAAATTTGTCCACATTTCATTGTAATCTCCCCTTATCGATGGCCTGGAGAAAAAAAAACAACATGCCAAACAATGCAAACTGTGCTTTTTTCGCACGTATACCAATGGTTTGCTCTCTGATCTAATTGCCCCTGAAAATCATTTACAGAAGCAGCTGATAAATTGCAAGGTAAACAAGCGCCGAAATAAACTCATTCTGGGTCAGAAATCGCAAAAAAATAATCCGTAGAAAAAAATATCCCCTTTTTATGGGAAAAACGCAGAATATTACACCCGCAGAAAAACCCTATTATATGGTACTAAAAGATTATTTTTCAATCTAGCATTTCTATAGGTAAACATTGCTGCATCAAACTTGTTTTCTCGGAGCACTTATCTAATTTTATGTCACAGTCTTGATCAAAAAGACGGTTCTACTTATCTCTTTGTAGATTGAAGCAATATCACATCTGTATTTTCCATAAGTTAAATCAGTAATCCTCGTACCTCTTCTTTATAACTACTTGTATTTTTTACACATGAAAACAATTTTATTTTCACTCGTGTGAATGCAGCTTTAATCATGGACTTTCACATCTAAATATTTGCTAAGGCACATTTTTTCATTATGCTTAGTTTCGGCCATTGGGTTAGTTTTGTCAGTCATGTTCAACTCTTCGAATTTTGTTCATCCTAAATAACGAATACAGTGTTTATAGTTTTCTAGTGTTTTAAGGTTTACAATTCGTTGTCATTATTATCCTCGTTCTGCTAACAATCTTCTACCTATAGGAGTGTCCTACACATCAGTTTATATCGAGTAGATTTTATGGTTATTTTATCCTCGTTACGAAGGGAAATATGACATTTCTCTACGTTTCTCGGAGCAAAGTACAAAGCCACTAAAACCTACTAAAAAGCAATACTCCGTGTACATAGGGTTGGGGGCAAAAATGACACAAGCTGTCCTATTATCGCTAAATTTGCACGTTATAAGGTCAGAGAGGTCTTTTGGCGAAATTTAAGGGAAGTCTACACAAGAAGAGACGGATTTTCCGTGCGGGAAGATTTCACGGAACGTTCAAAGGCGTGAACTAGGCAAGCGATTGGTTGAGGCAAGAAATCAAGGCCGGTATGCCACTATTACATACGACAAACTGGTTATTGACAATAATGTATACAAGTATGATGAGAAAACAAGCGAAATCAAGAGATCTGGTGCACAAGAACGGTTTCGGATACACCGCTGTGTAGCTTCAGGTTGCGTATCTAAAGAACGGACAGACTTCCGCGATCCTATGAACATGACGTCACTGAAGCTGGAACCAACCGAGGACGGCTACGATAGCGAGACTGTTGGCGGGACTGTATAGGGCGGAGTCCAGGGTCCACGTTCACGAATTTTACATGGAACGTCGGTGGCTTGCATAAACTGATTGATAATATTTCTTTCACTCGTTTGACATTATTGGTTTAGTTGAATCATAATGACTATATTGGGGAGTTTGATAATCTTCTAGAGAATTATACGGCTTTTGATTTTGTAAGGACAAAACATACAAATGCATTTCGTAACAACGGAGGCGTACTTGTATTTGTCAAATCAGGGCTAATAGCCACTTTTATCACTAGATTCTGATGTGAATGATTGTGTAGCATTGGGAGAATGCGGTAGACTACCATTTTGTTTCAAGCACAATATAAAATGTGTTAAGTACTGGTACAAACTCCTATGTATGTCCGAAAATAGATATCTGAGAAATTGTTATTTAATGTTAAAACAGAAAGAAAGTCTAGGAAGAAATAACTGGGCATCAGCTTTTAAGAATTTATCATTTAGATGTGGTTTTGGATAGGTATGGTTAAGTTTTAGATGCATTTTTAAATTGTTTTTAATAAAGTCTGGTAGATAGCAAAATTCAAAACTGGTGTCAAAAGATTTACGATTCCCAGCGTTGTGATACACATAATCAATTTAAAACAATGTTTAATCCGGAGAGATATCTGTGTATAAACTTGCCTTTTTTATGTTAGGAAAGCACTTGCTTAGTTTAGTTGTTCGAGTCATAACTTTATTATTGAAACTGGTCGACATCTAGGTATTCAAAGAGAAGATCGTTTTTGTCAATATCATTACATTAACTTTGATATACGATGTTTGAAGATTAGTACCATATATTTTTCAAATGCAGTAAATATATACAAGAAGGACAAAGATATCTATTCACCTAGTATAATGGCATATGTGAAATTGAAGATTTTTGCTCTCTAATGAAATGTTCAAATGATGATAAAATATAATCAATAGCCTTTTATGTTCACGCCATAATGAAACATAATGATTAAGATACAAAATATGGATTTGAATTTCTTCATTTATTCTCATAAATATATATATATAGTTTCCTCACAATTCAATTTGAATTTCCTCGTAAATATACCCAAATAAAAAACACGTTATCGAAATCTACCTCTTTTTCATTGCTGACGGCGGCAAACTTTTACATGTAACGATTTAAGTTCGTATTGAAAATTCATCGTTCATTGCAAAGTGTTTTATTTCTTAAGAAAACTTACCAAACTCGTTAAATCATGAATAAACTGTCTTTTTGTGTCTTGATTTATGTTCCAGTATTCATCTATTGGTATATAATAAATTAACATTTTGGTTGTAGTAGCCATTTTTTGGTATGCATTTTTCTCCTCGAAACGAAGGAAAATATGACATTTTTTAATACGTTGCTCGAAGCATAGTACAAAGCCACTAAAAAGTACTACAAAACGACACTCCATATTTATTCTGAAAATGTTTGAAGAATATACTGCCCATGTGGACAGAGTAAAAAGGAAGTATGTATTGTATCTGATTTATTCCATTGAATATATTTATATCTCGCACGTACACTTTACACATGTATTTTCGTTTACCATCATTTTTTTTCGCGTAGGATTACTATTTTATAGTTGATTTCGTGATCAGTAAAATTTAACATATTAAGTCAAGTAACACATTTCCCAGGACTCCTTTTCCATTTGATATATCTTACGTTTATTTTACATTGATAACATAAAGAGTTCACCTTATTTTCAGAGGAAGAAAGTTTGAACCTCTTCAATTTACAATCTCATATGTGTGAATTTTGCACTTACCATGTCGCCAGAGTAACAAAAGTTGTTTGTGTTTTCTCTAATTTATTCCAGTGAATAACAAGATATCTTTCATATTCAGTGTTCCAATTTATTATCGTTACCAATCTTTTTGGCGTAGGATTATTTATTTTCGTTGATTTCGTGATCACTACAATATAAGATATTAAATCATGCAACACGAAATTCGTTTATTTACAATGGAGGAAACATTTGCCAGGATTTGTTTTACAATCAGATATATCCTACGTACATATTCATTGATAAAATAAAGTGGTAATGATTTCTTTTCAGTTTAACGAAGTTCTGGGTTCTGTAGTACACAACTTCATATTTGTGAATTTAGATATGATTATTATTGACATGATTTAATATTTAAACCTAAAATGTTTGTTATAATCGTTTTCTTTCATACAAAACAATACAAAAAGTATCCTCACGCTCCACTTGGAAATCCCTTGTAAATATACCCAAATAACATGGACGTTATCAAAATCCATCTCTTTTTCATCGCTGTCGGTTGTGATTGTTTACATGTTAGACTTTAAGTCTGTCGAAAAACTTCATCGGCAAATGAAAGATTTTTAATTTCTTAAGAAAACGTAACAAACTCCTTATAATCTGAAGAAATTTACTTGCTTTGTCTTGAACCATGTTCCAATATTAAATTATTTATCTAGATAAAAGGAAAATTATCTTATATATGCTTTTCCGGGGTATGCAGTTTGCAACTCGTAGCGAAGGAAAATTTGATAATTTTCCTCCTTTTCTCGAAGCAAAATACAAAGCGACTAAAAGCTTCTATAGCCAAATATTCCCTATTTTCTTTTTTCTAAAATATATATAAATTAATATACTGGCAATGTTGCCAGAGTAACAAACCTGGTGTATATTGTATCTGATTATTTCTATCGCATATCATTATATCTCGCTTGACCAGATTTACTTTCCTTAATCATTATTATTTTCGCGAAGGGTTATTTATCTTCGTTGATTACGTGATCGTTAAAATTCAACATAAAAATGAGGTAACATGAAATTCGTTCCTTTACAATAGAAGAATTATTTCCTAAGACTCATTATACCACATGTATATATTGATAAGGTAAAGTGTTAACTTTCTTTTTCAGCCATAAATTTGGGGAAGCGCCGTAAGTAGACAACTTTACATTTGTGAATTTGAATATTTTCATAAATGACATGATTTAATATTTTGACGTAAAATTCCTTATTTTCGTCTTTTACTCTCATACAAACCCATACAAATAGGTTTCTCACCTGGAATTTCCTTGTAATTATACCCAAATAAAAAGTACGTTATCGAAATTCATCTCTATTTCATTGCTGTATGCTTCTACTGTTTACATGTCAGGCTTTAAGTCCGTGTTGAAAATTCATCATTCATTGGAACATATTTAATTTCTTAAGAAAACTAAAGAAACACATTAACTCTGAATAACCTGACTTCCTGTGTCTTGATATGTTCCAATATTTATTTATTGGTATATGATGAAAGGACAATTTTCTTGTAGTAGCTTTTCCTGGGTATACATTTTGTTCCTTGCAACGAATGAAAATAATACATTTTTATACGTTGTACGAGGCAAAATACAAAGCAACTAAAAGCTTCTACAACACGATATTTCCTATTTATTCTAACAGATATTAATCAATTCATTTACCATGTCGCCAGAGTAACAAATAGTGTGTATTTTCTCTAATTAATTCCGTTGAATATCATTCTATCATTTATGTCCAGTGTACTCATTTATTACCGTTTACCGTCATTACTTTTCGGGTATGATTATTTTCTTTTCGTTTATTTTATGATCGCTACAAGTCAAGATATTAAATCATGTATCACGAAATTCGTTTATTTATAATGGAGGAAACATTTTTCCAGCTTTTCCTGTGTATACATTTTGTTCCTTGCAACGAATGAAAATAATACATTTTTATACGTTGTACGAGGCAAAATACAAAGCAACTAAAAGCTTCTACAACACGATATTTCCTATTTATTCTAACAGATATTAAAATTACCATGTCGCCAGAGTAACAAATAGTGTCTATTTTCTCTGATTTATTCCATTGAATATCATTATATCATTTATTTCCAGTGTACTCATTTAATATCGATTCCCATCATTATTTTTCGCGTAGGATTATTTATTTTTGCTGATTTTGTGATCAGTAAAATTTAACATATCAAGTCAAGTAACACATTTCCCAGGACCTGTTTTACCATTTGATATATCTTACGTATATATTCATTTATAACATAAAATGTTCTTTTTTTTTTCAGGGAAAGAAAAGTTGAAGCTACGTAAGTAAACAAACTCAGATGTGTGAATTTTGCACTTACCATGTCGCCGAGTAAAAAAAGTAGTTTGTATTTTCTCTAATTAATTCCGTTGAATATCATTCTATCATTTATGTCCAGTGTACTCATTTATTACCGTTTACCGTCATTACTTTTCGGGTATGATTATTTTTTTGTTCGTTTATTTTATGATCGCTACAAGTCAAGATATTAAATCATGTAACACGAAATTCGTTTATCTATAATGGAGGAAACATTTTTCCAGTATTCGTTTTACAATCAGCTCTATCCTACGTATATATTCATTGATAAAATAAAGTGGTAATGAATTTTTTTTCAGTTTAACGAAGTTCTGGGTTCTGTAGTACACAACTTCACATTTGTGAATTTAGATATGATTATTATTGACATGATTTAATATTTAAACGTAAAAATCTTTGTTATAATCGTTTTCTCTCATACAAAACAATACAAAAAGGATCCTCACGCTTCACTTGGAAATCCCTTGTAAATATACCCAAATAACATGGACGTTATCAAAATCAATCTCTTTCATCGCTGTCGGTTGCAATTGTTTACATGTTAGGCTTTAAGTCTGTGGAAAAACTTCATCGGCAAATGAAAAATATTTGATTTCTTGAGAAACTTAAGAAACTCCTTAAAATCTGAAGAAATTTACTTCCTTTGTCTAGATCCATGTTCCAGTATTAAGTTAATTATATATATGATAAAAGGAAAATTATCTTATATTAGCCTTTCCTGTGTATGCAGTTTGCTACTCGTAGCGAAGGAAAATTTGACAAATTTCCTATCTTTCTCGAAGTAAAATACAAAACGACTAAAAGCTTCTATATCACAATATTCCCTATTTTCTTTTCTAAAAGATGTTAAACAATATACTGGCCATGTTGTCAGAGTAACAAAAGTAGTGTATATTGTATCTGATTAATTCAATCGCATAGCGTTATATCTCGCTTGTCCAGTTTACAGATTTACTTACGTTAACCATCATTATTTTTGCGAAGGGTTTTTCATTTTCGTTGAATACATGATCGTTAAAATTTAAAATACAAAATGAAGTAATATGAAATTCGTTCATTTACAATGGAGGAATCATTTCCTCAGACTCATTTTATCATTTGTATTCATTGATAAGGTATAGTGTTCATTTTGTTTTTCTGGTAAGGAATTGGTGAAGCGAAGTAAGTAAACAACTTTACATTTGTGAATTTGAATATGTTCATTAATGATGTGAACTAATTTTTTAACGTAAATTTCCTTTGTTTCGTATTTTATTCTCATACAAACCCATACACATAGTTTTCTCACTCTTCATTTGGAATGTCCTTGTAATTATACCCAAATAAAAAGCACGTAATCGAAATCCATCTCTAATTCATTGCTGTATCCTTCGACTTTTTACATGTCAGGATTTAAGTCCGTATTGAAAATTAATCATTCATTAAATAATCTTGATTTATGTTTCAATATTCATATATTGGTATATAATAAAAGTAGAATTTGGTTGTGGTAGCGATTTCTGGGTATGCATTTTTCTCCTCGAAACGAATGAAAATATGACTTTTTTTCTACGTTGCTCGAAACATACTACAAAGCCACTAAAAGCTATTACAAAACGATACTCCCTATTTAATCTAAAATGGTTAAAGAATAAACTGGCCAAGTGGACAGAGTAATTCATTGATAAAATAAAATGGTCATGATTTATTTCAGTTCAGAGAAATTCTGGGTTCTGTATTAAACAACTTCATTTTGGGAAATTTAGATATGATTTCGAGGGTCATCCGAAAATGAATGAAAGTTAGTTTGTAACTTTTGATTGAAACAACATAAAGCCACAAAACTTAGCACGTAAATAAAATAACTCCATGCGCGTATGCGCACGTGATAATAAGCATCGTGACGTTTCGTCATTTTTGATGACGTCATATCAAACAACGCAATGGCGGTCGATACGTCTTTCCTGACGCGAGAAAAAATTTATTCGTATATGAAGATAGAGAAATATTTAATGCACTCCAGGAGGTTGAACCGACATGTGCAGTTGGATTTAGCACTTTTTGTAGATGGGTGAAGGTTTTCAATAATGGACGGCAAGAGTCTTACAAGAAGCCCTCCTCCGGTAGGCTGGTGACAGTTACAGACGCCGATAAGACCGAAATTGGTGCTCAACTTCTCAACTCTGATAGACGATTTATATGAAAGGAAATTGCGTATGCATCGGGGATACGTAAGAGTTCTGTTCATGTTATTCTGACGCAGAATTTAGGCATTAGAAAGATCGCCGCGCGGTGGGTGCCGCAAGCACTCTCAAAAACTGAAAAAGACAAACGTGTTCAAATATGCAGTGAATTTTTGAATAGATATTCAGAGGAAGGTGAAATGATGCTGAATAGAGTTGTTGCTATTGACGAAACATGGATCCGGTCATTTCAGTCAGAATTGAAACGCCAAAGCTCTGAACGGCATACTCAAAATTCACCAAGACCTGTGAAATATCGCCGCAGTATGAACTGTCCAAAGATGTTAATGATATTCGCTTATGATATTTACGGCGTTTTGACAACACACAGAGTTCTACATGGAAGCACGGTTAATAAAGAGTACTATGAGTGGTAGTTGACTAAAATTCTTTGAGCAGCGATACGCCGCAAACGACTGGAAGTTTTACAGGTGACGCCATTAATTTTGCATGATAACACTACGCCGCACAAGCCCGGCGTTGTTAGGGACTTGTTTGAGCGGTACCACTAGGAAGTTCTTAATCACCCCCTATATTCGCAAGACTTAAGTCCACCCGACTACGACCTGTTTCCAAAACTTAAAGAACCACTACGAAGAGTCCGATATGACGAATTTGAATGAACTATATGTCGCCTTGAACGCGGTCGTTATGGACATTAACAAAGGTTGCCTAGCAACAGGAGTTCGGGATCTGCCAAAAAGATGGGAGTCGACCAAAGCATCCGCGGGAGATTATATTAACGGACTATGAAGAGATTTTGTGAGTAACACTTACAGTTTTTACCTAATTTAGAAACTCTCATTCATTTCTGGATGACCCTCGCATTATTGACATGATTTAATTTTATAACGGAAAAATGTTTGTTATATTCGTTTTCTCTCATACAAACCCATACAAATAGGATCCTCACACTTCACCTGGTATTCCCTTGTAAATATACCCAAATAACATGCGCGTTATCAAAATCCATATTTATTTCTTTGCTTTCTGCTTCAACTGTTTACATCTTAGGCTTTAATTCTGTAGAAAAAAAACATCAGCAAAGTTATTTATATATAATAAAAGGAAAATTATGCTATAGTAGTCTTTCCGTGGTATGCAGTTTGCTATTGTAGCGAAGGAAAATTTGACAATTTTCCTATTTTTCTCGAATTAAAATACAAAGCGGCAAAAAGCTACTATAACACGACCCCCCCCCCCCTCTTAGTTTCCTAAAATATGTTCATCAATACACTGACCATGTTGCCAGAGTAACAAAAGTATTGTATATTGTTTCTGATTCATTCCATCGCATATCATTAGGTTTTCGCATCGCATTGCGAAAACCCTTTGTTGTTATTCTGTGGGTTTTTTTTGTGTTACCTCTCTAACATTTTTTTGAGAACGGCAAATCTCCATGATTAGAAAAAAGACACGTTTATGAAATTGTAGTTTTTATCACGTATTTAAAGATGATCCGAAAGTTGAGAAGATTTCCATGTATGTCTTGCTTTTCCCGCTAGGGGGCGTTTGCATGAAAGTGATTATTGATTTT
The DNA here is from genome assembly GCA_021229015.1 of Solen grandis. Classification (NCBI taxonomy): domain Eukaryota; kingdom Metazoa; phylum Mollusca; class Bivalvia; order Adapedonta; family Solenidae; genus Solen; species Solen grandis. Next base: position 16,169,896 of record CM037789.1, read on the forward strand.
TAATGGCTAATAACTCAGTAATTTGAAATCCGATTTAAATTTTGTTCATGCTTTTCGTTGTTAATAGCCAAATAAAATATGATAGGTTTCGAGGGTACATGTGGCTGAAAGGTTTTGAGCTACGGAAAGTTAAAAGTTCGATCCTTGCAAAAACTGTGCAAATGAGGTTTGGTCTGCGAAAATGTTATCCATTTTGTTTAGAGATCTGATAGAATTATGTTTGCTGCATACGAATTGCAAGACATATATGCACACAATATATGGGGTGGCGAATTAAAGAAATGCAGAAATGCATGGTTTGTCCTGTGGAAACGGTAAAACTTCACTAAATTTAGGAAAAATTAAAATTTCAAAAACATGTGTTTTTGTCGCTCTTGACTTTATGTTTTGTTAATTCTTCATGAAGTTTTCACACGTTATATATTGTTATGTTTGAAAGGGCCTCACAATTAAAAAAGTTCTAAAAAATAGAAAAGGTCAAGGTCATATTACGAATATTGTTATTTTTTCGGCCCCAAATAGCTCCAAAACTAAAAATTGAGAGTATAAGAACAAACGGTTTAGTTCTTGAAGAGCTCTTTCCAGTGATGTTCAGTTTTTGAAGATCGGACTTGATTTGGTCATTTTACGGCAGTCCAAAGTCCATTTTGGGAGGAATTGTAAATCAGTTTTTATATTTATAGAATGTTCGACTAGTGCGACTTGTATACTTAATCATTTGCTGCATTGCTAGGTACTTTATGGTAAAATTTTAATCAATTTTGTTTCTTATCTCGCCGGCAGGGTCATTTGGATTTTCATGTGAGGAAGCCTTCCAGCTGGCTTGCGATGGGTCGGTGGTTCTTCCCGAATGCCTCCGTGCATTCGGGGTATTCCTCCACCGCTATATGACTGAAATACTGTCAAAGCGACGGAAAACTTAAATAGTCAAATCAAGTCAAGTCTTGATTCTATTTTTGGACGCAGACTCTAGAAGTCCAAATTTTCAAAGTGACTTTTGAATAAATTTATAAAGATAGCATTAACTATAATAATGTTTCTGCAAATATAAAGGGAATAATTATAAGATATATATGAGGTTTTTTTATTATTTTTTTGAATAAAAGATAAAATTTACTATTTCAAATTTCATAATCCTAAGTCTAATATTTAGACTCAGGAGATTAATGTATAAGGGCCCTGGTCATTCTGTGAATATGTTACACTGGATAATATCCTTCGCACAGGTATTCTTATTGTTGTTATGTTGGAAGACACTATTGTAGTCATGTCATAAAGCGACGTGCAACTAATAATTTTTCGAGGAAGACTCTGAACCGGATAGAACCATAGAACTGCAGCTAGCCCGCTGAAAGGTTCATCACGTGAAAAAATCCGAGTCGCCTTGTCGAGATTCGAACCCACAGCAGCTAAGTGATGTTAAATCGGCAACTTTACTCGCTCGGGCTCGGTGGCTTTCTTTCACACAAGCATTTAGTAATTAGTAATGCAAAGTGATGCAGATGGTAGTCATGTGTTTACCCTGGCCGCGACATATTAATTTAATTGAATTGTACTGGTATAAATATATTAATTGACGATAAGAATATAAGGTAAGTCAAACTTCAAGGAATGGTTGGCCCGGTATCTGATTGTGACAAGGTGTCACGTGTCTACGGTGTGATATCACAGTGAGGCAGCACTATACATTTATATCTATTTCATGTTCACATATTTAGGTCACGTACATCAGGTCGACACTTTGCTTTTGATGTCGCATTATGGCACTCTCTTTGATTTGATTTATTCGACATCATTACACAAATACCGCTTTCTAGAGGTTAAATACTCAAATTCTAGACAGCTATTCAAGATAATAAGTGGATACATAAAGTGTATAAACTATTCTATATTGAAATGCCACCACAACCATACTTATTTTTTTTTAAATTGTAACTTCGTCAAAGAAAGTTATTTGAAAAATGAGGATTCTCGTGAACCCTACCTTTTTTTAGTTGTTCGCCTAAATGAGCACACGATTTCAGAATGATGCGTAACGCTAAAATTATTTAATATTAATCATACAACAATCATGATCATACAACAATCATGATCTGTACATGATCTGTCATAATATCAAGATATTTTCAATTTGATTTATTTTTACGCCAGGGAGAGCTCTTTATGCTTGATTGCTCATTACTCAAGAATATGAAGTCCTATTTCAATGCGTTTTTTTTTCTTGTATTTTGTTTCTTGTTGATAATAATACCTATGTGACAAAGTGTTAGGGCTGATCAGGTTAAAAGCGAAAACTCTAATATATGACCTTGACCTTTGCAATTTGTCAAAACGTGAAGCTGTCAGTCTCTTTAAAGCATAAAACGACATAATCTGTGAAGATGTCAATAAGATTGAATAAAAAATAAAAACAAACGCTTAAAAAATCTTAAATTGCATATTTTCAATAAAATTGAATTTTCCGATTTTTTGTGAAGCTTGAGCGTTTATAGAGGACAAGCCGTACATGACCTGAAGTTTTTATACTATATATTTTTCCAGCAATTGTGTTGTAAATCATATGCATCAAACAAAACGTAGACCTTACCTTACGCGCATCCTTTTTATTTTGCAAGGTTCGAACATTCAACCTTAACCGAAGTGGCTAGAAGAAAAACAATAAAAAAGTAAAAGGAAACAGAAGAGCAATAGGTTTTTGCACTGCGAGATGCAAAATCTTAAAAAGGTACTACTAAAAAGAAAAAGAGAAAGAAGATTAGGTCTTCCACGCGAGTGTAAATAGTGTTTCACTATTTAAGGTAAAGTAATTAAACTCGTGTAAGTCCCAGCAAAGGGATCCATTTTAAAAAAATTGTTTTCCTTTTAAAAGGAATTAGGTTTTATAGTCAGTCACGTGCATTTCTTAGACCCCTCTCCCGTACATCCCGGGATTGTTCGTTTGAATAAATTACTCCTTTCCTTACCCTGATATTGGTGTCACCCAAACAGGAAATGTTTTATGTAACTAAACCAAACAAAATATTTTCTTAAATGGACCCCACCAACTCTTACACACACAGCTTTCAGTATTCAATACATTCAAAGCGACATAATTTAACAGATGATTAAGAAAATCATAGACCTATTAACCAGTAGTTGACTTCTTTGGATTTCGTAATTACATAGGGAATGTATAATAGATATGTAATGTCAAATACATTCGTCGTTTAATTAATAAGAGTATTCGTTTCTGATGCGAACTAAATGATCCGTTGAAAGTGGTGGTGGGTAAATCAAAGGTAAATGGAAACAAAGATGGCGACTATCATAGACGATCCTACCTACATGAAAACACTTACTTTGATTAGATAGTATATCTTCGTAGTTTCAGCATATATAATGAAAACATTTATGTCTAATTGGTGCATTTATTTAATTTTTAGTGCCATAATTTTAAATGAGCTAAGCGACCTTGAAGGTGGAAGTGACCTTGAATGTGAAAATCGTTTCCGATCAGAACTTGAAAACGCTTGAGCCCACATTTCTTTCAATAATAAGGGTGTTGGGACATGACTTGTAGATGATCTCTTTTAAGGTAGGGGTCATAAGGTCAAGGGTTAAGGTTATAAGTATTTTTGAGGTGAAAATCATTTCCATTTGAAAATATCATAATTTTTGAGCCCACATTCGATAAACATTATAATACTTAGTAGTTAAAACCTGTTTTCGTCAAAGTTTTAAGAAAGTAAGCTCATGACCAAAAGATTACCCCATATGATTTTGAGGTCACTAGGTCAAAGGTAAAGTTCATGGTGACCATGAATGAACTTTAACTTGAGAACGCATGAGCTTTCTCTCCTTAAACATAAGAGGGTGTTGAGTGATGCCTAGATGACCCTGTTTAGTTTGGGATTATTAGGTCAAAGGTAAAGCTCGCGGTGACTTTAAATGTGTAAAACGTTTCCGATCGATAACATGAGAAAGAATTAACCTACATTCCTTAAACTTGATAGGTGTTGGATCATGACTAGTTGACCCTTATCGGTTGTGTCACTATGATAAAGGTTAAAGTTGAAGTAACCTTGAATTTGAAAATCGTTTCCGATTGATAAATTGAGAACGCTTATGTCCACATTCTTCAAACTGATTAGGGAGTTAGGACATGAGTAGTAGATGACCCCTTTCGATTTTCAGGTCACTAGGTCAAAAGTCAAGATTGAGTAGACCTTGAATGTGAAAATCGTTTTTGATCGATAACTTGAGAACGTTTGAGCCCATGTTCTTCAAACTGAATAAGGTGTAGGTCATGCTAAGTATATGAACCCTATTGAGTTCAAGGTCATAGGTCGAATGTAGAGGTCGAAGGGACTTTAATACGAAAATCATCAATTTAGATTGACTTCTTTAGAACGCTCGAGTCCATATCCCTCAAACATGGAAGGTTGATGAGTTATCTCTATCAGATAACCCGTATTGTTGTTTGGGTCACTATGTCCAAGGTCAATGTTACAGTGACCTTGAATGTAACAATCGATTCTGATCTATAACTTGAAATCGTTTGAGCCCACATTCCCCAAATTAAATAGGATGTTAGGACATGATCATTAGATGATTCCTATTGGGTTTGAGGTCATTAGGTCGAAGGTCAAGTTACAATATTCCTTAGGGTGAAAACCATTTCCAATGTAACACTTTTGATCCCACATTCCTGAAACATAATAGGGAAGTAGGTAAGCCCAAACAATTTTGGGATCACATGATCAAATTTAATCCAGAATAGTGCAAAATAAAAGTCAAGTAATCTGTATAGAAACTTTAAGGATTCTTTGTTTCTAAAATTTAAATCTAGTTAATGATACGGTACTTTTTGAGCGTTCAGGGGCTACCATAGCCCTCTCTTGTCTTGTTTAGCTAAAGATTATCGGTATATCTGCACATTAGCCCTTAAGAGTGTGAGGGAGGATATCTTAAAAAGTGTATGTTTAAATTTCTCTGAATATCATGATCTTGATCAGAATCAAAATGCATTTAAGGAAAATACCCATTATAGCTTATTACAAAAATACAAAAGCAAGGGCGATGGCAGTATGCGAGATGTGGAGTTTCAGCCTTGGCTGATATTGTGGTTTGATATTTAAATTGAATTCGTAGTTTAAGGAATACAGTATTACTAGTTGTTTAAATTATGAAAATTCTTAACATATAGAACTTAAACTCGAATTTAGAATATTTACCAACATTAGACTCGTTATTTGTATGAATTTAACATTATATAGTGGCAAGAGTGATGAGCCAAGCATGCATAGCATAATCCTTGAAATGTTCATGTATAAGGGGAAATTGTGTGTCTCGTTTCTGTGTATACACTCCGATGTGAATAAACGTATTCTAGTTATACCAATAAATTAATGAAAAAATATTTTCTTCGTTAATCAGTTCAATGCTTGCAATCCAGATACACTTAGTCCTAATGCTATGTACGTAGTTTCCCTATTCCAGTAATGGCCAAAACGGGTGATGAATGGTTGTTTCGACAGCATCGTCTTTTAGTTTAGAAGTTGCTACAAAATAGCTGAACTTAATACGACGTTACAAAGTCATGTTCAGTACTGTAAGAGATTATCTATTCCGATACTCCACGACATACTACACGTTACCAAATAGCTATGTGATCGTACTACGCAGGGTTGTGATCTTAGATACTGACCCAGTTGCTAACTCGCCGTGCCCCCGCGACTGAAACGTTTTTCAGTGGTGTAGAGAGATTAAATGCTTTTTATTTGGAAACTTTTGTCCAAGCCCATGCAGACTTTCTTCAAGCTTTTTCTAACGGCTTTTATATGGTTGGAGCGGAACGCCGATATTTTCTGCTTGCGTTATCGTTGGGCGTAGTTATGGGCAAATATACTGGCGTCGGCTCCGCCTATTGTGTTATGACTCGTAATTGGGTAGAAATTATTTTCGGTGTGCAAATGATTATTGCGATCAAGATCCCCCGAGAGGGTGAAAAGCTGAACATACACAATACCAATAATAACTTGTTGAACATATTACAGTTTCTTATAAGTAACAAATAAAATATCTGTATCTTTAAAGAAGTCTCCTCAATAAAAAAAATTGTAAAAGTTATTCCTAAAAAACCCAACATTTTCATACCTAGAACATATGTCTAACACAATGAATTCAAATGAAAATCAATCCCAAAGCAATTGTATTAAACTTCACGCATATCCCTTTGCATAAACGTCAAGGGCACATTTATAAAATGATAAAATAAGAAGTTCTTTCTGGATTACCATTACATGACTTCCGCCAACTCGGAATGGTATAATCTCTATAGCTCCTCAATACAAAAATACAGAAACAAGGGGGACGCCATTTGGATTATGCTACGTCGGAATAAAATAGATTCATCGAATATCATTTCTTAATTGGTCAGTAGGATTTCCAGGAATATTTGACGTTTATGTTTAGTAATGATTTAAGGTGACCTAATGAGCAAGCTGACTGCAAACATTTAATCAATATAATGCATAGGACGTGTTCAAACCAACCTTGTAGCATTAGTTTATTTTACGTCGATTGGAAAAACAATTTCTTGCAACTTATACTTATCCTTCTCGACGTGTCCTGGGTTGGATCAGTACTTTGCTCCTGGAAAATTCATAAATAATCTTGCCCATAACAATGTTCGAACTCACATCTCTCGGATCCGGATACATACTGCTGGACGACGGCGCCCTCAAATTGTTTAACATTAAAAAGGTACTGGTGGCATTTTACATGTAGACAGGTTATTGTCAGTTAGTTTGTATATGTCTGTTTATACTGTTGTGGTGTTACAGTCCTGTTTACTTGTGAACATTTCCTATGTCATTTGTTTGTTATTTTAACCCTATTTGACATGTGAGGCAGTGTGAGTAAGAATGATGGGTGATCACTCTATAAGAAAACTTTGGAGGGTGATCAGGTATCTTGACCGGGACTCGAACACGGGGCCTTTTCCTTACAGGGCGAATGATCTACCGAATGAGCTACCCGGCCATTTAGACATATTTCTACCCTATTGTGAGATTGATGTGGTTACTTCCCCCGGATATACCGAAAGATTCTGTCGCAGCTAATTCGACTGGCTTATGCAAAGGTCCATCTGCGACGACCCTCTATACGATGTGGTCAAATAGCTCAAAGTAATTGATACCAATGTTACGGACCTTGTGCATGCCTATTTCCCATGTCAAGTTCTGTCAATATATGAAATTTTATTTCAAAAGCATGATTAAAGCATGAGTTATATTAGAAAGAAGTGTGAGTGAAAAGGGGAAAAACTTAAAAAATTATATTAGTTATAGACCTTGTGAATGAAAGTTCCCCGTGTCAAGCTGTGTCTATAAATATTATTTCATTTCAATGACATAATAAGAGCATGAGTTTTTGCAGAATAAAGAAGCGTGATGGTGCAAAAAAGGAGTGTGAATAAAAAGGGGAAAACTAAAATATGAATCAGAGATATGGTCCTTGTGCATGACAATTCCCCGGGTCAAGTTCTGTCAATAAATATAATTTCATTTCCATGGCATGATTAGAGCAGGAGTTTATGCAAAACAAAAACTTGATGGAAAAGTATGATGGAAAAGGTGTGACGGACGCACAGACTGACACACAGACGGACGGACGGAAGGATGTGTCACCTCTGCTTACAGCAAGTGACACAAGAATAGGTCACCATGGCAAATCTTAGAATAATTGTCAGAATGTTAATTTACATGAAATCTTGCATGAGTTCGAAAATGAGTCACTTGGGGTCAAAAAGTAGGTCACCAGGGCAAATCTTAGTAAAACCCGGTTCACACGGTAGAGACCACATTTTTTCATGTAACTTGGTTAGATTGTTTACGTTCATGGACTTTTGGATGAGTCCAAAACTAGGTCATGTTGGGTCAAAAAGTACGTCACCAGGTCAAATCATAGATAAAACCTTATGAACAATGTAGAAGCTACTTTTTTGCCCCAGTCTTCATTAATCTTGATAAGAATGTTGTCTGCTTGAAATCCCAGTGCCAATTTAGGTAGGTCTTTTAGTCAAATGTTAGAAAAACCATTGCAAACACTTTAGATGCCACATTTTGATAATCATGCCTAACACAACAATCTTAGTGAGGTGAGCGACACAGGTCCATCTTGGTCCCTTGCCTGCTTTTATATTTCCAGTTTAACATCAATTTTACTGTCCAAATATTAAGACTGTCTAAGTATCAAACGGCATTGGATCGTTGTCCTATTTTTAAATATCTTTTCCTGCTTATTTTGTTATAGAAGTAATAGAAACAATGTAAATGCATTGAAACATGATAATTGTGTTTATCTTTCATAAACCGAATAGAAGTTCTTCTTATAAATCCAAAATATTTAAGTATATGCAAATTTAATATATTTGTAATACAATTGTTAATTAATTCAGGATTTCAGTTTATATCGATTACAAAACAATATTCTTCTTTATTTTTTCTTAAACTTTTATCGTTATCATATCACATGACTAAATCATAGATACCGTCGGTTCAAGCATACATTAAGTCTCGAAATAGGAAAGTATTCTATAGATTCTAAATGATTATATTAGCTTCAATTCATATGATAAAACTTTAAATACCACTTAAAAATAATCGAAGCTAATATTACCGCTGAAATTTATTTTCTGTATATACTTAGTCCCTCTTTCACTCGCACTCTAGTGGCATTGCAGTCTTTCTAACAGTAACATTAAATGATAAGAAAGATATTATAATTGAGGATTATCAAAAAAAAAAATAATAATAAAAAAACACCTTCTGTTCCCTTCTAAATAAAGATCGTAGAATATCATTTTAGAAATCTAATTATTTGAATTTTCATTTCCATTCAAATATAAATGTACAAATCTTTATAGACCATGCATATGCAATCTTATGTCCCACAGATGAACAATTATGACAATTCTAAAAACTAAATACAATATCATTAACATGGTCCATCATCAGTATTTCCTTTCATGGTTCAGCATTGTTCCGGCATGAATCCTAGGCCCTTATCAGTAATTTATGTCATGTCTATGGTTAGATCGATTTATTTGGCGGACTTTCTGTTTATATCAAATCTTCTGTTTAGTTCGCAGTTAACAAACTAATTTAGAAATCTAATTATCACTAATTTAAGCCTATTTTTCCTATAAGCTGGTGTGGTAGTACAGGGATTATTATGTTCTTGAAATAAAGTGATTATCAATCGAGTTTATAAAATTTATAACATAATTTTCAATTCTATTTTTTTAAAGCATGAGAATAATTGTGCCCCTTAGCACAGTGCTTATCACCTGACTGCACAGAACGTTTTTAGCTCGCATGAGCAAAATGTTTGTCCTCTAGCATCTTCATTTAGGACAAATCTTATAGCCATAATCTTTTGGCCAAGTTTAATTATTGATAATATCGGCCAAATAGAAAAGAAGTTATGCCATTTTTGTTTATAAAAATAACCAGATTTCACTTTGGTTGCACTCTGACATCTTCATTTCTAAAGCAATCATCTTCAAATTTAATGACAATGTTTATAGTCATAATCTCTTGGTCAAGTTCGATTATGGCTAATATCAGCTAATTTGGTCTGGAGTTATACCACTGTTAATTGTAAAAATGCCAGATTTCGTTTTCACTCTAGAATCTTCATTTCTTAAGCAATCATTTCAAACTTTATGGTGATGTTTATAGCCACATTCTCTATCAGAACCCGGATATACTTCGATAACTCTACAGAGCAACTTTTTACAAAGTGGTGTATAAGTTTCAATCACAAAATGATATTTTCTGCCTTAAAATCACGCGTCTCTTTATACCACTTTCGCCTGCTACAAAGCATAATTAATTTCGCACTTCCAACTGTGCAAGAAAAGTGTCGCATTTCCTTTACAAATCTCCAGCGCTTCATAACATTATACACGGTTGTGTCAACTGTTTTTAAATCAGGATATATCCCTACTGTCTGTCCGCTTATGAAGTGATTAGGAGTCTAAACAGAATCATCAGTGGGATTTGATATTTGGTATGATATTGCGCTGAGTAGTTCTTCATAAGTAACATCTTTTTTAGAATTTTCAGAACTTTATAAATTACTCTTTTAGTTCTCTATGTGCCCCAACAGAACTAGTACCATTGTCGAATCTGGAAATCCACTTCTGCTTGACATTCTATAGAAAGCATTCATGAAAGTGTAGAGCAAATAAATATAAATATAGTGTTTATCTTGCCTTTCCCTGACCTTGTTTTGTAAGAAAAAGTCCAGAATAATCCACTGAACAATATGCAAAGGCTCTCATGGATTTTCTCAACCTTGCCGATGGCAGAGGCGCCATTGCTGGGAAAGTTTCCTTTACAACCACAACACATACCATCCCACTCACGAATCTCCTCAATGCAAGTGATTGATTAGTCCCATAATGTTTACCTTCTTCATGATTGTATTTTACTAGTAATTTAGTCACATTAGATTTCCTTGGAAGAAAAATAAGGAAAACTATCATAACTCATAACTTGGTGTTTGCATAGTTTAGTATTTTACGTCGTTATTTCATTTTCACTTTGAATAGATACTGCTTGACCTTTCATGAGATTCCTATATTCCTGAGGAAAATGATTCACTTTTGCCTTGTGTATTATCAAGTATTCACTATCTGGCATTTCTTCCTACGACAGCGCTCTTATTTTCTTATTGCTTGCAATTGTTCACAAATCTTGTTAACGAAGCTATGTAGCCAATCGGGAAATCGCGCTCGATGGATCTAGTCTTGCCAACGTACGTAGAGCTTATTAGTATTCCTGTTTTTCGTGAATTCAGCCTTTAATAAATTATTTGCATTTGCGACACTAACTGGCCAATTTTCCTCCTCACTATGTAAAAACAGTGTCCCCCCTTGATGAAATATCTACATGATTTACGAGCTTAGAAGCATATCTCCATTGTTTTGGTGAAGTTTGTTCCTGAATCTCTCCAACTATATGTGCAACAAATGGTTTGTCTCCTACTTCACTACTAATCCAGAAGTAGTGACATGACATTGACACTTTCTGTCAAGAACACAGCTCAATTCAACTTTTGAGCGATACACGTAGTCCTAAAACAACTGCTGTCAGCTCTAATCTGAGTATACTTATTGCCTTTAGTGGTGAAACTTTGCTCTTACTTCATAATTGTTTTACAGTGATGCTGCAATTTGAAGCTACATATTGAACATAAACACGGTACCATATGCCTCTGCAAACACATGTACTGCAGACTGTTTACTGTCATCATAAGATAAACTTTTGGAATCACCTCTCTCTTTATGCAACACTTGCAGTTCATATAACCATTCAATTATTTTCTTTGTTAACTCACAATCAAAAGCATTGTCCCAATCATAGCTTTTTAACCAAAACTGTTGAAGAATAACGTTTCCGCCCTGCAAGTAAAGATCTTCATATTTCTGAATTTAGATTATTCTTGACATCATTTAATATTTAAACGTAAATATGTTTGTTTAAGTTCTCTCTCATACAAACCCATACAAATAGGATTCTCACACTTAACTTGGAATTACCTTGGAAATATACCCCAATAACATGCACGTTATCAAAATCCATCTCTATTTCATTGCTGTCGGCTTCGATTGTTTACATGTTAGACTTTAAGTCTGCAGAAAAAATTATCGGCAAATGAAAAATATTTTATTTCTTGAGAAAATTTAAGACAGTCCTTAAAATCTGAATAAATTTACTTCTTTCGTCTTGATCCATTTTCCAATATTAAGTTATTTATATTTGATAAAAGGAAAATTATTTTATAGTAGCTTTTCTTGGGTATGCTGTTTGCTAATCGTAGTGAAGGAAATTGACAATTTTCCTACTTTTCTCGAAGCAAAATACAAAGCGACTAAAAGCGACTATAACACAATATTGCCTATTTTTTCTACAACATACCAATCAATTCACTGGCCATGTTGCCATAGTAACAAAAGTAGTGTATATTGTGTCTGATTAATTCCATCGCATATCAGTATATCTCCCTTGTCCAGTTTCTCTTTTTCTTCGTTGCTCGAAGCAAAATACAGAGCCACTAAGACACGACTACAACACAATATTCCATATCTAATTGCCAGAGTAACAAAAGGAGTGTGTATTTTTTGGATAAACTCCAATGAATATCATGATATAATTCATGTCCAGTGTACTCATTTATTTTCATTTACCTTCATTAATTATTTTTGCGAAATATTATTTATTTTCGTTGATTTCGTGATCGTTAAAATGAAGTTACACGAAATTCGTTCATTTACATTGGAGGAATCATTTCCCAGAACTCGTTTTACCATATGTATTCATTGATAGTTTTCATTTTCTTTTTCAGCCGAAGAATTTGTGAGCCACTGTAAGTTAAGTTAACAACTTCACATTTGTGAATTTGAATATCTTCATTAATGACATGATTTAATATTTTAACGTAATATTCCTTATTTTCGCCTTTTTCTCTCATACAAATCCACACAAATAGGTTCCTCTCTTGGAATTTCCTTGTAATTACACCCAAATAAAATTATTTCGTCTACCATCATTATTTTTCGCTTAGGAGTATTTCTTTTCGTAACATTTAACATATTCAATCAGGTAACACGAAATCGTTCATTTACAATGGAGGACACATTTCCAAGGACTCGTTTGACCATATATCTTACGCATATATATATGTGTATGTGTGTGTGTGTGTGTGTGTTGATTAATTGCAGTGTCCATGAGTAACAAAAGTATTGTGAATTGTGTCTGATTAATTTCATTGCATTATACTATCTCTCATCTCAAGTTTAAAAAATTGTGTTCCTTTACCATCATTAATTTTCACCGTGGATTTTTATTTCTATTGATATCGTTATCAGTAATATTAACATACATAAATCAATTAACACGAAATTCATACATTTACAATGGAGAAAACATTTTCCAGGATTCGTTTTACCTACAGATATATCTTACGTAAATTTTTATGTGTTTTGATCTATTTTCGAAAATTAATTTATTCGTTTATTAAAATTAAGATATGTTGTAGTAGCTTTTCCTGTGTATGCTACTCGCAGCGAAGGAAATTTTGACAATGTTCGTACAGTGCTCGAAGCAAAATACAAAGCCACTAAAACAACTACAACCCGATATTCCATATTTATTCAAATGATTTTAAGTAATATACAAGCCATTTCGCCAGAGAAACAAAAATTATGTGTAATGTGTCTGATTAATTCTATCGCATATTATAATATCTCACATGTCCAGTTTACAAATTTATTTTCGTTTACACCATTATTTTTCGTGGAGGATTATTGATTTCGTTTATTTTGTGACATACAACGTAACATATAACGTATCAAGTAACACGTAATTTGTTCATATACAATGGAGGAAACATTTCACAGGACTACCATTTAATATATTTTACGTATATACTCATTGATAAAATAAAGTGCTTAATTTTGTTCATGAATGACATGATATAATATTTGAACTCAAAAATGCATATCTTTGTCGTTTTTTCTCATATAAACCCATATAAATAGTTGAGCGAATATGTTTAAATATTTATAATCAGATTTACGGTATGAAAGAATAATTAAAAAAACATTTGTTCTGTGAGAATTCTCCTTTGTTTTTACATCTTCTCTTTTCTATTCCCTTCCTAGAAAAAGAGGTGTGATATTGGTTTGCAAATGTCGGTCGGTTTATCAGTCTTTCGGTTGGTCCATCGTTCTGACGGTCGGTCTACATAATTTTCGATCGATAACCTTAGAACATTTGAACCTATATTCTTCAAATTTGAAAAGTTGTTTGGTCATAACTAGTAGATAACCCATATTGATTTTCTGATAACTCGATTAAAAATTAAGATCGCTGTTACTTTGAATGTAAAATTCGTATCAGATCGATAAATTAATAACGATTGAGCCCACTTCCATTTTACTTGATAGGGTGTTGGGTGATGACCCTTAAATGAACTCTATTGATTTTGGGGTTACTTGGTCAAAGGTTAAGATTTCAGTGGTCGTTAATGTGAAAATCAATTCATATCGATAACTTGAGAATGCTTGATTTTATTTTCATCAAACTTGATAGAGTGTTGGGTAATAACTTATTGTTAACCTCTTTTGATTTTGGGATCATTTGGTCATAGGGTGAATTTGGCTGGGTTCTTGAATGTAAATTTCGTTTCCGATCGATTACTTGAGAATTTCTGAACCAACATCCCTGAAACGTGATATGAAATTTTACATGATTAGTATGATTAGTAGATGACCCTGTCGATTTTGGGGTCACCTACTCAAAGATCAACTCAGATAACTTTAAAAGCAGGAGTATGCCTATCTGATTCTGGTCCGTTTTTTAGTGAATTTGTATCTGCAGTAGTGTGTTTGTTTTCCTTATTGTTTCTGCCTGCACGTCAAAGTTCAGCACGTCGGCGTTGGATTCGGCGTTCACTCGGGATAAGTTTTATGTTTCAGGTTAAGTTTTATGTCTCCACAGCAACTATCTAGGCTATTGCATTGAAACTTTGAACTTTTGTCTTTCATTATCAGCTGCTTGAACCATAAATATATTTGCAAGAATTATTACCCTCTTTCACTTAGAAAAAATTCAAATTTCGTGGTAAAGTTTTATGTTTTGGTCATTTTTTCCACATCAACTATTAAGGTTTTTACCTTATTAATTGTTCGCACTTATGCAGCACCATAAGCTAACTACGGGATGCGGGAATTATAATTCTTATCATACCTTTGAAAGAACTTTGACCCTTTTTAATATTTATAAGAATGTCCTTTTCTTTGGTTAATGTTTGTTTTTACGTCAGCTTTACTCCATTACTATTAAAACCATATTTCAGTAACAATGCGTGCATTTGAATTAAACTTCACAACACTTTCCAACCCTCTAACCTCTGAAAAATCAAATCAGATTTGATTTGAATTTAAAGAAAATTGTGGGCATTTTTCAGCTAACAAAACTTTAGTTTTACATGAAAGTACAGTCAAAGTCAACTATCTTAGTATCCTTTGCATGTTTTGGTTTGAAACTTAATAAAAATCTTCTAGACTCAAATCTTCATATTGGAAGGAGTTGGTTGTGTTGTTTGCTTTTTGAAACAAAGTAAGCTAAGAAAATACCATCACTTAAACGTCCAGTTAATACATTTATCATTTTACGTCAAGATGAGTGGAACAATCCTATTTTTATTATTGTTATTATTATTATACAGTGACAAAAATTCAGATAAGCTCCTTCATCT
Organism: Solen grandis; assembly: GCA_021229015.1. Classification (NCBI taxonomy): domain Eukaryota; kingdom Metazoa; phylum Mollusca; class Bivalvia; order Adapedonta; family Solenidae; genus Solen; species Solen grandis. The sequence continues at coordinate 16,185,208 of CM037789.1, forward strand.
GTTGTCGGTGCTCTAGTTAACAAATGTTTTGCTTCATTAAATGATTACCTTCATGTATCACCAATAAACCTATAAAAATCTGTATAAAACTAATTTTGCGTAACTAGTCAATACATGGATTAGAAAATTCATTCTAAAAATGTAGTGTAAAATATCTTAATTAAGAATATTGCATATTTTGACATTTCTGACATGCAGTTAACTGTTTTATTTTTATTTATTA